>CP053456.1:28098952-28574055 GCA_022644695.1 Cenchrus purpureus | reverse complement strand
CGCGTTCTTCATGACTTGGTACGATTCTGAATCTCCAGCGTCGGCTTGATGCAGTCTCAATGGCGATTCGGAGGCCACAAGGAGGCCTATTATATATTGTTCGACACGGGAAGTGCGGTATATGCATACCTCATGTGCTCTCAGGGGCGAGATGAAGAAGCGAGGCCGCGCGCTCGGTTTTCATCAACGACCCGTCAGTAGAGGGTCCAACACTCGGCTTGGATGCGTAATGGGGGCAATTGGTGTACATCCGTTGACCAGTCGCGGTTGGGATTTGATTGCCTTCTTGTGCGCATAGGTAAGTCTCCCCATGAGTTCCACGGACCACTTGGCGATTCTACCCGAGGCATCCGGTTGAAGAATTATCTCCCCTAAGCGGGGCAGCGAGACCATAGTGACCGGGTGGGCCTCAGTAGTCTTGCGCTTACTTGGCGTGCAAGTACCACGTGTGCGCCACGAATGCATGGGTAGCGCTTTGGTCTCGAGATAATACCTCGGCGATGTAGTATACCCTTTGGGCGGTAGGGTGCCCTCTGTTCTCTCCACCACGATGACCCGACCACGGGTGGTTCGCGGCACGTGAAAATGCTGAGGTTCACCGTCTCGAGGCGTGAGGATTGGCGGCGTGTGCGAGTGTCGCTTTCTTCGAGTGCCTCAGGCCTCGGCGGTCGGGAAGTGCTCGTGCTTCTTGAGAGTCGGTGGGGCGGACCCTTTTTTGAGCCGTGAAATGGGCGGCTCGAGGCGGCAGCAACACCGCACCCCGGATCTCGAATCATTCGGTCGAGACCTTCTCGGGTTGGGCTCGATGCCCAGGAGACAATGAAACCCAGTAGCATGCCGCACCACGCATTTTTGGGTTAACTTTACCGTTGTGGCATAGCAATCGAGCGTGGCCAAATCGTTAACGGTCGTCGCCTTCACGGTTTTAACGGCGATGTCATCTCGTATGCCTCACGGTCGCGATGTGGTCCCCGGCGTGTTGCATACATCGCTGGTATGTAGCTCTCGCATTTCGAAGACCGAATGGCATCGTTACGTAGCAAAACATGCCGAATGGCGTGATGAAAGAGGTCGCGAGTTGATCGGACTCCTTCATCTTTATTTGGTGGTAGCCCGAATAGGCATCAAGGAAACCGCTGACTGCGCGGTGGAGTCAACTATTTGATCAATCCGTGGCAAGGGAAAGGGAACTTTGGGGCATGCCTTATTCAAACCGGTATAGTCAATGCACATCCGCCACTTCCCGTTCTTTTTCTTTACTAGTACAGGATTAGCTAGCCACACTGGATGAAACACCTCCTTGATGAACCCGGCCTCTAGGAGCCTCTGCAGCTCCACTCCAATCGCCCGGCGCCTTTCCTCGTCAAGAGGCGCTGTTGCCCACTACGGGTGAGGTAGGATGTCAAGGGAGTGCTCGGCGACCTCCCTCGGGATGCCCGGCATATCCAGGGGCTCCTGCTGAAGATGTGCGTTGGCGCGGAGAAGTCGATGAGCACCACTTCCTATTTCGGGTCGAGGGTGGGCCGACCCTCAACACCTTGCCCTCGGGGCAGCGTCGAGGGTACCTCCTGGTCTACTCTGCAGCCTCGAAGCTGCCCGCATGCTCGTGGGGGTCGGGGCCTCGTTGGCCGGCTTCTCCATGTCGCGACGGCGACTCGTCAATGTGGCGCCTCGGTGCTCGGCGGCCTCGACATCGCGGTCGAATCGTGCTCGATCGAGCAGCCGTGATGGCGCCTCTTGGCCCCGCATCTTCATCTTGAATGCGTGTAGTTGGGACCGCCATGAATTTGGCATATACGGGCGCAGGATGGCGTGTGCAGCGCCACGAAACCCCACCACCTCGGTGAGGACCTCCTTCGGAAGTTGTCCGTCACCGAACGGGCCGGTATGTCGATTTGCAGGGGTGGGCCGCGCTGCCGGCGCGCCATGGAGCAGCCCGTCTTGGGCCCGGTGATCAAACCGATCCCATCAGCCGTAGGGTGTGTGCGTCTGAGGAGGTTGAGGCTGGCCGCCATCCATCAACACCTTGGAGAATCGCGCATTGCCGATGATGGGGTCGACGACCGGTAGTCTTGGCGGGTTGGGGATGCGGTTCGGGTGATCCTTGCGGTGAAGGTGATGGCCTTCTCCACCGTCGAGGAAGGAAGGAGGGGCCTTACATGCGGCGAGAACTTCATGCCTCGTGCTTCGCGGTGGTGGACATGTCCACCGTCGGTCCCCGATGAGGAAGATGTTCTCCGCGGGGGCCGTCGGCGCCTCGTCACCCCATCCTTCTTGGCCTCGTCCTCCTTCGTGGTGGCTGTAGTACTTGAGCATGTCACATTGCTCGAGGTGTGGTTGACCGGGTCTTGTAGTGCAGGTAGGGCTTCTTCAACATGTCATCGAACCGCCTCGAGGGGCCCTCGAGGACCCTTTCGGCAGGATCGGACAGGGCCTCGTCGTCGTCTTTCGCGTCCTGCACGCTGCGTCATGGTGGGGCTTCTTGCCCTTCTTGTCCCGCTTTTGCTTTTACGGGCTCCTTGGACTTGCTGCCCTCGCGGGCCGCGTCCACGCTTGCCTTTCTTCGAAAATGGCCCCGCCTCCTCTCGGGCGGCGGTGGCGATATCGAGAGCTCGTTGGAGTCGACCGGCGGGCTCCTCCGAGCTCGCGCCGAGGTCGCGGCGGTCGTGCCTCGGAAGGCGTGCACGATCTCCGATTGAGCGGCGCTCGGGAACTCGGTCAACGCTTGGAAAGCGCCGTGAAGTCCGAGGCGACTCGCCGAGTGCACCCTCGCAGGTCCCATGAGTTCTGGGCGCACATCGTGCTGAAGTTTCTCTGAAGGTGTGGACTAGGTCATCCCAGTAGTGGATTTGGGCGGCGGATCTTTCGAGCCAAGTCCGGGCCGAATCGCAAGGTCGGCGGTTGCGGATGATCACCGCATCGTTGGTGGCCGCACCGGCGAGCGGTAGTCGTTGAGCCGAACTCGGTCCGTCTCCGTGTACTTGGTGATGGTGGTGGGAAGCGTTGGGGAAACTTCGCCGTCCGGATCTCCGGTGAACACACGGGTTCCGGGGTTCGGCGTTGGCGGCGTCCTCCGGCCGTTGCGACCACCTCTTGAGGTGGTAGCCCGCCGCTGTCGCGCCTCCGTCGCCCCTCCTCTTGGCGTTCGGGGCGTTGCGAGCATCGTCGTGGGCGGCCGCGGCGTGTCAGGATCCGCTCACCGGCGTCTGCCCGGTTTGCGGTGTCCGCGCCGTCCGCGTGGGCGGATGCCTCTGGTCTGCCAGCGTCGCCCGTCGCCTGCTTGCTGGACTAGTTGCGTATGCGGGATAGAGCTTCTTTATGGCCGTCGCTCGATGAGAGCCTCGCCTCATGGCGCGGTTGCGTGCCTCGCGTCGGCTCGGGCATGGCCCAGTAGTGTTGTTGTCGCTGAGTTTTGGCTGGCGGCGTATGTGGGTCATCCACGTTGAAGTCGGCGTTGATGCGCTGCGAGCCTGCCTCCGGCTTCGGGCGCGTTCACGCCGAGGCTTCCCAGTGATGGTAGCACAGGGGCCGCTGCGGTACTCCTCTGCGAGCTTTGCCTCGAGCTCGCGCGCCTGGGCCAGCTGCGCGTTAATATCCGCATTGCCCGCTGGTGGGGCCGGTGGCGGGTTTGGCTCGGATCTGGGCCCGCGTCCGTCGCCGCTCCGTTCGGCATGCTCGTTGGCGACAACGAAGCACTCGCTCGAGGGATCGTGAGCTCCCGCCCTGGAGTCGTCGGGCGGCCGAACCGATGGTCCGCGGCGTCAAGGAACCGCGAATACCACAGGTCGATGCAGCGTCCCTCCGTAGCCTGCGGTCGGCGGCGGCTCGGTGGCCGCCGTGGTATGACTTCGTTGGTGGTGGCGATGAGATTGGCTGATGGGGAGATCCTCGTCGCTGTGCCATGTCGGTCTTGACGGATGAGGCGTCGTCGCGGCGGAGTTGCATCCGTGAAGTCTGCGGCCCGTGGCGCGTGCTCCCCGGGTGGGCCGTTGCGTCGCTTCGGTGGTCGTCGTTCGGGGCGTCGCGCCTGCGCGCCGCTCCGTCTTGGCGCTGACGGCGGACCGGGTGTTCGCGTCGAGGCGTCGAGGCAGCCGCCGTCGTGGACGTCGGGGCGTCGGTCGCTGGCGGGATCGGGCCCGGCCGTTGACCGCCACGTGGAGTTCATCCGATTGGTAGGCGCATGTAGTGGCGTTCCCGTAACGAAAGTTCAGCTCCGAATCGGTTGGTCCGGCGGGAAAGGTCCGAGCTGCCCATGGCGTACCTCGGGGCGTCATCTCGGTCGTATCACCATCGAGAGCTGGTGAGGGTTGACCACAGCGCGGCCCTCCTACCAGCGCGCGCCGGTGTTAGGATTAGTCCGACACTAACTAGTGAGATCTGTTGTGATCGGCTTCTCGATGGTTGGTGCAAATGGCAACCAGGGACACGGGTTTATCACAGTTCGGCCAGGTGGTCGTCGTCTAGTAGATTCGGCGTCTTGTATTGACACGCGGTGCACGTGAGGGCTACAAGCAAGGCGGGAGAGAGGAGGAGAAGCCTCCTAGTCTGCTAGGATGATTGAGGCAAGTGCCAATGTCGGAGGCAGTGGCGGGTGAGTGTGGGTGTGAAGTGATGATCCGTCCCGTGGCCGGTGACCGCCTCCTCCTTTATAGACCAAGGGAGGCGGCTTACAAATGTTGCGGGTTTTATATCATGTCTTGGTACCACGTTTGTGACTTGATAGTGTCTAATCTTCGGTGCCGTGGTGGCTATGTACTTGAATAGCGGGATAGCCCTCGTGCATCGCGAGCTCGAGGTCTTGCTGGTCTTTGTCTGAGACGTGTGTCCCATGGAGCGAGGCCCACCAGGATGCTGCATAGCGCGGGATGGTGCCAGCTAGGGATGTCGCGTTGGTGAACCGCCGAGACCGGGTCGATTTCTGGCCCGGGATGGTGGGCGGCCGAGCTAGCGGAGGGAAGGCGCCATGCGTCGGTGGCCAGCGGTAGCCGGTCGTGTCTTGCGCCCTTTCTGCGTCCGCCCCCTTCGAGGATGATCCATGCCCTTTCGAGGGCCTCGATGGCGGGCGCTCATGCCATCTGGGGCGTGGTAGTGTCCCACGTGCAGGCTCCACAGTAGGGATGGCTCCTGGCCGGGGATGCTTTATGATCTGGAGATAGGAGGGGCGTTCTTAATGTGTTCCGCCCGTGCGCCGCATCGTCGCCCTGCCGCCGCTACGCCCAGTCATGCCCGAGGGCTCTGGGAGAAGAAGTGGGCGGTGCGGTGCTGGAATGACATGGCTTGTCACGCCGCAGTCTTTGGGAATGGCGGTATAGTGGCGGATTTGGCCCTGATGGCGGTCGCTGGCGGCGTGTGGCCGGCATGGCGGGGATTGCCTGCTAAGGCACCGGCGGGCAAGGGCATTTAATGCCTGCGGGGTGGCGGCGGTGCAGTGAGCTCGGGATGAGCCTCGGGATGGGGCCCAGACTCAGTGCTTTGCGGGTGATTTATTGGGCTGTTTCCTGATATTGAGGAGTTCTGTTAGGTTGATTTTTTTTAATTTTTTATGTTTTTATTTTTTTTATTCATCATTTTTTATGCTCCTCATTTTAAGCAACATAGTACTTATAGTGATCCTCCCCATGCTTAAATGATGCTGTCTCGAGCATAGAAGTGAGGAATGAGCTGCTAGAAATACAAATCCTTGTGTTCTCTCTATAAATCTTTTGAAATCTTGAGGGCATCCTCCATGTGAAACTCGCATTTGATGAGTCCCTCCATATGTTATATATCTTGAAATCTTTAAAATCTTGAGAAAATTGTCGAAAGATCATCCATACTCAATTTGGGTTGTGGTCAAGGAGGTAATCACAAAAGATGTTTTGGGTTTAGGGTGGATGCCAGAAGTTTGTGAAATTTCAATGTAGAAACTCACAATGCATGGACAAGAATGGCTAGCATGAAAAAGATACGCAGGAATGACCGACTTCTTAGTCTCATAGAAATCAATCCTAATCCAACTCATCAAGATATAAGTTTGCAAACTAAAGGTTACAACATGAAAGTACTTGTATGTATAGGCTTTGGTAGGTAGAGCCTTGCAAGAGATTCACAAATGTAGATAGCATAATAATTTTAAATAAAACAATTACAAGGCATAGGTCATCGGTAAACTTAAATCAAAAGAGCATAAAGTATGTGGGTCTTAAAAATTAGTCATTAATTTGAAGTAAACAATTAAGTTCCTTTTTTGAGCTCATGTCATATAAAACATCATGCACTAATAATATAACAAGTTCAACTTTTTCATTTGGAAGTGTTGTGTTTTCAAGGAAAACATGGACAAAGAGTCACAGTTCAAAGGAGCAAATGAGGAGTTGTTGTGATTATTTCAAGTGAAAAATCACTTCCAAAGGTGGCAAGGACCAAGGTGCTACGATGGATCATTGAGAGACTAATAAAGTTGACTTCATGCGAAAGGCCCTATCTTGATCCGAGGGATCAAAATACACAATTAAAGGGTTTAAGTCCATAATGTCAAGATGAGCCGAGGGAGGAAGATCTGAGCAAGGAAGAAAAGGCCCAGCCGGCCCGGATCTTAGCCATTGCCTGTTCATGATGACCTAGCCCTCCTCGGTCTATTGTAGCTCCTGTCTCCGGCCGCCATTTGCATCAATCATTCTATACACCCATTCACCAAGCCGAAGATGAAGGAGAGAGTTGGATGAGCGCTCGCAGATCAACAGTGGAGGAAGAAAGCAAGAGGAGGACTCCAAGCCGTCCGGGTGTTCCCAAGCTTCGCCGCCATCTTCATCCGGCGTTCTCAGTCTCCATCATATGTGCTCAAAAGATGATGGGGTAATGCCTGTTCGTCCCTAGGGTTAGATGGATGCATGATATGTAATCTCTACATGAATCTTATGCCTATCGATGTTTTATGGTCTATGTCTTTGATTATTTTATTTACATATGTGTGCATGTGGTCTTAGTAGGGTTATGGTAATCGTGGCGATTAGCTCAACCTATGGATGTAGAATAGATGTGGTATATTCGTGAAAGTGGTTGATTACCTTCCGTGGTGTGATGCGATTTAGTGAAAAGGCTTAGCTACATAACCATGAAGCTAGTGAAGGCAACACCCTTTCATGTGGTAGATGCATGTTCATGAGATTCTAGACCCTAGGAGAGAACACATATCTATCTTATCTCTCTCTTGTATCCACTTTGCCATCTAGTTTAACCATAGATTCAATCTTAGATTAACATAGGTTAGATTGCTTTTTACTTTAGATTACCTCTTTCAAAGTTTTCCATCAACTAGATTAGTATTTGGTTAGCTAGCAATCCTTGCTCAATTGACAAGAACCTTGGGGGTCACCGGTGAAAAAAGGCTATAGGTGTTTGCACGCGGATCGAAACACGTGTTTCAACCATCAACAAGCCCTTTTTAGCCTTTGCCAAGCATTGCTACGTTTAATCTTGTATTAATTTGTTGATTACTAACATCTAACCCTTATTTTCTAGAAAAATTCTTTTTTTGTTTCTTTCTATTTTCTTGTGCCTAGATGGATATTTCACCTCACCATTGGAAGCAAGAGAGATATCGCTAAGGGAAGCTAATCATGGAGGATATTGAGATGCAAAATCAGATTTGTGGCTTCTACAACCACTATGAAGCCTAGAATCATCAAGTTAGTGGTGACAAACCCATTTAGAGGTTGGAGGATGACAACCCATATAGACACATTAAGGAATTCTGATGATATGCAACACGGTGCAACAAGAAGGAGTTTAGCTTGGTTCAAGTGGAATCTTTTTTGTTCTCTCAAGATGAAGCGAAGATGGTACATAGTTTCGTTGAAGCAAAAGGAAATTGGGATGAGCTAGTGAAGAAGTTTCTTTTAAGTTCTTTCCATAAGCAAGGTTCAAGACTT
This sequence comes from Cenchrus purpureus, assembly GCA_022644695.1. Lineage (NCBI taxonomy): Eukaryota > Viridiplantae > Streptophyta > Magnoliopsida > Poales > Poaceae > Cenchrus > Cenchrus purpureus. The sequence continues at coordinate 28,566,145 of CP053456.1, read as the reverse complement.
AAGGAGGCAAGTGCTCAATTTCAGGAGAAGGTGAAGGAATTGATGAAGCTTGGGACGTTTTAATGAACTACTCAAAAGGCCGAACTTGGGATCGGTGACTTGATGTTGCATACATTTTATTTTCACTAACCCCTAACTCTTCTCATTTGTAAACATGTGTGCAAGATTTAATGGATAAAATGATTAGTGACAAATCTTACAAAGGATAAGCAATGGAAAAAGAACATAGAGATTGGCAAAGGCGTTGTCGGGAGAACAAACGATAAAAGCAAGCAGGTGCTTGCTGAAATTTCAAAAGAATTGGAGGTCAAGAAAAATGAGCCAACCGTACAAGAAGTTGAAGATCCACTTCCAAGGTAAGAGAAGTCATTTCATATTAAAAATGTTGAAACTAACATAAATATAGGCAGTATGAATGCTAGATCATTGGCGGAGTTCAATCAATCGATTGGATTCAAGTTGATTTGCCCCCAATCAACTACCAAAGGAAGGAGGAATCGTCAAAGAGTTGAAGACATTTTTGATCAAGAGATGAGTGGAGAATCGATCCAAAAATATATTTGAAGAAGAAGAAGAAGAAGAAGAAGAAGAAGAAGAAGAAGAAGAAGAAGAAGAAGAAGAAGAAGAAGAAGAAGATGATGATGATGAAGGTTGGATCGATCAATGTGACATCTAAAATTTATAATGAAGAAAGAAGAGTACAATGTGTGAGCCTAGTGACTCAAGGATAAATGGGAGAAGATAGGACTCAAGCTAGAAGATGAATGGGAAGGAGATGACATAGAGCAAATACTCCAAAGGCCCTCTCCACAAGGTTATAGCTGTGCTATTGAAGCCTACACACTAGCAAATCAAGATGTGGAAGTGCTTAAGGATAAAGAAAGAGTGAGTCTAGCAACTCGACAACGTGTGGTACACGGAAGATAAAGAAAGCAACATACAAGACTTTGAAGATGAAGATTGATGATCATGAAGACTTCAAAGAAGAGAGGAATGCATACATTGCTGAAGGATTACATGTTCCACATGATGAGTTGAAGAAATTGTAAGATGTTGATGAAGAGACAACTCCACTTGTTGAGATTGACTTGATTTCAACGCTACAAGACGAACCAAAGATCACTCTTGTTGAGGAAGCTCTGAGGCTAAGGTACACACTGAAATATCAAGATATTATTGGTATGGATGATGATATATTCAAATATTCATGTCGGACCAATATTATGAATAATAGTTTAAATTCTGTGCCTTGTTATGATCATGTTCATAGGCTAGAATTTCTTGAGAATGATAATGAGGCAATGTTAATGTTTGAACCAATTAATTCTATGCCTAAAGAACCTTTGCCTAATGATGAGCTAAGTGCTTTGCATAAAACATATACTTCTTTTAGTTACACCTTGACTTGTTGCTATAATTTGCATGTGGTGTTAATTATGGATGCGTATGTTTACAATAAATTTTGTAAATCTCGATCATGCTTTGCGCTTGGTCAAGCTAATGACCTTAAAGAAGCACATGTCAGGAAAGGCCCGATTTTCACTAACCATGTAGACAAGGCTTGAATAATAAAAAGAGAAGTCACGCCTAAAGAGTTGCAAGATAAATCATCAACCTCTACAAATCCCACGATGGATGTTGCTATCTTCATCAATTTGAGAGCTTGTTCAGAGGTGTAAAAATGAAGAAAATAAGATATTCAGAAGCTCCATCAAGTTTTCATTCCAAGCATCAAGGACCAGATTTGAAAGGTTATGGAGAAAACATTGAGCGTTGCGTTCTGAAATTTCAGGACAGATTTCGCCTAAAAAAACGGACGTAACTCTCTTGTTTGAGTCCGATTTGGGCAAATAAAGACTTGTTGGAAAGAAAATTTTGTGCACTGTGCAATGGAGTAGAGCTTGGGTATACTTTCTATTCTGGACATTAAAGAAAAATTCATGGAGTGAAGGCAGCACCAAAGGGTGACAAAGAAGGAGAAAGCGATGATGTCAGATAGCTTGGGCAAGTCTTCTATAAGTGATCAAGCACAACATGGAAGTGAATTAAAGCTGCATTACCTTTCTTCTTGCATGAAGGCCATGGCTATCTGACGAGAAGAAGGTATGTGAGAAAGTCGAGCTCTATGACTTTAAATGAAGCGCTTTTGAGGCAACCCGTTTCTTTATGTTTTTATTCCTTTCTTAGAGAGAATAAAGAATAGAACCATCCTATGATGATCAACTTGTGGCTAATTAATCTAAGTTTAATTTTTCTCTTTAGAACCACCATCATGTTCATGATCATATTTATTTATTTGTATCCATAGCATTTTGTTATCAATGTGATGTTTCTTTCTTTGCACATATATGTTTTGCATATAGTTGGCTTGGTTGTTTATAACTTAATGATGAATGCTTCATCTTCTGTTAATGCTTCAATGATATGAGTATTTTCTATTTGCGATCTTGTGTGAACATGGTGTTTAAACATGATTGCGGACCATCATTGTTAAGTTCGATAAACCTTGCTAGCTTTTCATATGTTTTCATGTTGCATTGGTTAGTTTATAAGCTTTGCATTGCGCTTAATTTTTCTTGTGCTATAAGAGTTATTGATCTAGGAATAGACATGGTGTTTTAACCTAGATAAATCAACCTTTATGGCTATGGAGAATTGCAACCTAGTTGTAAACATGGTGTTTAGAACTAGGTGAAACATTGTCTTTGTTTATATGCTTTCCTATGTGCACACACTTTGCACCCACGTACACCCATTAGGTTTTAATTCCTCATTAGACTAATTATGCCACAAGTTAGGAGTCTTAGGAATCATTGTTGGATTGTTGGCAATTTTATCTACTCCCAACCGTCACCTTGGGGGTAGAATGTGAGCATAAAATGTCTTGCAGGCAAGATAAAGACTCTCACGACAAGGAAATTAAAGAATGGCTAAGCTAAAAATGTTTTGTCTTCTTCTTCCATACCTAGCAAAATGCTAAGCATGGGGGAGACCCTGAATCTTCAACACTGAAGTGCAACATGACGCTCTAGAAGATAGAATCAAGATCATCAACATCTCCGGATCGATGCACAAGAAGCTAATGATCTCATCAAAATTCTACATTGTCTCAAAGGGAAAACACTGAATACTTTTGGATATTTAGAAGCCCCATGAAGTTACGATTCCAACAAATCAAGAATCAGGACAATCGGAGGTTCCTACAAGCGGTTATGGCGAATCACCAGTGCCTGAAATCAGTTTTGAACAGCACGCAGCGCTGAAGTAAACGGACATAGCTCCTTGTTTGAACTCCGTTTTGATGAATGACCACACGTTGGAAAGGTAATTTCATAAACTTTTCAATAGATCTATATTTTGATATATGTTCTGTTCAGAGGGAAATCCATGAAGAAGAGACGGCAAGGAGATGAGAACAAGAAAGAGGAGATGGTGATGATAACATTGAAAGGGAGACCATTGGCTCCATTAAGCATACATGATCAAATTCAAGTTTAGGAGTATTGGAAAATCAAGACAAAAGCAAATCACATTCGATACATGGAGATGTCGAGAAGATCAAAAACTACAAAGATGGTAACACTTCCATGAACCTTCTCTTTTCCGAACATAAATGCTTGTAAGTATGCCTTCAACCTCAACTAGGTGCAACTTTTGTTTTTCCCTTCAACAATAACATGGCTATTAGGAGACAACCTAGATTTCTTTTTATTTTCAATAAATAAGCATGACCATGTGTTCACCTCGATGTTTCATATTGTCTATGCTTATGGAAGATGATGAAAGTTCGCTTTGTTTTACCTACATGAAGTTATACATGTCGGCTAATTGCTCTCTATAACATGATCTGAAATTAATTTAATACCGGCTCTTTTATTTGTGGAGGTGAAATGACTATACTCTAGACCCACATACATATCTTTGCTCTTTGATTTAAGTTTATGGATAGCCGGATAACTTGTTGTTTTTATTGAAAACTTAACTTTTATGCTATCTACATATTTGTGATGCTCTTGCAAAGTTCTACCAAGGCCATATACATATATGTTCTATGATAACAAAACCCGTAGATTGCAAACATATATTTTGATGAGTTGGATTAGGATTGATTTCTATGGTTCGAGACTAAGAAGTGGTCATTCCTTTGTGTAACTTTTCATGCTAGCCTCTGTCCATGCATTGTGGGTTTTCACATTGAAAATTTCACAAACCTCTGAGCATCCACCTAAACCAAAACATCTTTTGATCACCTCCTTGTCCAACCCAATTTGAGTATGGATGAGTAAAATTTTCAAGATTTCAAGATATACAACATATGGAGACTCATCAACCCAAGATCATGAGTTTGACATATGCATGAAGATTTCAAGAGATTTATGCATGTACTTCTCTAGCAGCCATAGGTCCCTCTTTTATGCTCGAGGACAAGCAATCGTTCAAGCATGGAGGAGTCATCATCATCTCGACAAATCTATAAGTATTATGTTGCAAAAGTTCGAGGAGCAAAAGAAAAAATATAAAAATGAATGAAAAAATGATGAAGAAAAGAAAAATAAGAAAAAGGAAGAAAAAAAAAAGAAAGAGAGAGAAAAATGAGAAGGAAATAAAATAAAAAAAGTAAAGATGCTCCTCAGTTCTTTTTGCTTCATAAGTTCTCAAGTGCCTTGAAGACAAATCCATACTCAAATCTTCCAACCATGTGCAATCGAACGAGGACTTCATTATGCCTCAAGATCATCCATTTGCCACTTGCACATGTCCACCTATCTAAAATGTGTGTTCATCCTCGCTCTTTCCAACATTTATTTTCCATGGCCTTTTTGAGAGTCTCGGTAAGTCCAGTAGATCTCTCTCTTAATTGACAATATTTCGGATGTATGTTTTGCTAGGATTGTTTTTAACCTACCAAGCTCCACGTAAGCCTTCCACTATCACATATGAGTAGAATAGGTTCAAAATAATCTAGTATAGGCTTGAGTGACTTGATGAGATGAGTGTTTCCATGAGCTTTTGCAAGAGATTTTCACTTATGTTGGATATGCATCTTTTGAAAATTCTTCCATGGAACAAGGTAACTTGTTTAAGTTTGAGAGCATCGTGTTTTTAATGTGGCTTATTCTTTATTGTTAGTCTATCTTCCATAATGAAAAAGAAGCCGGTCACAACTTGAACTTTAAAATAAATTCTTAAGAGAGACAATTTGCCTCGTCATGAATGACTAAGTCAGGGATAACATTAACGCTGATTTCCCTTTTAAGCAAGGATTACTTACTCGACGAGCAAGGTTTAAGCATGGGGAGATGTTGATGGTGAATTTTAGTGCAAACATATTTTACACTTTGGTTTGAGCTCGATTATGGAACTAACTCAAACTAATGATATAACAAGTTCAACTTTGTATGTGCATTTGGAAGTATTGTGTTTTGCAGAAAACATGGACAAACAGTCTCAGTTCAAGCAAATAAGGAGTTCGTTCGTGTTCAAGTGCAAGCGAAATCACTTCCAAAGGTGGCAAGGACCATGCTACGATGGATCATTCAGGACAAGAACGTTCGACTTCATGCGAGGCCCCTATCTTGATCAGGGATGATGGCGAAAATGACACAATTAAAGGGTTTAAGTCCATAATGTCAAGATGCAAGGAGGAAGGAAAAAATGGCCCTGCCCATGCCTATTGTTTGACTAGTTGCTATTTTTCTAACCATGGTTAACAAGGTCAAAACACCATGTTCATTTCAAGGTTAATAATTCTTCATCTTGCAAGAAATTAAAGCGCATTGCAAAGTTTATAAACCAACCTAATGCAATATAAATCAACAAGGCTTTAAAAACTCAAAAAGATTGTCCAATCAAGTCTAAACACCATGTTTACACAAGATTACAAAAGAAAATGCCTCGTGAAGCATTATCATGGAAATAAAGCATTCATCAAAAAGTTTTGCGAAGAAGCCAAGCTAACCTATGCATGATAGAACAAAGGGGTTGATGCAAATGCAAAGGGTTAGTAAAAGGGCAGCAATGTTTGAAAAGGCTTTCGATGTGTTCCTCAATAATGACAAGCAAGTCACTTTATGAGAGGCGAGTCTTGTCAACAAAATCTTTATCAAAAGACCTAATCAAACATGCTAACAAGGTTTTAAGGTAAGGATTATGGGTATCCTATCTTTTTGGCTTAAGACAAGAATTTTGAAAAGACAAGTCGGGTGAAGAAATTCTATCTAAGGTGGTTTTGGAAAACGAAAAGAAAACAAGGGTTAGATTTTCGGATAAAAAACAAACCTATGGTTTTAGGATTACTAAAGGTATGAGGGTTTTCCTAAGGGTTTAGGACGAGGCTAGTCAAAATTTTAATTAGAAAAGGCATAGAGATAGACTTTGTCGACTTGACATAAGTCGATCCCCCCTTTTGTTGGCTTGGGTTCTAGGTGTGGTTTGATAGGAAGGTTTAGGCAAAGATGTTTTGTTTTTTTTAAGGAAAAGGGTTATAAAAGATGAGATGCAACATGCAACACAATGCAAAGGTGGAGAACAATGTGGAATGAAGTGCAACATGATATGAATGAACAAAATGGCATGACATGATATGGTGGTGATCTAAACCAAAATGAAAGTTAGTCTAAGTTAACTAGCCACAAGTTTAGAATCAAAAGGGATCATGCTTCATATTTCTCTCTAAAAAGACAAATAAAAAGACTCTAAACACTAATAAGCACACAAAAATAAGGGGTCTACAAGTTTTCCAAAATCAAGTAGCAAAGTGCTCACTCAATATCTATTAAAGCATATATTATTTGGTTGTGACATTTATTAGAAACAATGGATACTTGAAGTTTTCAAATAAAGAGCACAATGTAGACCGTCATAATTTATATAGATATATAAAAAGGTCGGGTTGCCTCCCGCAAAGCACTTCATTTTAAGTCATAGAGCTTGACTTTCTCACATACCTTTTTATCATCGTGAAGCCATGGTTCCTTGTGCGAGAATCCAAAGTAGCCATGCGATGTTGCCTTATGAAATCGTCGTGGTTCGCTTCCAACATCATCATGTGTTGAGTGGTGCCTTTTGTGTCTTCATTCATCCATGGTCCAGAGGGTTTTGTTTTAGTCCTTAGCTTCTGAATTTCATCATGTACGTGTTGTGGAACCGTTTCCCCATCTTCTCTTTATTGTCACCATGTCCATCTCCTCTATCTTGTCGTCATCGCCTTGCTGCTGCCTCTTCTTTGTGGATTTACCCCTGCCTCCAGAACAGAACATATACTAAAATATAGTTTTATTGAAATATTTATAAAATTACCTTTCTAACGGGTACTCATTCATCTTAATCGGAGTCCGAATGAGGGAGCTATGGCTGTTTCACTTCAGCATTGCTTGCTGTCCAGAATTTCAGTACGTGCAACCTTCGGTGATTCGACCATATCCGGTTGTAGGAACTTCCGATTGCCTTGCCGCTTGATTCGTTGGAACGTAGACTTCATGAGGCTTTTGAAAATCCAAATATATCTAATGCTTTCTGCTGAGGCTCATGCAAACATCTCGATGACATCATTATCCTTTTGTCCATCGATCCGGAGATGTACGTGTGGTCTTTATCTTGAAGTCGTTTAGGGCACCATGTCACGCATCCCTTGGCTTCAAAAATCATTACCATCACTGCATGAGCATGATGGTAATTGAATCCTTCTCCATCATGCTTGACATGGTCATTTCCGAAACCTATAGCTCGAACAAACAAAACCTCCAAAAGACATTAGTCGAAAAACTTAATCGACACAAAGGCATACCTTGTTCATCTTTATTTGCTTTGGGTGGGGGCTCAATAGCGGATGTTGGGCCACTAACCAAAGTTAGCACCTACCACTAAAGAGCAAATCTTCTCGTAGCCATCGACTTGGTTGAGCGAGGTTGGACTTGTCGAAGTCCGAATGTTGAAAACTTCGATCGCTTTCTAGGGTTTTACCGCATTTAAGGACACAAACAAGAAACACAGGGTATATGCAATAATAAAATTAGGGTTAGTTAAAAAGAAAGATAGGTCACCCTAGGGTTCGAGTTCCAATCCCAGCACGCGAGAAAAAGGGCTTGTTGACGGTTAAACATGTCGCGTTTGATCCATAGCGTACGGATCACGTGTCGCCTTTCTTCACTGGGTGACCCAAGATATCGATAGATCGAAGCAAACTACCTAGGGTTCTCCATCTAACCTACGGTCTAACCTAACATGAAGCATTGATTGCATAGAGATCATACAAACATGAAAGGATGTATGGATCACATCCACCTAGCCATAAAGGTGCACAACCAAAGGTAACCCTAGCCTATCGTCTTCTTGTTGCGCTCCAGGTGAGAAACCAATCTAACTCCTACCATGATAAAGAGTCATCTCTAAGAACTTTCCCATGGGCGCCCTTGCAAGGTGGTGGCCTTGGGTTCCCCAAAGCTTTACCTCAAACGCTACCAGCGCTCTTACTGGCTCCTCCTCTTGGTAGGCCGCACTCCCATGGCACTCGATCCTACTCAACATTACACATTTGCTCAGCGCTTTCTCCTCCCTCATACTGTCACTACACGAAGATATTCATCACCGAACGACACTAGGTTCGTTCACCGGTCCGCACTACTATGATGTATCCAAGATATAGACTAACCACCACGATTAGACCTATTCCTACTAAGGGCATATGTGATGAGGGGATAAACTAGGGGTAATCATCTTAACTCCTAAATCCCCAAATCATGAAGGATGAAGACGGGCCACATCCGAAGCGGCCCAACATCAACAACAAAGGCGTGCTCCCACAAGGGCGGCATCATCCATGGGACCGCCCCCGGCGCAAGCGTTTGCCCCGCGCGACCTAAGAAGCGCCCCAGCCTCACAGCTACCTCGGAGGAAGACTCTCCGCGGACCTAAGGTTCCTTGATTTGCGCTTGGCGGCCGAGGCCCACAGGCGTGGCCGCGTCCGCTCGAGCAGCGGCGGGCAGATCTATGCTGTCAGGTGTTAGGCCATGATGAGATTTTCCCCAGCGTGGGAAGCGGACTGCCACGGCGTCCTATCACGGATATCAAGCTGGTGAAGGGCGAATCCCAGCGTACAAGGCATCGGACAACGAGACCCGACTCAGCGGCTATCAGAGGGAAGGTTAGGGCTTGCACAAGAAGCCTCGACCTACCAGACCTGCAAAGCCCTAAGTTGGGAGGAGCTATCTTGAAGGAGCCACCAGCTCGCCGAGGACTACGCGCCTAGCAGTCTACGCCAGCAAACGAAGGCCCACGACGTGCACTGTTCCACTATTAAGCCTTTGTTCAGATCAGACACCGTTTTACCATCTTAACCCTTGTATGTCAGCCCCCTTGGACTATAAAGGGAGTGATGCAAGTGAGCACGCAAAACAGAACACAACACATGCACACCGCTGCATCCTAGATCCAACATGATCACACTTCCACCGTTCACTCATCACCACACTCGAGACAGGGACATGCTCCTCTCTCGACCTAAGCTTGCCCCCTACTACAAGCCCGTGCATATAGAACACTCTTGACGTAGCACCCGTGCCGAACCGATAATCCGGTGTCTCTAAGCCCAACCATCCGGATCGCTAACATACCAAATTTACTTTGCGGTATCAAACCCGACAATATGCTAGCTACACATATGAATAAACACGCATCGAAGTAGATCAAAGTAAGGAAAAGACATGATTTATATCACCATCGAATGTAGAGTGTACAATTGCCTTGATGAATTCAAGGCATGGGCTCGGAACTCCACCATGGCTTCACCAGAACCATGGCGGCTGGGCATGGCCTAGGCCATCTCCTAGGCAACTCGAGGACTTGTGGTGTCGACTCCTTGCTATCCTTCGATTTGGCGGCTCATGAATGGATGCGCGGCCCTTGGTGAAGCTATTTATCAACCGAGGAGCATCTAGGTCAAAGGGGAGGCCAAACCGCCATGAAAAAGGGCTGGGCTGGCTGGCACAGGTCGACCGCGGCCCATTTTTCGGCCCTTGCTCAGCTTCTCGTCAATTGTTGATTTGCACCCTTCTGTATGTGGGCCCTTGACGTCGTCTTCTCCACGGTTTAGATAGGGATACTTGTCATCCAAGCTCCAGCATCTTCTGTTTAGGTCCCTGGAGATTTACGGCTTCATGCTTTGGTCCTTGGGTTGTTTGGAGTCTTGTTCACTTTGTGTCTTGACTTGTGTGGGCTTCATGATCTTCTCATAAAGTGCTTGATGAACTTTAGAAAGTACTCCTTTAAGTGCTTAAATCCTGCATAAACAACATACTCCAAAACCACATGCAGTCGAACTTGTCATATCAAGGGGTTAGTACGTTAGTTAGGATATAAAATATGTGCAAATGTTGTTGTAAACTCATAGCTAGGTGTACCAAAATCGATTTATCAAGGTGTGATCGTTCATGTACCGCATTGAACTTAATAGATGAAATTGCTTCTGATTGCTAATGATCTCAACCCTTATCTCTTGTTCTTGTACTTGTTTCAGCGGGTCAAAGGGTCAACATCTCTAGTCGCTCCTGTTCAGACCTGCTTCAAGGTAACAAACTCAACACCTTCTTTGTTTACGATTGCGAATGATCTCAACCCTTACCTCTTGTTCATGTACTTGTTTGATGGGCCAAAGGGTCAACATAAGTCGCTCCTGTTCAGACCTGCTCCAAGGTAACAAACTTAACACCTTCTTTGTTTCCGATTGCGAATGATCTCAACCCTTACCTCTTGTTCTTGTACTTGTTTCACGGCCAAAGGGTCAACATCAAGTCGCTCTGTCGAGACTGCTCCAAGGTAACAAACTTAACACCTTTGTTTCCTTAGTTTGAATCAATTACAAAGTCCTAATCTGACTTGGGATCTACTGTTGCTAGATGGAAGCTACCAAGTCAATGATGCTTCTTCCCAAACAAATTAAAACAGAGGCAGAGTACTCAAGAATGGGTACCAAATCCTTATGTAGTAGTGTTGATGAAGAGCGAGTTGACGCTCCCAATCAGGATGGGGTACAACTTCGATAACGGTTTGTTGCTCACCAGAAAGAGTTATGTAGCTTGAAGAAGAAGACCGAAGAATCAGAATCAACTCTCGAAAATGCAATGATCGAGATTAAGAGGTTGCGTGAAGCTAACCGAAGATGTGAGGACCTCCTTCGCTCATCGCTTAGCGATAAAAGATGAAGAGGTTAAGATCATTAGATCAAATCTCCAATTTCTCTTGTGATTATGACCTGGATTTAGCTTTGTTAATCAATGTTCCTTGTGATACTGTTATCTTGTAATAGTTTGTGATATTTGATGAACAATATGGTCGTGCTTGATAGTAAACAACAGTTTGCTTTATTGTATAAAGAAATATGTGTTGATTACTATTTTGCCAACCAAATCGGAATTATTCTAAAAAAAGGATCAGAATTGAAATGAAATCCATTAATACTGATGCATGATTAGTTAATTTTATGTTGTCCTTCCGTTGGCTTAGCCCACTTTTAATTGGGCCAAAAGTCAATTTTTTTAAAATTAACGTGACACGTAGGCAAACAATGTGCGCACCTGTTGGAATCGACCCAACCAAAACGGGCCCACCCTAATCAAATTTCATCTAAAAAAGTTACAATTGGGCCCAACAAAATCTTTTTTGGGCTATATGAACAACGCCAGCCTACAAGAACAGTTTTGGGCTCAACCCAGCTACAAACGGGCTAAATTCGTTTTATGACGCATACGGTTTGTCACAATTGGCATGCCATATCGGATGCCACATCATATTATGTCCAGCGTGGCAAAGCTGCAGGAACGAAGTTATGACGCTTTGTATTGATGATTTTGCACGCGTCATTAAACTCATGACGCCGCGAAATAAGGTCTCGTCATTAATCGCGGTTTGTGACGCTCGATTAATGACGGAACGTTTTCGTAACAACTGGCGTCATTAATCGCGATTTATGACGAGAAATGGCCTTTTTTTGCATCACTAGTCGGCATATTTCTTGTAGTGGATGAACCTATGGTCTTCTTGAGGTAGCATCGGTTCATCTGGTGCTACTAGCCATTCCACCTTTCAGTGCCCAAAAGACTTTTTTGCCAGCGTCATACTACACCGGATGATCCGATGCTTCGACCGCTGCCCAACGGTTCATCCGGTGCTGATGGCTTCCGCGCCAAAACCTCTCTGTCTTGAGATGAAAAATTAACGGATGAACTGACACAATCATCTGATGCCCCCAGCGGTTCATCCGGTGGTCTTGGCCATTCTCACATTTGCGACTCCATTCATCCGATGTTTCGACCGACTCTCAGGTAATCATCCGGCACAACTAAAATTGCTACCATCACTTTGCTCAGGCATCGGTTCATCCAGTGCCTCTTGTTTCCTTAGCTTCTTTGTGCCTTGAATTTGCTTTTCAACTTACCATCACTTAGAACCATCTGAAATTTTGCTACGATTAACTGACGGTATCTTGGTTTTGTTGTGGTTGCATCCATGAGACCTAAGATGGCTACAATGACATGCTAGACGATATTGTTAGTCACATGATTGTGTTGCATATGAATCACCAAAATCGTACTCGAACAAATGGCTATGGCAGCCATGTTCGCTATAGATACCTGTTGCTTTTCCAAATTGGGTGCTATTTTTTTCATCAGTGAGTATGTTTAGCCTTCAACAGAAGATACTGCAACTGTAAAAAATAATTTTCTTTTTTATCTCATCTTCCTATTTTAACAAAGCACTATAAAATATAGCCCTTGAAGCACCCAAAAACAAGTGTTTTTCTTCATAATATATTGATACACAATTCTTCTGCGTGTTTTAGGAAGAAAAAAAACCCGTGTTCGAGGAAAAAAACTCAAAAAACAAGTGGACTGATCAAACACTAATTCAGGTTGTGGTAAGAATGGCCATACCAAGCATCTGGGCGATGAAATGTAGAGAACAGGTCCTTCATGCGTTTAGAGATGACTGTAGGCTTTTATTCATTCAATGGCTAGATTCTGTTTTAGATATGATCGTACGTATGTACTATGCACTCTTTCGTAATTTTATAAAAACGTTGATACTGTATATATAACAAATAGTAGAGAATCATCAGTATCAACTTGTTTAGACTAATAAATCATGTAACATGCAATTTATAATGTATGATAATCACTTTTGTAAAAGGCTACATAGTAACTTAAGTCGTGTCTAGTATCAGACAAATAACAGACTCCGTATCAACTTATATTGAATTTATAATATCAACTTTTGTATAGACTAGATAATTTCTTATATTATGTGTCTAATGACAATTTATGTAGAGATCCTATGGTAACTTATGTTTCATGACCGGTATAGACTTATATAGAGACCATATATATGGCAACTTAAGTATTATTAAAACTAGACTTTCCAAACACTGCAATATGGATCTTATGTAAAACAGTGGCGCAAACAAAATTAAGAATTATGATGGTTTAAAACATTTTAAAAGAACTAGCAGTACAGAACAGATCTACTAGTTCGTGGTTGTCGTATGGCCGCTCTGGTCCAGTTTAGGATGGCGAAGTCTGCAATAATTCAAATACTAAGTTAACTATCAAGAAAATGAGAACGACGTGACCAAATTGAAAGGCGCCAAGAGGATAAGAGCAAACTTGATGAATGGCACAGGAGCAGACATTAGTAATTGAAGATAGAATGACCCTCAAAAGTCACACGCAACAACAAAGCGGTGACTGGCGCCATAGTGGCATGGACACCATGGTCTCTGACGACGACTTGGCCGGTCTCACATCACGTCTAAGGCCAGTCTTACTAGAGAGGTCATCGCACAGCTAACAAGACTGTAATCTTAAGAACTATGCTAGTGGAGGGTCATCACCATGACTCTCCTCTCTCATTTCATGACACTCCCCCTCCTCTCTCTTCATAAATTTGCTGATGTGACATCATATTTAATGCCCATGACACTCCCCACTGAGACTGGCCTAAGCAAAATAACTTGCCAATGGAGTATTAATGATAGTTGTTATCCCTATTAAATAACCTGTTAACTAAGCAAAATAGTGATGTGGCAGCTTAATTAATGAGGAAAAAGAGTAAATCATAAAAATGGTTTCCTCATGGAGAAAGTATGTCTACTCTTGACCTAATGCACAAGAAATCATTAATTTGCCATTAGGAAGAAAACCACTAGTTTCTATGAGGTTAAGAGCATCTCCAATAGTTTGACAAATTTTACTTGGCAAATCTTGTGTTTTGCCAACTTCTAAAAAGATACGCCAAGTAAAAAAAGAGATCATCTCCAACAGTTTGGCATAATTCACTTGCCAAATCCATATCTAACTTACATCAAGAACCCTGAGAGAGAAACAAAATTATGTTATGCCCTTCCACCTTTTGAAAACTTACATCAGGAACCCCGAGATAGAAACAAAATTATTTTTATGTCCTTCCACTTCTTCTGCTACGGAACGGATGTGCCGCGGATACAGATATGCGCGCGCCTAGGGGAGGGATGCCAAGTTGCTATTGCTGCCAAACTGTTGGAGGCTAATTTTTAATGTTTTGCCAAAATTAGAAAGATGCCAAGTTAAAATAGCAAACTGTTGGAGTTGCTCTAATGCAACACTCCCCATTGGTGGAATTAGGAGAGAGAAAGAGAAAACAATGGTTACTCGAAGACACTACCACTGTGAAGAATAGTTTTACAGATGATTTTTTTTCTATGGAAACCGTATTAGGCGGAATAGTTTTATAGGTGGAATAGCCAATTTGACCCCCAAACTATCACACCAGCCTCAAATTGGCCCCCGAACTATCAAAATGTTCAAATTGGCCTCTGAACTTTGATTTACAACTCAATGTAGTCCCTTGTGGCCCGCTGGGCTTGAAAAAAGTCTAAATTGCCCCTCGCCGCTGACGTCGTTATTTTCTCCCGTCGCCCCCCGTCCTCATCCGAATGAGGCCGCGACATCTCTGTTTTTCTCGCCCCTTCCTTCCTCTCTGTTTTTTCTCCCGTGGCAAGCAGCGGTGCAACAACAGTGAGGGCGATCGGCGATGGCGGCTTCTCCTATTGCAGCTCCTGCACTCCTGGTCCTGAGTTGTCGCTGCAGATGAGTCGTAGTACGACTGCCCACAGTCGAGGGCCGCGCCACCAAGAGGCCACCAAGAGAAGAGGAGCGCCTAGAGGAAGGGTGCGCCTCCACCTACAGAAGGAGCGCCCACTGTACGTTGTGGTCACCCTGCTATCCTCCCCAAGCCAAAACCCTAGCCGCCATGGAGAAAAGAGAGAGTGGTCGAGGGTGGTGAGGGACGGGAGTCTCACGGGAGGGCGAACGGCAGGAAAAATGACGACACCGGTATATGATAGAGGATTATGGAGGGGTATTTTTGACAATTGGGTTAAATTGAGTTGTAAATCAAAGTTCAGGGGTCAATTCGGACGGTTTGATAGTTCAGGGGCTAATTTGAGGTTGGCGTGATAGTTTAGGGGCTAAATCGGCTATTCCGCCTTTATAGATGATTTTTTTTCTATGGAAATCGTATTAGTTTCCTCTATTGAGACTGCCTTCATGGCATTTGGGAATCATGAGTTATTAAAAAGTTATGCTACTTGTGCAGGACACGTTGCTAGTTATTAAAAAACCGAAAGAGTACTCTTCTGCAGTCAAATTAATTTATTTTGACTGGAGGGAGTATATATATTAACAGAATTTCGTGAGACCATGAAATTAATTTCCTGGACAAGCAGTATCATCAGTTACATGGCGAGAGCAACTATCAAATTCCTTTACCTTCCTGCCCTGATCTTCTCCGTGCTCCTCACCTCTTCCGGCAGCATCGCGCCTGACACGCTCAACAACGGCGGCAACATCACCGACAGCGAGACGCTGGTCTCGGCTGGCGGCTCCTTTACCCTGGGCTTCTTCTCCCCAAACGGGGTCCATCCAAGAGATACCTTGGAATTTGGTTCACTGCGTCCCCGGAAGCTGTATGCTGGGTGGCCAACCGCGACAGCCCGCTCAGCAGCAACACCTCTGGCGTACTGGTGGTCGGGAGCACGGGGATCCTTCGCCTCCTCGATGGCTCTGGCCAGACCGCGTGGTCTTCGAACACAACGACCCCTGCTCCTGCCGTGGCGGCGGTGGCACAGCTGCTGGACTCCGGCAACCTGGTCGTGCGCGAGCAGAGCAGCGGCGGCGACATGCTGTGGCAGTCGTTCGATCACCCATCGAACACCTTGCTCGCCGGCATGAGGCTTGGCAAGAACCCACAGACCGGCGCCGAGTGGTCGCTCACGTCGTGGCGCGCGCCTAACGACCCGACGCCAGGGTGCTGCCGTTGGATGATGGATACCAGGGGACTGCCGGACTGCATCTCGTGGCAAGGCAACGTCAACGTCTAGTACCGCACGGGACCGTGGAACGGGCAATGGTTTAGCGGCGTCCCCGACATGGCGTCGTACCCGGCGCTTTACTCCAGTCAGGTCGTCGTCCGCCCTGACGAGATCGCATACACCTTCAATGCCACGCCCGAAGCGCCCATCTCCCGCTTCGTGATGAAGGAGGTCGGCGTGCTGCAGTGGCTGGTGTGGGACCCGGCCAGGAAGGTGTGGAGCGTCTTCGCACAGGCGCCGAAGGACGTCTGCGACAGCTACGCCGCCGTGTGCGGCGTGTTCGGCCTGTGCAACGCGAACACGGTGTCCACGCAGTCCTGCAGCTATGCGTCGTGTTCAGCCCCGTGAATCCCTCGCAATGGTCCGTGAGCGAGTTCTCCGGCGGGTGCCGGAGGAACGTGCCGCTGGAGTGCGGCAATGGGACGACGACTGACGGGTTCATGGTGGTGCGGGGAGTGAAGCTCCCCGGCACGGACAACACGACGGTGGACATGAGCGTGACGCTGGAGCAGTGCAGGGCGAGGTGCCTCCACTACTGGAAAAAGGACATTTGTACCGGTTCATAACCCTCATTTGTACCGGGTATTGAACCGGTACAAAGCATCCGGTACAAATGTGGTGAAGCATTTGTACCGGGCGAGATACTCGGTACAAATGCCTCACATTTGTATCGGGTGGAGCCTCGGTCCGGTACAAATGTGCCTTCCCCCCTCCGACGTGGCAGGGGGGCATTTGTACTGGGTGGAGGTTCCACCCGGTACAAATGATGATTTTTTTTATGTTTCTTCTCTCTAACGTATTTGCTTAAAGTACTAATACTAATCGTAATACGCTGTAATATAAAGTCATGTGGCATATAAAATATTATATTTGAGATAATATTCTACATACATTTGTATATATTTATTTGTATAATATTATCTCTAATATTATACAAATAAATACATACGAATGCTTGTAGAATATATCATCTCAAATCCTGAAATTGAAGAACTTTGGAAATAATATTATACATTAGCATATTGTGCACACTGAAATTTAGATTAATAATATAGATTGGATGAAATGTTAGCAGAGTTTAATTTTTGCTTCCAGATGCTTGGCCTTTGTCTTTGTTTTCAGATGCTTCCTTCATGTTCTGACTTGTCCCTTCCCCGGTCGCAGATGGCATACTAAGAATAGAGGATAAGCCAGCATAAAACTCCCCCCCGGACTAATAACCTCGTCTAGAAGAAATCCACATAATTGTTCTTGAATCAATTGGATTTGTTCTGTCTCGAGAAATTTTTCCTTGATGTTGGAAATCTACCAAAGAATACGAACAAAAGAATAAGAACCGAAGAATATGAACAATAAGAACTACATGTAGTCACAATTGTGTGTGCACACACCTTCTCTTCGAATTTGCTACCATCAGCGCAGGCCGTAAGACGGTGCATGTACTCACACACATAATATCTGCATAGATTGGTGCCAGAAAGCTGCGTCATGACCTGCACATATGGGAAAACCAAGTCATGAAATAAGTTTTTATTGTAATGTAAGAATTGAAGAATAAGCAAAGACACGTACTGGTCAATCATAGTGAACATTAAGGTTTTTGTTAAACTTTCCGGGGTACTTATCACAGAGACAAGTCAATGCAGTTTTAACCAGCTCTACGATATTTTGATATCTACTTTTATCTGTAGTCTTGTACAAAGAGTCGAAGACAAAGACCTTGCTTCGCGTCATACAAAACTAAAGAGAATCCGATGGAAGTCTGTTCATAGATGCAGTGGTATTAGTTTCTTAAAATATGTAATGTAATTTGAAAAAGATAAGGAGATGAGATACACGTTGCTCACCCGAAGTTGTATGGCAGCTCTATGACAGCCTTATCATGGTGTTTGTCTAGAAAGTTGATGATCTGATTAAGTGTTTCCCTCTCATTAAGTTTGAGAGTGTTCTGAGTTATCATCAAAGGATCCATGTAGCCTACACTTATGATTCCTTTCCTCCTGGTCCGTTGCATCTCAAAACTGTACGACACAAAAAATATAGAAGTTTAGATATGAGATGAAGTGGCTAGATCATTGCTTTTTAACTTACAGTAGAATAAACACTTACAGAGCCCAGCAACTGACGAATGAGACGTCATGTGCATCCATATTGAATAGGAACCAGAATTCCTTCATGAAAATAGTGAAGACCTGATGCCCACGGAAATAATGATGGTCCTCAATGCGAACATAGAGCAAGTCCATCCCGCCGGCAGCTTGGTACATGTGCCACTTGTGCAATTCATACATCCTCGTTGGAAGAAACTGGAGCAATCGCGGCCACACAAGCTCACGCCCAGGCACATACTCCGGTCTATTTGCCCCTTTATGCGGGGCAATTTCCTCCTCCCCTATAAGTTGTCTTTGAGTCGAGACCGATGATCCGCAAAATCAAGTAATTGTTGCTCATATGTTGTAAGTGGTCTAGTTGCCCTATATGTCCCTTCATGAGTTGGGATTGCATCCTTCCCTCGAATTTGTGCTTCAATCAGACCTGTTTCTTTGTTAAATTCAGACACTTGCTGGTTAAATGTTGAAAGCACCTTGAGGTCGGGAATACATTGTTTTGACTAGGTACCAAGTTGTGGAACTTTAGATGCAGTTTTCTTCTTCACACGTTGAGTCTTGAGTACTTGCCGGTCATAGTCACTCAATGGCTCGGGAAGATCATCTGGTTTTTGTCTTCTTTCCTCCTCCATTTTCCTCATGAAACGATGAAATTTGACCTGGTCAATTGGTTTCTCAACTGGAGGCTTGGGAGTTTTGAATATCTGTCTATCCAATTCTGCCTGAATTGCCTCGTCAAGTTCCTCGTCTGTCTTCTCATAAGCAAATTTTGGTGGAGGATTCTTCTGCTTGGGTTTCTTCTCCTTCTTTGGAGGCGGAGGAGGAGGAGCTTGTCGCTTGCCCTTGCCCTTAACATGTGCAGGAGGTGGAGAAGGAGGTGAACTCGCTTGGATCCCCTGTCACCCTCAGGACTCATCGCGCTCCCTTGCACCGTGAATGCGGTAGTTGATCGTCGCGTTCAGGCATGGCGGCTGGTGAGTCAGCTAGAGGAGGTGGCTGTTGCGTAATCCTTATGTGAGCTTTGGGCCAAAAAATCTAAGTATGCACAACATCTTAAAGAAACTCTTCCCCATTAGGCCCTGGTATCTCCAGCTCCAGGTCAGCCCAACCATCGACCATTCGGTCCACAAAAACTCTGGCGTAATATTCAATTCCACGATGGTGGCCCGTGATGCTATCCTCTTCTACAGTTTTCTCAGTGACGCCATGAGCCACCACAACCTTCTTGTTTTTGCAAACATCGAGAAGCTCACACACTGACCTCACGGTGATGTCATCCAGCGCGATGTGGCCGATTTTCCGGTGAGCTGGGTTTGCTTGCTTCAACCGCCGTGTTCTTGCCGCTTCGTGGTTTGGTGCATATCTGAAGCGACGCTGCTTTTCCCCTTAGCAGATAGGCTCATTTCATCAGTAGGACCTTACTGATGAGATGATTGTTTGCTAAGAGCAAGAGCCACACGCTCATCAATGATTTGCTCCATTCTTGCCTCGGTTCTGATTACGTGATCTTGCAACTCTCTTAGTTGTCGTTCTTGCTGGTCCTTAGACCTTTTGCGACTTTTATAGGAGTCAATTTGCTCACGCCATGCGAGTTTCCATGGAACTGCACCTTTGCCTCGGCAACATCTACCGTGTTCTTTAGTGCCTATTGCAGCACTAAGTTCGTCTCTCTCTCGATCAGGCACAAATGTTCCTTCAGCAGTCATGCAGATCAATTCAACAAGTCTTACCGCAATCTCTCTTATTTGGTCACTCGGTACTAATGTTCCATCTTCAGGATTGATCGTGCCACCATGTGCATAATAATAAGTCTTTGCTCGTTCGGGCCAATCTATAGTTGCCGGTATGAGTCCACATGCAATACAATCATGTTCCATCTTATCCCATTTGGGCATAGCCACCTTGTAACCTCCAGACCCAAGCTTATGAAATTCTCTCTTTTTAGATGCATTGATGGTGTTGGTTTCAATCATCTTGGCGGCTTCTTGCGATTGCTTGTACTTGCACAAATGAATCGATGATCTCGCAACTTTGCAAGTCCTTTTTGTGAAATCGGTGCAAGTCCCTTCTTGATGTAGTCTTTATTCAGCCGCTTCTTGTACGACTGAAAGGCTATTGCACCCTTCTGCATGGCCCAAGTCCGCACATTTGCCAGATTTGTACCTTCTGGAAATGAGAAGTGTAATTACACCTCGGCCCAAATCATGTTCTTCTCTGTGTCTAGGACCACATATTGTTGTGCATTCTCTTGTGCCTCTTCATCTTCATTTTGAACTTCACGACTTGGATCCTTTCCAATATCGAAAGCTTATTGGGATGTTATCCTTGACAAGAGCCCCAATGTGGTTTGTCAACTTGACGACATTGTCATGTGGAGCTAATGGCATGCCTTCGTCAGAAACTTCTGTGATGATGAAATGACCCTCTAGCTTCCTCTTCGGACCGCGTATTCCACGAGCCTTTTTGCTGCTCGATGACGGTTCCTGGAAAAATAAGGACTATTAACTGATTGCTCCAATTAATTAGTAATTAAACTTAAAGCGTAACGTGGTACTAGTTTGTACTAATTATACCTCTGATGGTTGCCCATCGTTTCTTATCTCGGCAATTGATTGCTCTTCCGCATCAATGCCATCACCAGACATGTTCAGGTAGCTGTCAGCCTCCTGCTGATCTTGTTCATTAACCGGATTGTTAGAACCATTGTTGTTAGCAATTATGTCCATTAATAATACCTCTTCGCGTTGCTGCTCTGCTATTGGATCCATTGTCACTAAATAACAAGAATAAATAACAATTATTTTCTAATGAAGTAACTAATTTTCTAGTGAAGAAACTAATTTTCTAGTGAAGTAATTAATTTTCTAGTGAAGCAATAGATTTTCTAGTCAAGAAACTAATTTTCTAATGAAGTAACTAATTTTCTAGTGATGAAATAGATTTTCTAATGAAGTAACTAATTTTCTAGTGATGAAATGGATTTTCTAATGAAGTAACTAATTTTCTAATAAAGTAATTAATTTTCTAATGAAGTAACTAATTTTCTAGCGAGTCGAGCGTGTCGGGTGAGTCGGGAGTGTCGGTACGTAGTGTCGTGTCGAGCGTGTCGAGCATGTCGGGCAGTCGGTAGTGTCGTGTCAAGCGAATCGAACGTGTCGAGCGAGTCTAACGTGTGGTGTCGAGGTCGTGTCGAGCGAGTGGCGTGTCGAGCGAGTCTAACGTGTCGAGCAAGTCGTGTGTCGAGCGAGTCAAACATATCGAGCGGAGCCTAACGTGTCGAGTCGAGCGAATCTAAATTTAAATTTAATTCTAAAAATAACATTTACATCTAAATCTAAATCTTAATGTAATTGTAAATCTAATTGTAAATTTAAATTCTAAATAACATCTAATTATAAATTTAAATCTATAACAAAATCTAAACCAAATTTAAATCTATAACAAAATCTAAATTGAAAACTATTTTAAGTTTTAAACTAAATAAACTGAAATATAAATAATAAAAAAGGGGCACATCACCATCTACCGGTCACCCCAAATGCAAGCTCATGGGGCGGTGCTGCCGGCCATACCACGTGGCGTGGTGCGGGCCGGGCGCGTCGGAGACGAGGATGGCGAGGACGGTGCTCACGGCGAGGACGGCAGGGATGCGGCGCGTCGGAGGACGAGGGCACCCGGCGAGCCGAGCGGCGCGGGCGGGGACCGCGCCGCGCGGCGTGGAGATGACGCTAAGGCGGAGACGGCGGCGGGCGGGCAGCGGATGGCGGGATGGCGTGTGAGGTCGACAGAGCGGTGGTGGCAGCGGTGTCGACGGCAGCGGTGCGGGTGCGGCGACGGCGGCGACGACGGCGCGGCGGGCGATCCGGACGGCGAGGGAGCTGGTGGGCGGGCGGGCGGCGCTGGCCGGCCGACGGTGGTGGGCGCAAGCGGCGACGACGCAGCGACGTGGGCGGATCGTGGAGGAAGAAGAGAAGGGGAAGAATGAGAGAAGAAGGGAAGGAGAAGGGGCATATATACCCCCACCTCATTTGTACCGGGGTATAGCTGGCCCCGGTACAAATAACATCATTTGTACCGGGTGGCCTTATGCCCCCAAGATAATCACATTTGTACCGGTCTCCTCTTGCCCCTGACAAATGTGCTTTCGTTTACGCCATAGCGAAAGCACATTTGTACCGGCAAGAGGAGGTCCCAGACAAATGTGCTTTTCATTCTTTTTTCAATTTAATTAGCTCTAAATATCCTAAATTTCTATTTTATTTACTATAAATTGTATACCACGCATAAAATGGCAGAAAAAACTTAGTATTCCTACTTTACATATATACTAGGCAACAATACATTCAACAATCAAAATGACAACTTTATTATCATTAACGAGTAATATCTTCTGATGGGCATTATTTTTTCCTTCACTGCAACAACTACAAATAATTTTTTTCTTTTCATGCAAAATCCTCCTTAAGTACAACATCTAATGTTATTAATGTGGTAATCATGATTTAGTCTTGCTTGTGTGTATTTCTACGTAAAATTATTATTTTAAATTTAATGAAGTTACAAAAATTGATATGGTTACTATTTTTATTAAAATATAGTTACAAAAATTGACTAGTGAATAGTATATAGTGGCTTGACACTTGTAGACCATGTTGACTAGATCTGGCTCGGTGCAAATGTGCATTTCGTTTTGTTTCGTTTTAATTTGCTTTAAATTTCCTAAATTGGTAGTTTATTTATTATAAATTCTATACAACGCATAAAATGACAGAAAAAACTTAGTATTCTTATTTTACATATATACTATATGCAACAATACATTTCACAATCAAAATGACAACTTTATTATCATTAATGAGTAATATCTTCGAATGGGCATTATTTTTGCTTCACTGCAACTACTACAAAGAAATTTGTTTTTTCATGCAAAATCCTCCTTAACTAGACCATCTAGTGTTATTAATATGGTAAACATTCATGTTAAGGCATTCAGATCGATTTCACGTAATTCAAAACTCACAAGTAATAAGGCATTCAAGAGATAAGAGGGTACATCAATACTTAAGTCGATCTTAACAAACACAACAAGTTCAAATCCATAGAAATAAAAGGGTACATCAATACTTAAGTCTTAATTAACAAAGACAACAAGTTCAAATCCACATAAATTAAAAGGGCACATCAATACTTAAGTTTTAACAAGGTACATCCACGCACAACACATATTTCATACCGATCCTCCATTTTTCTTAAACAGGTAATCCATATAGTTGAAGTCTCTAATCTTGAAGTCCAGAACTTCACTAATATATGCTAGAGCATGAATTAGTGCACTCTCTTTAGCTTCACATGAACGGTCACATGGACTTCCATAAATCTCAAGCGATTGGAGAGTTGAATTGATATGGCGGGCAAAATGAAAGATGAGCCTGGAACTTCCCACCTCTTGTGCGTTCCGGATTTGGTTCCACGTAAGAAAATCCCAAAACATCGCACGCTTGCTCTAGAATTGCATGAAAACTCATTGCCGCAAAGGTTTCCCCAAAGATATTCTAAAGTTAAGAAAAATACGAATGTTAAAAAATGTAGCACAGCTAGTTAAATTAAAAAATGCTCAATTACATTTCTATGCTCCATACCATGTCATCTTCATTCAGGCGTCAAAGTCTCTCTGCGGTCGTGGTCACACTTTCTCCCTCCTTGAGTGCCTTGATTAGAAAATAAGAGTAATCTGGCAGAAAGTACCCATTTGCGCTAAGTTGTTCTAAGCACTTCTGCACGGCGGTCCTTTCAAAAGTCCTCTTAAACGGCTACCCCACTCAACAATCGATAGCATTGGAGTGGGGGTTCTGATAACAGCGAGGAGTGAAATGGTCCTCGAACAGGTATGTCAAAAGAGATTTTTAATTGAATGATGTTGTTTGGACCGACAATTGCACATTGTACAATAGGAGGGGTACCACCAATATTATCGAGAACATGTCGGAACCACTTCATATGATCGATATTCTGCATGTTATGAAATGAAAATTGTTATTCTTGTAATAAAATTCTGATTTATAGAGGGAAAGAATATTACTATGTTTGGAGCAGATCCTTGACGTCGATCACCGTTAGGCAAGTTAATGACGCCATGGGTGAAGTGTATCCACGGAGGGCGAGGCAGCGGTGGTGATGCGTCAACAACGTGTAGTCCCCGACCGCCTCCGCGGCCACGACCACGGCCACCTCGACGGCCACCACCACGACCAAAAAAGTGACTTGCCATTGTTATACCTAAAATATGCACGGAATTTTATTTAATAATTTCTAGCCAAACAACCATTCCACTCCCACTGGCTGCTTATTTGTACATATAATTAAAAACTATGCCAAAATTGTGAAGAACTAAACTATGAAATTTAAAATTTAATTTCAATTATACCTAATTATTAAATACTAGTGAAAGAAAAACTATGAAATATTATTTTTTTCTTATGAATATATATATACACGAAAATATAATGAGAACTAATTTTGTAATAAGGAAACAACTTTTCTATTGAAAATATCAATTTTCTAATGATGAAAACTAATTTTGTAATAAGGAAACTACTTTTCTAATAATGATATCAATTTTCTAATGATGAAAACTAATTTTCTAATAAGGAAACTAATTTTCTCATGATGAAATCAATTGAGTAAACTAATTTTCAATATAAATAAATAAATTGAAAAAAAATCTATCATCACATACACATCTCATACATCTATCATGACACTTTCTTTCTATTAGAACATAAACCAATATGCATCTAAATAAAAAACACCATTCTTAGCTCATTTGGGAATGTAATAAATACTCTAAGTACAAAGAATATTACTTAAAATGGCAACTGTATATAAAGGTAGGATGACGTAACTAATCTCTACACCACTTCAATGAGTCAAATCGTGGAGAAATCGTCGCAAATCGAGCAAAAACTCTCTAGGGCGCCATTGGGGAGGGGGAGCTCGAGTTGGAGAGAGGAGGAAGAAGAGTGGGGAGGGGGGCTCGGGCAGGGGGAAGAAGGAGGAAAAATAGCCGTTGCACATTTGTACCAGGCCACCACAACGTTCGGTACAAATGTGCTCACATTTGTACCGGGCCGTGGCTCCAACCGGTACAAATGTGTTGGCCTCACATTTGTCTGGAACCACCCATACAAATGTGAGGCATTTGTACCAGGTGGGTGGGAGATGGCGCCGACGCGGCCCTGTGAGAGGGCATTTGTACCGGTCCGTGCCTCCAACCGGTACAAATGTAGTTATTTGTACCGGGGCCAAAAATACCCTGTACAAATAAAAAAACGGGCCTGGGATATATGTGCGATTCTCTAGTAGTGCTCGCCAACTGCTCATTGATCAGGCTACAACATCTCTCTTGATTTAATGGATGCAAATCTAGAGTGGTTGCAACAAACGCTAGAGCACTATCGGGCGCATAAGAGCGATATGTGTGAGGCCATCGAAGACTTTGATGATTGGAGCAAGTTGGGTCAAGGGTTTACATCAGCTGATCCTTTAGAGGAGGTAGATATTAGTGATGGCACTATACCTAGGCCGACATTTGTAAATAGAAATCTTGATCCTTTGTTTAAGTCTGAGTTAATAAAGTTATTAAAGGAATATGTTGATTGCTTTGCATGGAATTACAATGAAATGCCTGGTTTAAGTCGTGATTTAGTTGAGCATCGTTTACCTATTAAACCTGGTTTTAGGCCTTATAAACAACCTCGTAGAAATTTTAATCCTGATATTTATGACCGAGTGAAAGAGGAAGTCAATCGGTTGCTTGATGCAAAGTTTATTAGGCCTTGTCGTTATGCTGATTGGATCTCTAATATTGTGTCTGTTGAGAAAAAAGGAACAAAAAGCTTCGCATTGATTTTAGAGATCTTAATAGAGCTACTCCTAAAGATGAATATCCTATGCCTATAGCCGATTTTCTTATTAATGCTGCATCCGGACATAGAATTCTTAGCTTTCTTGATGGTAATGCTGGTTACAATCAAATCTTTATGGCCGAAGAGGATATTTCCAAAACGGCTTTCATTTGTCTGGGTTTTGTTGGCTTATTTGAGTGGGTTGTTATGACCTTTGGATTGAAAAATGCGGGTGCTACTTATCAAAGGGTTATGAATTTAATTTTTCATGATTTGCTTGGCATCACAATAGAGGTTTATATCGACGACATTGTTGTCAAATCGGCTGGAGAGAATTCTCATTTAGCTGATTTAAGACTTACATTTGAAAAAAAATGCGTCGGTACAAATTAAAAATGAACCCACTCAAATGTGCTTTTGGTGTATCGGCTGGGAAGTTTTTGGGCTTCATTGTGCATGAGAAATGCATAGAGATAGATCCTAAAAAGATTGAGGCAATCCGGAATGTTAAAGCTCCTACTTGTAAAAAGGATTTGCAAAAGTTCTTGGGCAAGGTAAATTATTTGAGGAGATTCATTTGTAATTTGTCCGGGAAGGTGAATGTTTTTACTCCTTTACTTCGGTTAAAGAATGATATTGATTTCACTTGGGGGGCAAAGCAACAAGAGGCATTTGATGAAATTAAGAGCTATTTGACTTCGCCACCCGTGCTTTAAGCACCCAAGAGTGGTATTCCTTTCAAGTTGTATGTAGCAGCTGAGAAGGATGTCATTGGAGGTGTTTTAACTCAAGAGACCGAAGGCAAGGAATACATTGTTGCATATGAGAGTAGAAGATTGTTGGACGCCGAAACAAGGTACACTTTCATTGAAAAGTTGTGTTTATCGCTATATCATACTTGTACCAAGTTGAGATATTATTTATTACCAAATACTTGCATAGTAGCATGTCACACCGACATAATTAAATACATGTTGCATAAACCAATTTTAAGTGGTAGAGTCGGCAAATGGGCTTATGCTTTAGTAGAGTATGATTTACATTGTGAGTCATTAAATTCAATGAAAGGTCAAATTGTTGCCGATTTTATCGTTGGACATAGAGTAGATAAGCAACTTGATTTAAATGTCGGTTATGTTACTTTTACTCCATGGAAATTGCATTTTGATGGATCGGTTTGCAAAGATGGTTGTTGTGTTGGAGTTGTCATTATTTCGCCAAATGGGGCTGTTCTCGAAGCTCTTAACCGATTGGATCATGATTGTACTAATAACCAAACCGAATATGAGGCTCTTCTATTTGGATTGGAAATTTTGCATGACATGGGAGTAAAACATGTGGAAGCATATGGAGATTCTTTATTAGTGGTGCAGCAAGTTTCCAAGGTATGTCAATGTTTAAATGGCTTTTTAAATGCTTATCTTGATAAATATTTAGACATCATATCTTGTATGGATGAATTTGTTATTTATCATGTGCCACGAGAGGAAAATCCTAGAGCTAACGCTCTGGCTCAGCAAGCATCTGGTTGTAATGTTCGAAAAAGAAATTTTCAAAAACACAAACCATTGCTTACAGCCGAGTGCTTCACTCTGGAGGCACCGGTCAGGTCGACGCAGCCGACCGGTCTAACCATGACACCTCGTTGCTAAATTCTCCTCGGTTTTTGATAACAAAAATGAAGTGGATGATTGGAGAAAGCCTCTGGTTAGTTATTTACAAAATCCTAGCAGTTCAGTTGATAGAAAAGTTCGACGATTGGCTCTTAAGTTTGTTCTTGATGATGGTGAATTATATCGTCGGACTGCAGATGATTTGCTTTTAAAATGCTTGGGTCTTGATCAAGCTAGGGTGGCTATGACAGAGGTTCATGAAGGTATTTGTGGTACTCATCAATCGGCTCCCAAGATGAAGTGGCTGCTCAGACGAGCTTGCTTTTATTGGCCTACCATGATAACTGATTGTTTCCGATACTACAAAGGTTGTGAGGAGTGTCAAAAGCATGGAGATGTTCAGTTGGTGCCTGCTGCGTTGATGCATCCAATTATCAAGTCTTGACCTTTTAGGGGATGGGGATTGGATTTTATTGGCAAGATTCATCCTCCTTCGTCAAAGGGACATTATTTTGTGATTGTGGCTACCGATTACTTCACCAAGTGGACTGAAGTTATTCCTTTGAAAAATATGACACATAGAGAGGTTATTGAGTTTATTACCGGACACATTATACATAGATTTGGCATTCCACAAACTTTGACTACAGATCAAGGGACTTCGTTCATATCTAAAGAGGTACGTGAGTTTGTTGATTCTTATGGTATTAAATTGCTCAATTCATCTCCATATTATGCTCAAGCCAATGGTCAAGCCGAGTCTAGCAACAAAACTTTGATAAAGCTCATTAAGAAGAAGATAGAAGACAATGCTAGAAGATGGCATGAGGTATTATCTGAAGCTTTGTGGGCTCATCGTATTTCTAGACATGGTGCTACTAAAGTTACTCCTTTTGAGCTTGTGTATGGTCAAGAGGCTGTTTTGCCCGTTGAGGTGAATCTAGGCGCATATAGACTTGCAAAATAAAATAATATTGATGTTGAAACATATTATGCTTTGATGATGGACAACATTGATGAGGTGACCGACAAGCGTATGGAGGCTTTAGAGGAAATTGAAAAGGACAAAAGGCGAGTTGCTAGAGCATACAACAAAAAGGTAAAAGCCAAATCTTTTCAGATAGGTGATTTGGTTTGGAAGACGATTTTACCTATTGGAACTAAAAGTAATAAGTTCGGCAAGTGGTCTCAAAGTTGGGAAGGTCCATACAAGATTGTCAATGTTTGTTCTGAAAATTCTTATATGGTGAAAACTTTGCAAGAACAGCAGCTTCCAAGGGCTCTCAACGGGAGGTACTTGAAGAAATTTCATCCAAGTGTTTGGCAAGATGCTTGATAGGATATGGCTGATTTAAAATAAAAATCGCCCTTAGACCAAAAAATAGCCGGTGAAGTGTTACATCGACCTTAGAATTATTTTTTAGACAGCAAACTTTACTAAAAAATAGGGGGGCATATGTTCGCATTCAAAATTGGCATATAGCCGATCAGGCTGACGCCACCGGTCAGACCGGTGTCCTGGCTGATCGGCCGGTCGGGTTCTAACCCGATCCGGCAGCAGCCACAGTCGGCCGTGGGCACGACGGTGGACCCCGAGTCCGAGTAGAATTGAGGAATCCTGGCGAATTTCGACTTGTAAAGGGTTTTCTTGCAGGGCAAGACCTTCCCACCTTATAAATATAAAGGGTCACGGCCGGTTGAGGGCTATCACCCAATCGATCATTTACTTTCTACAACTTTTATCTCCAAATCCTAGCTTTTCCAACCCTTGTGCTTTCCTTGTTTGTCTCGACGGTGATCAAGGACGTTCTGAGTGGCCTTGCCGACCTCAGAGCAACCCTAGGCGCGCCATCTCCGACGGGGTCCCTCCCGAGGCAGCGATCTTAGGTCTTCACGCCCTCACCGACCGCGAGACCGGTGCCTCGACCGTCGTGACGAGGCTCGGCGAGTTCAGGTTTCTGACTGCTGCGTGATCTAGCGTTCGTGTGTGTTGACCAGTAAAAGCGTCAACACTTCGCCTCATCGATGGCTCTGGCCAGACCGCGTGGTCTTCGAACACAATGAGCTCTGCTCCTGCGTGGCGCACTGCTCGACACCGCAACCTGGTCGTATGCGGCGCAGTGGCAGCGACGAGGTGGCGATGCGTTCGATCACCCGTCGGATACCTTGCTCGCCGGCATGAAGCACGGTAAGGACCTACGGACAGGCGCAGAGCTACGATGCGCAGATACTTGTGAAAGCCCTCGTATCGGATACTGGATACTCATCGGATACTGCCAGGACACTGATAATCACTCGATACTTGTCCGACAAGTATCGAACATTTTTAAATAATTTTATAAAATAAAATAATTTTGATAATTTGTTGACACCTTCCCGATTCTATCCCGACACTTAAAAACCCTAACCCCTCATTCTGTGTATAAATACGCTCTCTATGCACGTAGGACCCTCTCAACACGCATCCCCACGTCGTTGTTATTTTCAGCTTGCTTCCATGTTCACACCGACAGTAAGAGTCAGTAGTGAGGCGAATAGCAGAAGACATGATGAAATACAAAATAACAAAGAATCATGTACTGTAATAACCTTTTAAGTGGTTTTTTTGAATTGTGCATTTATTTATATTTCTATTAAATAAATAAATATATATATATATAATATTCGTGTATCCTCGTATCTGTATTTTTGAAAAAATGGTGTATCGGAGTATCGACGTATCGCGTATCCGTATCTGTATCCAAGTATCTGTGCAACGTAGGCACAGAGTGGTCGCTCACATCATGGCGGGAGCCAAACGACCCGTCGCCGGGGGACTACCGGCGGGCGATGGACACCAGGAGCATCCCGGACTCCGTCCTGTGGCAAGGCAATGTCAAGAAGTACCGAACGGGCCCCTGGAACGGGCTGTGGTACAGCGGTGTCCCAGAGATGGCGTCGCATCCGGAGCTCTTCTCCAACCAGGTCATCGTCCGCCCCGACGAGATCGCATACATCTTCAACGCCACGGCCGAAGCGCCCATCTCCCGGTTCGTGCTGAACGAGGTCGGCGTGCTGCAGCGTCTGGTGTGGAACCCAACAAGTCGAGAGTGGAACGTGTTCGCGCAGGCGCCCAAGGACGTCTGCGACAACTACGCCATGTGCGGGGTGTTCGGCCTGTGCAATATTGGAACGGTGTCCAAGTTGTACTGCAGCTGCATCATTGGGTTCAGCCCCGTGAATCTCCCGCAGTGGTCGATGAGGGAGTCCGGAGGCGGGTGCCGAAGGAACATTCCGCTGGAGTGCGGTAACGGGACGACGACGGACGGGTTCATGGCGGTGCGGGGAGTGAAGCTCCCGGACACGGACAACACGACGGTGGATATGACTCAGGGAAAAAAATTTCGGCGAAATTTCACCGAAAAACCCGAAATTTCGTTCTTATCGGTGGGTCCCGAAAAAAAAAACGTACCGCTCAAATTTTTCAGTTGAATTTGGACCCGCGCCCAAATCACACCCAAAAGGCTCAGAATGCCAAAAGCCGCCATCCGGGCCAAATATAACCCCCACAGACCCTAAATCCACTAATTTCCCCCAAATCAACCACATCAGGCGCACAACAACTCAGCATGCCGCCGCCCTCGAGCCTGAGCCGACCCACCACGCCGCCGCCTGCCAGCCTTCAGCCCTCTGCCCCCCCTCCTCCGCGCGACGCCAGATACCTGCTCTCATTCATTTGCAATGCCATGGGCACATAATATTGAGACTTTCCAAGTCTGCATTTAGGTGTAATATTTGGGACTGTTAAGACTACTATTTGGGACTGTTAAACTTCTAATATTTGGGACCTTGCATTGTCAATTTATCATGAAGCATGGTGCTGTGCTATGGATATATCAATTGTGTGTGATATGTTGTTGTTTATTATATGCAAATGTGATGTGGAGGGATTAGGGGTAGTTTAGCTGAAGTCCTGTCAATTTTTTTAAAAAAATTGAATTTGTTTGAATTTTGTCCGAAATTTCTGAAATTACCGAAATTTCGCATTTCTCGGTGAGTGCCGATAATTTTTTTCTGCCGATAAAAAAAACCCTGATATGACCTCGACGCTGGAGCAGTGCAGGTCGAGGTGCCTCGCCAACTGTTCGTGCGTGGCCTACGCCGCCGCAGACATCCGAGGAGGTGGCGCTGGCAGTGGCTGCGTCATGTGGACGAATTACATTGTTGACGTCCGGTACGTAGACAAGGGGCAGGATCTATACGTGAGATTGGCGAAATCTGAATTTGGTAAGTAAAGCTGCAAACTGCATACGTAGATTCAATTCTGAAGGAATTAATTTTTCATCATCTTAATGCTACATTTCCGCAGCAAAATCTGAATTTGGTGGTAAGCACGAGTTACAGTCAACAACCTCTGTAATTAGTAGTAATTTACTAAGCGAGTTTCATCACTTATTGTCTTCGCTAAAATATTTCTGCAGCTGAAAGGGTGAGGAGGGATGTGGCAAAGATCGTGATTCCAGCCACGGCGGCATCTGTGCTCGCAGTCATGGTTACAGCTGCCTTGTACCTTGTTTGGAGATGCAAGCTTAGAGGTAAAGCCATATTTCTACTCAGAATGATCAAGGTAAAGCCATATTGTTCCTGCAAGGCCAATATGCTTAATTGCAAATTAGGAGGCTGGCCTATGAAATATCTGGGCATTCCAATCTCGACTCAGAGACTGGGAGTAGAAGCCTTCTCTAGGGTTAAGGACAAAATGAGGAAGAGGCTTGACCCATGGAAGGGTAAGCATCTCTCCTCGGGGGGCAAGCTGATTTTAACTAACACCTGTCTTACTAGTTTGCCCATGTATGTTATGGGTTTCTACTTACTCCCGAAGGAAATCCATGAGGGTATGGATTTTATCAGGGGTAAATTTTTTTGGCAAGGAGCCAGTGATGAGTTTAAATACCACATGGCCAAATGGGAGACAATTAGTAGACCCAAAGACCAAGGAGGTTTAGGGATCATAAATACTAGCATCATGAACGAATATCTCTTAGTCAAATGGATATGGAAAATAGTCAAAGGCTCATATCAGATCTGGTATAAGTTGGTTAAGGAAAAATACATGCCTGATGGTAACTT
Organism: Cenchrus purpureus; assembly: GCA_022644695.1. Lineage (NCBI taxonomy): Eukaryota > Viridiplantae > Streptophyta > Magnoliopsida > Poales > Poaceae > Cenchrus > Cenchrus purpureus. The sequence continues at coordinate 28,533,012 of CP053456.1, read as the reverse complement.
TTTTAATTCAAGATCCCGAGGGACTTCCCAATTTTGGCAGGGACTCCATAAAGTGAAACATTTGTTTAAATGGGGAGCGAGTTATAAAGTGAGAAGAGGTGATAAGACTCTTTTCTGGGAGGATGTTTGGCTGGGCAGTTCTCCTCTAAAAATTCAATTCCCAGACCTGTACAGATTTTGTGACGACCCAAATGTCCTGGTAGAGGATTGTTTTGGTGAGGAAGGATGGGAGATTGACTTTAGGCGTACCTTGACAGTGAATGAAGCAGAGCAAAGAACTGCCTTGATGCAGGTCCTACAGGAAGTGGTGATCCACCCATCTGCTTCGGATGAGGTGGAATGGGCTTTAGATAAATCTAGGAACTTCACGACAAAGTCTCTCTACAGGTTTATTACTCACAGGGGAGTGTTGATTGCGGATGCTAATAGTGTTTGGAAAACTAAGCTACCTCTGAAAATAAAAATCTTTATTTGGCAGCTCTCCGCTAACAAATTGCAGGCAGCCGCTGTTTTAAAGAAAAGAAGGTGGAAAGGAGACATTCATTGTGGTTTGTGTGGGGATGTGGAGGACATAAACCATATTTTCTTCCGCTGTTCGTTAGCTCAGTTTATTTGGTGTTGTGTGAGAGATATCTTCGGCTGGAGTTATTTCCCCACTTCTTGGGACAACCTGCAAGGGGGCTGGTTGTCGCATAAAATAAATATGCCCTACAAACTCGGTTTATTTGTTTTTGCAGGGGTCTTCTGGGCGCTTTGGAAAGCTCGCAACAAAATGGCGATAGAGAAACGCCTCCCCTCACACCCTTTGGAAGTAATTCGATCCGGCATCGTTTTTGTGCAGAATTGGGCACCGCTGCTGAAGGAGGCCGACCAGGAACTGATCTCCAAGGCGACAGACAAGATGAAGACCTATCTGTACAACTTCAGGCCAAATGAGATGCCGGCTGCAGACATTGCTGTTATCTGATTTTCATATTAATGTCTTGTGGCTTGGGTTTGCTTTGGCTCAAAACTCTGGAAGCTTTAGGGGCCGTCGATCCTTCTGCCCTGTTGAAACTGAACTCCTTTGTAATAAGGGCATAGCGGTTAGGTGGGGTGTTCATTTCTTTTGTGTTTGGCCATGGGTGGCGGTGATGAAGTGATGTAAAACCAAAACACTTATTGCTTTCAATAAAAGCAGAGAGATTCTCCTTTCAAAAAAAAGACATGTTCCTGCAAGGCCAACGTCGAAGTAGTGGTGGTCGGACCGCTTCAAATGATGAACTTGGTGATGAAGACCTTGAACTTCCATTTGTTAGTTTTAGAGAGATTGTTTCTGCGACGAACAATTTTTCTGAGGACAATATGCTTGGACGAGGAGGCTTTGGGAAAGTTTATAAGGTAGTACAAGGCAGCCACAACAAATTCTATAAAAAAAACATCAGTAGTACAGTAAGTTTGCAGTGTGTGTACAATTTAGGAATGACGAAACCATGCAGGGTATCTTGGCGGATAACAAACAAGTTGCAATCAAAAGGCTTGGAAAGGGTTCTAGACAAGGAGCAGAGGAGTTCAGAAATGAAGTTGTTCTGATTGCCAAATTACAACACAGAAACCTCGTCAGACTTCTTGGTTTTTGCATCCATGGAGATGAGAAGCTACTGATTTATGAGTATTTACCAAACAAAAGCTTAGATTCCTTCATTTTTGGTAGGTTTGATCCTATATTTTTTGTTGCATTGGAACAGAGTCTGCACAGTTCGCACGTAAAATGTGTATGCTTACTTACAATATCACTGTAGATGCTTCAAGTAAAAGACTTCTTGATTGGCCAACGAGGTTCAAGATAATCAAAGGAATATGTAGAGGACTTCTTTATCTCCATCAAGATTCAAGGTTGACAATAATTCACAGGGATCTTAAATCTAGTAACATACTGTTGGATTCGGATATGCGCCCTAAGATATCAGATTTTGGTATGGCAAGACTCTTTGGTGAAAACCAACAAGAAGCGAAAACTAGTCGAGTTGTTGGGACATAGTGAGTAATCAATGCAATATTTTTCTTGAAATAAATGCTTGTTTTCCTGTACTTTTAAATTTCTTTTTACTTAGTGCTAATTATGGTTTTTATGTAGTGGTTACATGTCTCCTGAATACGCATTGGATGGCGCCTTTTCAGTCAAGTCAGATACATATAGCTTTGGTGTCATAATCCTGGAGATTATAAGTGGTATGAAGATCACTTCTACTGAGTTCAGGAGCTTCCCTAGCCTATTAGCTTATGTAAGTATGATGGCATTGTTGAATTCTTTTTATAATTGAACAAAAACGTATTTGCTATCCAATAAATTTGTTTGAATTTGTTTAGGCATGGAGCTTATGGAATGATGATAAGGCAATTGATCTGGTGGACTCATCACTTGTTGAGTCCTGTTCACCAACTGAAGCTTTGCTATGTATCCACATAGGACTCTTGTGCGTGCAAGACAACCCGAACAGTAGGCCCCTTATGTCATCAGTTGTGTCCATGCTGGAGAACGAAACCACACCGGTTTCAGTCCCAAAGCACCCTCTGTACTTCTCACAATGGTATCTGGAAGCCCAAGGAACAGGAGAAAACACGAACAAGTCTACGAATGAGTTGAGTGTCACAGTGTTTGAGGGGCGGTAAATTGTTAGGTTACATATTGCAGTGGACAGGCACATTACTTGGTTGTCGAAACAAAACAGGGGCATAAGACGATGTCTCGCGAGTGAAATTTGTTCTGCCTCGGGGTAGGTCTTCTTTATTTACAGTGTGAATTTGTTCCAAATCTTGTCCTGTGATTGACATTTGCCATGCTAAACGAACCTATCAGTAGTAGTTTTCGAGCGGTAAGCGGTTTATACATGAAGCTTATTGTCTGATGGACATTCGAGCAGCATCCAGCGTTGGGGACCGTCACTTGGAGGCCTCGCTGGGGAAGCTGGGCCAGGTCACAAAACATTCGAGAGCAGAAAACTGCAGAAGAGGATGTTCATCCAACGTAGATGGCTGGATGAAAGGGCCCAAAACCAATTAAGGCGATTAAGAGATTTGCTTTCAACTTGTGCCTTATCTGTTGTCAAAAAAAAAACTTGTGCTTTATCTGGGGAAAAGGATAACTTCAAATGGGTGTGGGAGAAATCTGGGAATTTTACTTTGAATTCTCTGTACTCAAATTTTTGCAGTGGGGAGGTAAATAATCCCAACAAGACAATTTGGAAATCTAAAATTCCTCTGAAAATCAAGATTTTCATGTGATTAGTGGGGCATAATGCTATTCTGACTAAAGATAACATGATAAAACGTAACTGGCAAGGAGATAAACGGTGCTACTTCTGTAATGAGGATGAAAGCATCTCTCACATTTTCTTTGAATGCTCCACTGCTAAATATGTGTGGAGTTTGATGTCCATGGTAATTGGGGCTCCCTGTAGACCCACTTCCTTCCCTCAATTTTGGGAATGGGCTAAAACTTTTATGCCCCGGAATTAAAAAAAATCCATTTCACTGGATTGTCAGCAATCTGTTGGGCAATTTGAAGGACAAGAAATTCCATATGCTTTGATAAGAAATTCCATATGCTTTGATAAGAAATTCCTTCTGAGATTGTGTGTTTTGCCTCATCTTTTGTCTCATACTGGGCAGGTTTGCACAAACAGGGAGATCAACAAGATCTAGAGGAAGGCGCTGCAACAATGAAGGAAGTTGCATTACACTTCCATCAGCATCATCAGCCCGCGGATCAAGTCGACTCAGGGATGGTGCTTCTCCAGTAGCCGACAGGCCCAGGGGATCAGCAGATGCATTGATGCTTAGGCTCTCCTCTGAATTTGATCGCTTGAGGGATGTACCTCTTAAAACTATGTCTTTTATCTTCTGGGTTAGGAACTATCTGTAGCCTCCAAGATAGGTCCTTGGCACTTATCTTGGGATTGGCTTGTAATAAGGTGTGCTTAGTGGTTAAACTTCTGGTGGTTGAATCTGAACCTTGTAATTTCGTTGCTTTTAGTAATGAAATTCGGGCTTGGCCCTTGATGGGAAAAAAAATTGGGGCGAGGAAGATGAAAATCGGCCAAGTCGCTCAAGAAAAGATAGGAAGGCCGGAGCCGTTAGGTCTCAATCTGAGCTGAAATAAACAAATCTGTCACGATATAGCTTGATATGTGCTCTTTTAGTTTCGATCAGGACTTCGATATCAATCGGGAAGATATACATATGCTCCGCCTCACCAATGATTTGAGAAAAATCACGTGGCTATAAAAAGTTGGTTAACATGTGATCAGTGGCAGCACTGAACCATATTCTTTTGTTCTTCTATATGAGTGGCAGAGCCAACACAAAGCAACACATTAAGCAGGGCGGGAGGCAAGATATTTCAGAGAAAAAAAGGGGAAAAGTCATATTTTCACGGTACCCTTGAACCACAAAAGTATATTTCTAAACAGTTTCACCAATGCTTGAGGCCTACAACTACAAAACCGGACAACTAGGGCCATCTAACTGTTAAAACCTGGCAAATATGAAACTTTGGGTTATTTCAAGAGAGTTTTGTATTTTCTAGAATTTTTTAAAAAGTTTTGGTTTAATAAAAAAAGTCTAATCAATCCATTCCAAGTCTGAAAAAATATGAATTTAGTACTAAAAGTTTTCTTTACAATGTAAGCTATTTATTGTTACTGTATTTGGAGGTGTTTACTTCTTATTTGTGACTATTCATAGTGTTTTATTGCTTGTAATAAAACACAAGGAACCTGAACAAATAAGATTCAGATATCGCCAAATAGAAGTTACATTTTGAGTAACTTTTTACAACAATATGCTAGTATTTCTTTTATTTGAAATGAGTTAGTCAAGAATTTTTAATCAAATCTATTTTTTAATTTCTAGAAATGCAAAATTGCCCGGTGGCTCCTTCACCCTGGGTTTCTTCTCCCCATCGTGTGCTAGCCAAGAGATACCTTGGGATCTGGTTCACCGCGTCCCCGGACGCTATCTGCTGGGTAGCCGGGTAGCGGATGAGTGAGCGAGAGGAGAGAGGCGAGGGGGAGCCGGTCGGCGGAGGGAGGCGGCGGAGGTTGACTCTTGCGCCGCTGCCGTGGGCTACGGCGGGGCGCAGCGAGCGAGAGGCCAAGGTAAGCTCAACTCTTTTTGCAGACTCGACGGCGACGACAGGCAGCGAGGTCGTTGAAGTGGGAAGCTGGGCGACACTCAGCCTTAGCCATCAAGGATTTGACAAATGCAAACAAATCAGGGAGACACTCAGCCTTAGCCATGTAATACACACAAACTGATGTCATGAGCTAGTGCGTTGTTGTCTTCTAGGATCATCTGTGTTGTGGCGTGACACCAGGCGGGACACAGGGCTATTCGTGATGAACAACTTGATGGCCAGTGCTGGGAGCTCCTAAAATATGGGGGCCTGGTTGGGACGCCCCACTTGCACTAGTTCATATACGACCCTGAATTGCCACATGCCACCAAGAAAAAAGTTCACGAAACAAGATGGTAGAGTATGAATACTTCCTTAATCCATACTCCTACACATCTCAACTCTTAAGTAGCTACTACATGAAAAATTGCAATTGGTTTGATGAGGAGGCTTCTGAAAATCAGAGTTTATGTGTTCATCAGCAATACGTAAAAAATCCTCTTGATAAATGTAGCGACAAGTCATTAAAGTATTTTATCTCCAATGCTATCCCTTAGCTTCTTACAAAAAAAAATTAATTGCAAGCAATATTATTAAACTCTTGAGAGGACAAAACACTGGAATTAGAGATGGGTGTTAGGTTCTCTCACAGTCATGCTAGGAAGGTCAATGACGCTACTATGGGTATGTATCCTGTGGTAGGGGTCGTTTAGTTTATGTTCTATCCGCCATGCCAACGTGTTGGCATGCCTTTTTTCCAAAGGATTACACCACCGCTGTGTCGCCCTCATACGGGCGCCGAAATAAATTAGCATGAGCAACATTCTGTCGGCATGCCAAATATTGGCTCCCATCCAACAAACTTACCATGTTTGGTCAATAACCAATTATTTGGTCAAGTAAGCATCAGTTGTGAACCAAACGATCATATGCATACTTGCATTCCTCAAGCCAACAACAAGTAATTATCTAATTGAGCTTTACACAGAGGGTAAGATCCTACTAAGGAGGAGCTTAGAACACTTTGGAGCAAGCTATTTCTTTTATTTGAGCTGAAATATACTCAATGTGACCTAAATATGAGAGTATACATATGTATATATATGTAAACTATATGGGGTACTATATGTAGTTTTGTTTTTAAAAAAATTATTGGGTGTACATGTGTACACTCATGTCCATTAGCTGGGTCCGCCCATGCCATCACATGCCCCCAGTTAAGCTCGGCGAAGCAAACACCAAGAGCTTCCGCCATGATAATCTCCTGGATCAGGGATAGAATGAACTCTTTACTGATCTCTGAGGCGATGTCATATCTGGCATTCGGGTCAATTTCACTAGGCAAAAGGAGAATATTATCAACAATGGTTGCCAAACTTGGTTGCCTCGGGTATTGAATATTATTCTATACCCAGGATATAGAATATAAATATATACATATATATGAGAAAGTAATCTAATTATAGAAGGGAAATCAAACAAATTCCAAACAATATCTCGACACCGTTTGATCTCTATTCTATCCAATGGGTCTAGATTGTTTTAGTGCATAGTTCAGAGTATATAAGGATAGATTGTTTTCGTGATTTAAATATGGGAGAAAGATTCTATGAAGAGATTAACTCTGTTATATGTGATCGACAGGCATCTCTACATGCGCGTACGAATCTAGATAGTTTGTTAATTGTATTTGCTAAATGTCCTTTTACAATATGTTTTATTTAAATATGGGAAAGAGATAAAGGGCAAGAGACTAATATGTTGCATGTGGCAGACACGACATGATAGTTAGACGATTTTTTATTTGAAGTAAAGAGATTTAAGATGTGACCAAGAGATGGTTTATGTTTAATCTCTCAACAATGGTACATGTGGGTAATTGAGACATAGATATAGTGAGGTTATTTTTGTTCATTTTCATAATGGTATAAGTGAGTAATTTTAGAAATAAAGTATATCCAACGACTATTAAAATTAATGAAACTTTTTTTAGGATGTTGACGAGGGCCCGGATTAGGGCCCCCTTTAACGGCGAGATAATCACTCTCGAGGTGGAGTCTTCTGACACCATTGATAATGTGAAGGCCAAGATTTAGTATAAGGAGGACTAAGGACCTTTGTCAAGACCGTCACTGGCAAGACGTCTTGCCTCCGACCAGTTGGAAGCTTCCTCGACAAGTCTCCTACTAGGAGAAAGCTTCTCCGACAAGTCTCCACCTCGCACGAGGAGTCTCCGCCTCGCCTCGACAACCCGCCGCTCGTTCGACGGCGGTCCTCACGACCAAGACACGGTCCACGCGAACGTGGCGCCTCCCGGACACACGAGCTTCCCCGCACGACGTGGGCGCCGTTCCCACGCCATGCAATACGCCACCTGGCGGCATGCGCGCGGCAGCTTTGACAAGAGCCGTGCGGCCTTTGTTCAGCCCGCGCGAGCCCGCGCCATCCCGTCCGACCCTGCAGCACCCCAACCCTGTCAGAAGCACTCGAGCGCCCCCTACGATTAGTGCTGGCCTACGGTTAGGCCCTAACGTGGCGAGCTCATCATGTGCTCAGGCGGGTTGAGTCAGCACCAAAGAGATCGGAGGAGGCGCCGGTGCCCGAAATAAACAACCCGCCCGCCACGGCCTCGACGACAACGCAGCGTTCACTTCAATGCACCTCGAAGACATTGAATTCCCTTTTGCCCTTCCTTGCGTCTATAAAAGGGAGAGGAGGGCAACCGTCACAAGGGCTGACGAACTGAACTCTCACACCCCAGGGACTTGGGCTCGATACCCTCTCCCGACAAGTTTGTAACCCCTACTACAAACAACTCTAGCACAAGAACACGGCAGCTCGAAATTGAACGTAGGGTATTACTCCTCGGAGGTCCGAACCAGTCTAAATCCCGGTGTCTCTCGTGCTAACCATCTAGGTCGGACACACGATCCGATACAAATTCTTGCTTTCGGCGGTTGAGAACCCGGGTTAGCGTGCCGTAGGCGACATCGTGTGTCTCGCTGAACACCACCCACAATCCGGATGGAGGGCCGCGGAGTTTCGCTAACTCCCAGGGCCACCATGCGCTTCGGCTCCCTCGGCTTCGTCTACACCGGGCCGACGGAGTCCGTCGTCGGGTGCACCTTCGCCCGACCAGCCCGCCCCAACATCTTGACGGGGGCAGCGGGGCGCGCGGCGTTTGTCCGAGGCTTCTCGGGCGAGACGATCATGGCCATGTTGGGGCCAAACCCGACACAAGAGCGTTTTAGGCTCGCCGCCTACTACCTCACACCGACCGCTTTCGTGCCAGCGGAGCCGAGCCGCCGCCTGGGCGATTCATGGAGCGTACACCGTCATGTACCCCCGTGGGACAAGAAGGCCTCCCGACGACCCGGTGATGGCCTACCCGGACGCATCGCGTCCCCACACCGCCCGGCAACAGCCCGGCGGCACCTCCAGACCGCGCGACCCCACACGCGAGTGTTTCGTTCGCGTGGTGCCGAGCTCAAGCAGCTCCACCGACGCGGAGCCGGCACCGCGTCATCACGCCACGGATGCCCGGCCAGGCGCGCCTCGAACTCGCGGAGGCGACGCCACCGACGGAGCCGGCCAACCTTCACCGAGAGCTCGGGAGGACCACAGCCGCTGCGTCACCGCAACCCGCCCCGGCAGTCCCTGCGGGAACAACACCGCTGAAGGAGACGGCAGCGGCGGAGCGACGATCCCCGCCGCCGAGCGATCGAGCCCGCTCGACACCGCCGGCTCGAGGATGTGCACGCGACAACAACCGACGCGCCAATGAGGGCGCGAACGCCGACGGTGACGCCCCGCCACTCTTCAGGCGGGCGTCGTAGAACTTGGCAGCAGCCGTCATGCTACTGCGTGGCTGCCCAGAGGCGGCCACCCCCGAGGAGAGGAGGGTGCGGCAGCAACTCAAGGCCCTCCTCGAGGTGGCGGCAAGACAAAGAAGCGGAGAGCTCGCGTCCACGCCAACCGGGCGCATGAAGGAGAGCAGCACCCTCCGCGCACCGCCAGAACCCATCCCCCTCACGGCATCGAAGCCACGGGGACAGAGCCGGAGCCGGAGGGTTGGCCGTCAAGCAACATCTCGGGCCCAACCGTGACGCCCGGGACACCATCGAGCCTCGCCAACAGGCCGCCACCGTCGACAACTACGGCAATGGTGATAACCGAAACCACCGCGACGAGCACCGCTCGCGCCGACAGGATGACCGGGGACGCGGATGACGCTACGACAGTGACGACGACCGTGATCGCAGCTGGTCGCCTGACCAGAGGGGCCCGCGGGCCTTTGGACGGGCAGACGCCGTTCCCCTCACGTTTCCGGGCTTTGACCAACATCCCTGTGCACGACGGGAGACTAACCCCTAGCGTGTGGTCGAGGACTACCGGCTCGCGTGCCACGCGCGAGCTCTGAATGACCTCTTCATCATCAAGAATCTGCCGCTCTACCTCGGCGACTCCGCGCGAACATGGCTCGAGCACCTGCCCCGCGGCAAGATCAATGATTGGACGGAGTTGCGTCGTACCTTCGTCGGCAACTTCGAGCACGTCGCCCATCCCAAGCAAGCGTGGGGCTGCGAAACCTAGCGGCGGCCGGGAAAGTCGGCGACTACATCTGGTGCTTCTCCAAGCGTTGCACCAAGCTCCCCGGCGCGACGGACAATGACACCATCTCGGCTTTTCAGAACGGCACGACCTGCACCACCCTCATCCACCGACTAGGGCGCCGTACACCCCGAACCACTCGGGAACTCCTCGACATCACGACCAACCACGCGGACAGCGAGGAGGCGGTCGCGGCGACCCTCAACACCCCTCAGGGCAAGGGGAAACAAGTTGTGGACCACGGCGAGGGGCCGTCCTCGCACCACAAAAAGAAGAAGAAGAACGACAAGCGTTGCCGTGACGACAACCTAGTCGCGGCGGTCGAGCGCAAGGCCTCATGTCCCAAGAGCAACCCGACCAAGGTCGGTCCCCCGAAGGACCACTTCGAGAGGCTCTTGGAGGTGCCGTGCACCCACCACGAGGTCCCCATCAAGCACGCGCTCAAGGACTGCCGCTTGATGAAGAACTACGTTAACGGCACGCTCAAGCCAAAGGTGGCAGATCCACAGAAGAAGGCTGCGCCTCTCCCCAACAACGACGACGATGACGTGGGAGCCCGATCCGGCGAGGACGGCGATCCACATGATTTTCGGCGGATCCCCGGCGCGACCCTCAAGACGCCAAGAGAAGCTGATCCGGCGTGGGGTCTACAACGTCGAGTCCGTGACACTATCGTACCTCAAGTGGTCGGAGGTTCCGATAACCTTCGACCGCAAGGACCACCCCACCGTGCGCGCGGGAGCCTACCCACTAGTGGTAGCTCCTGCTCGTCCAAACGGATCCACAAGGTCCTGATGGACGGGGGGAGCGGCATCAATGTGCTCTATGCGTCGACGCTCGACGACATGGGCATCCCGCGGTCTAAACTGCGGCCATCGACCGCGCCATTCCATGGGGTCGTCCCTGGGATGGAGGCACTCCCAATCGGGCAGATCGATCTGCCCGTTGTTAACGGCTGTTAAGTGCTTACTTTAGCCATCAATTTACTCATGAATAAAGGAGCAAGAGGCATTTCTTACACGCATTTTAGTTAAGAATAATGTAGTTCCACTTGTCCTTGGAGATTATGTGATTGCAGCAAAATAAGCATAAAAGAAGTGGCAAACTCACCTTCTATGATTCATGCCATGTCACCTCAAGGAGTGGCTGCCACCTCAGGTGCCATGCATGCAAGCTAAGCCACCTCAGGTGCCACGCATGCACGCCTTGTCACCAATCCAAGAGAGGCAAGCCCCGACGAATCAGAGCGTGACACGTGGACTTCACATGGATCCATGGGCCCACCAGAGCGCCTAAACCGCCTCAAGAACACGTGTACACCGGGGACCGACTTAAGGGCCCACAGGATGCCCACCCGAGGAAGCACACCGAGTGGGGCCCACTGGGTCGGCCGACCCTAGGATCGGCCGAACCGACCTTGGGCCTACCGATCCCGGCTTCCACGTGGTACTTGTCTAGGTCCTAGAGGCCGAGGTGTTTCACTCCTTCTTGCGGTGCTCGCCTATAAATAGAAGGGAGGGGTTCATTTCTTACCAACACATCTTACTCCTCCTCTCTCACTTTTGGTTTCTAAGGCAAGGAGGTAGGCTAGAGTAGTTCTACTTCAGATTCCAAGTCTACTTTGGGATCTAGGTATGAGTCCTCTTGTATCTTTATTTTATTGTATGACTTTGATCTACTTCATTATTCATTATTTCATATAAAGTTGTGCTTGTATACATGGGTGATTTGTTCATGTGTTCTTCGCTCGTTCATCATTTAGAGGCTCCTCTTGATGAACAAGGCCTTTTGATCCAGTTGATGAGTGACTTATACATGTTTTCGGTGTTTGTTCATAAGTTAGAGGCTCGTGTTCATCACGAACACAACCCTTTGATCTTGTTGAATAGACATAGGAAATCACAAATCCGTTTGTATGCTTAGCCTAGTTTGATCTAGTTAGATCCCATGTTCATGTTGCATGAAGTTCGTGCTCAAGCTACGGTACTCGGTGTAATTAGCCGGTTTATCGTGGCTCGACTGGGTCACAATAGCTCGGGCGGTCGAGGCCACCTGCTAACAACGTGGCGTGGTGCTTGGGTTGCGTGGCTACGTTGCTACGAGTGTATCCCACGGTTTGTCTTGGGGTAGGCCGCGGTGGTGACAGCCGTTGGACCCTTCTGGAATCCCCCACGTTCGGATACGCTGTAGGAGTCTAAAGTCTAACAACCGGAGTTGTACATAAGCGATGCGGGAGGTTAGGTCCCCGTTTGTACCTGGGTGCTTGAGCCAGCGATCATGCAATGCTAGTGTGTCTAACTCGTCGACTAACTTTGTGTGTTTAGTACCTTAGAACCTAGAACTAACTCTTATGTTGCCTCCAAGCCTAGGACCTTTAGAGAGAGTGTGTCTGTGTTCACACTACTATCTTATCTATCATATCTTACCCCTATACTTGAGTGTCCGGTTCGTTCTCGCTCATAATTTATACTCCTTGCAATAGTGTTGAACTTGTTAATCCGCCCAAATTCTTCCTTGGATTCAATACCCTTTGGAATACTCCTTTGGGGAAATGCTACAATGGTACTTCCGCGGCGCTATGGACTCTTGTAATCGTTAGGATTACCATTTGGATATTTCAGCATCGTTGCTAGGAACTCATAACTTAGCATCGAGGTTAAGAAATACCAACACCCGTCACGTTTGGGACGTTGCAAAACTTTCGAGCGTAAACCCTCACCTTCAAGTGGTGGGGTTCTCGGGACGTACCACGCCATCCCTGGAGGCCGGCATACGAGAAGTTTATGGCCGTGCCCAACTATACGCACCTCAAGTTGAAGATTCCCGGTCCGAGGGGGATCATCACGGTGGGGACTACATTCCAGCGCGCATTCAAGTGCGACGCTGAGTGCTTCCAGTTATGGAGGCATCGATCCACCCGAGAGGCTCCATGCCGAGCTTCCTCCGAGGACCAAGACATCCCGAGTCGTCAAGCGAGCCTGCTCTTTCAAGCCCGCCAAGGACGTTAAGGATGCGGCCATCTCGATGATGGCCGACGCCTCGTGTCGAACGACGCCGATCCTAAATAGGAAAGCACGCCGACTTCCTCAAAGCGAACCTCGATGTGTTTGCATGGAAACCCTCCGACATGAGGGGAATCCCGAGGAGGTTGCCGAGCACAACAACATCAAGCCGGATCAAAACCGGTGAAGCAACGCCCGCCGCTTCAACGACGAAGTGCAAGGCGATCGCGAGGAGATTAAGAAGCTCCTTAGTTCGTGGTTCATCCGAGAAGTATTCCACCCCGAGTGGCTTGCTAACCCTCAGTACTTGTAAAGAAGAAGAATAAGAAATGGAGGATGTGTTGACTACACGGGCCTTAACAAGGCATGTCCCAAGGATCCATTTCCTTTGCCTCACATAGATCGTGTAGTCGATTCGATGGGTGTGAAACCCTCTGCTTTTCTCGCGCATCGGGTACCACCAGATAGCGATGTGCATAGCGCACCAACTCGCGACTTCATTCATCACTCCGCTCGCGCCTACTATTACAAGACGATGCCCTTCGGGCTCAAAATGCGGCGCCACGTTCCAAAGATGTATGCGATGCCTTTGGAGACCTTATAGGACCTAATCATCGAGGCGACGCTTGATGATATCGTAGTCAAGTCTAAAAAGACCGCGATCTAGTCCCATACCTCACGGAGGTGTTCGCGGTCGAGAGAGCACGGGTGAAGCTTAACCCCGAGAAGTGCGCGGGGTTCCAAGGGGGGGTATGCTCCTCGGCTTTGTCGTGTCGGAACGCATTGAAGCTAACCCGAGAAGATCTCGCCATCACGGACATGGGGCCGATTCAAAACCTAAAGGGCGACAACGCCACAGCCCTGCCTCGGCCTCATTTCATAGCGTGACTTGGGGAGCGTCTCAGATAGACTAATGAAGAAGTCCGACCACTTCGCGTGGACACTCGAGGCTCAGGAAGCGCTCGATTCCCTCAAGAACCTCCTGAAGAGCCCACCGATACTCACGGCTCCAGCGCCAGAAGAGCCGATGCTCCTATACATCGCTGCGACAACCCAGGTGGTCAGCGCTGCGCTGGTGGTCGAATGAGAAGAACCCAGGAGGTCACTCAAGGTGCAGCGCCCGGTTTATTTTGTGAGCGAGGTACTTTCTGACTCAAAAACTCGTTACTTGCAAATGCAAAAGCTCGTGTACGCTGTCTTGATCACCAAGCGCAAGCTCCGCCACTACTTCGACATGCACCCCATCACGGTGGTGTCCAAGTACCCGCTCGGAGAGGTGATCCAGAACCCCGAGGCCGAAGGAAGAATAGCCAAGTGGGCGCTCGAGCTGATGGGGCAGAACATTTCATACGCGCCTCGCAGTGCCATCAAGTCGCAAGTGCTGGCGGACTTTGTCGCTGAGTGGACGGAGATCCAAACTCCGCTGGCACCCATCGAGCACGAGACGTGGACGATGTACTTCGACGGCTCGGTCATGAAGGAAGGAGCGGGAGTAGGCCTTGTCTTCATCTCGCCTCTGGGCGTGCGCATGGATCACATGGTTCGACTTCACTTCCCCGCCTCCAACAACGTCGCCGAGTACGAAGCGCTCATCAACGTTCTTCGAATCGCGGTTGAGCTCGGGATCCGCCATCTCGAGATCAGAGGAGACTCAAAGCTTGTCGTGGATCAAGTCATGAAAGAGAAAAATTGTATTGATCTGAGGATGGCGGCATACTGCCGGGCCGTGCGCGAGTTGGAAGGCAAGTTCCATGGGCTCGAGCTTCATCACGTATTGCGCGACTACAACAAGGCTGCAGATGTCCTCGCCAAGACTGCATCAAGCCGTAAGCATACACGAGTGTTCAAAGTGACCAAAGACGCACCATCCGTGCTGAGGGGAAAAGCCACAAGAACCCGAAGGGCCGGAAGTCATGGAGATCGACCAACCGCCCGAGCCAAACCTTGAGGACCCGGATTGGCGGTTCCCATCCTCGAGTGGTTTGTCAAGGGAAACCGCCCCACTGCAGAGGCACGCCGCATCGCCGCGAGCTAAAGCGCTGAGGGTGAGCTCTACAAGCGGGGCGCGGCATACTCATGCGATATCTTAGGAGACCAGGCAAGGAGCTACTCGAGATCCATGCATTACGCGACATCACGCCGTCAAGAACTCTGTCGAAAAGGCTTTCGACAAGGGTTCTACGCCCAGCCGTGGAGGACTCCAAGGACATCGTGGCTGAAGGATGCCGCCCCACGCCGACAAACTCACCTCCCGCGCAGGACCATCCCCATCACATGGCCTTGCCGTGGTGGCATCTCGACATGGTGGGGCCGCCCAAGCGCGGCTTCACGCATCTCCTCGTGGCGGTCGACAAGTTCTCCAAGTGGATCGAGGCTCGACCCATCATGAACGTCCGCCCGGAGGCCGTAGCATTCTTCACCGATCATCTATCGCCGCATACCCAACACGATGATCACCGACATCGCACCTAGTTCACGGGAAGAAATTCCTCAACTTTGCGATGACAACAACATTCGGACCGGTCCGCCGGGCACCAAGACAAACGGGCAAGTCGAAAGGCGAACGGCATACCTTGATTGAAGCCTCGCATCTTCAAACGCCGAGAAGTTTCGAGCGAGATGGGTAGCCGAGCTACCATCCGTCTCAGAGCTCCGCACCACGCCTTGTCGAGCAACCTTCACGCCTTCATGGTGCACGGGTCGAAGTCCTCCCACGGACATCGACACGGCACCTGCAGTACGGGCTTATACCGAGGAAGGCAATCAAGTCGCGCCGAGGATGCGATCGACACTCGACGAGGCGCGCGACGTGGCAATACACCGGCCAATGTTGACGGTGCAAAACCGCTCAAGTTCACCGCAAAGCGCACGGGTGACTTGGTGCCTTTTTCACAAGGAGAGGGTCCTCCTAGATTTGTCAATCCAAGGATCGGAAGCAAACTCCTAAGGCTATCCATCTAATCTAATGATCTAACCTATCATGAAGCGTTGATTGCATAAAGGTAACATACACACGAAGGGATGTATGGATCTCATCCACCTAGCCATAAAGGTAAACACCAAAGGGTAACCTAGCCTATCGTTTTATTGCCCGCCAAGGTGACAAACCAATCTAAACCTATACTATGATAAGGAGTACACTCGATATGGAGTAACCCGATATGGAGTGGTCCGATACACGCTCATTCGCGCCTCCTCCACCGTCTTCCACGCAAGGATATTCATCAGAACGACAACCTCGGTTCGTGCACTACAACGATATCCAAGAGATAGACTAACCACGATTAGACCTATTCCTACTAAAACATATGCTAGCTACATATGGATAAAACACTCATCGATGTAGATCAAAGTAGGACAAGATATGATTACATCACCATCGAATGTTGAAGGTACAAATGACTTGACGAATTTAAGTGCTCAAACTCCACCATGGCTTCACCACGCAGGCCAACCATGGTGGCTAGGCATGGCCTAAGCCATCTCCTAGGCAACTCGGGACTTGTGGCGGCCGCCGGCTTCTCCCTGCTTCTCCTTCGTCGGCGGCTCTCATGAATGGATGGATGTGGCGGCCCGGGGCGAGGCAATTTATTGAAGAGCACCTAGGTCCGGGCGCCGCAAACCGCCAAAGGGGCCGGGCTGCCTACCGACCGGCCCGTTTCGCCCGGTTCGCCGCCTCCCCCACGCTCGCTCAATTGTTGACTTGCTCCCGCATGTGGGCCCTGACGTCGCTCTCCACGGTTTAGATAGAGCTCCTTGTCACGCAAGCGATCTTCGCGGTCCCCGAGTTCTCAACCATGCTTGGTCCCCGGCCATTTGGAGTCATTTTCATGATGTGTCTTGACTGCCGGCTTCATGATCTTCTCTTGAAGTGCTTGATGAACTTATCCCGAAAGTCTCCTTGCGCTAGTTTCACGTCAACAAACCCAAAATCGACATGCAAGAGTGAACTTGATAGGGGGTAGTACCATTAGTTAGAATATCAAATATGTGCAAATGTTGACGTAAACTCATAGCTAGGTGTACCAAAATCCACCGTCAGCCCAAGTACCAACAAGCCTTGCAACGCTACCACGAGCGAACGCAGGCTCCTCAGAGTTCCGTGTCGGGCACCGGTCCTCCGACGGGTTCAAGACAGCAAGGATCGACAAAACTCGCGCCCATGGAGGGGCCATTCATCGATCAAGTACTCACCCGAACGCTCAAGATCCGATACGAGGACCGAGTCGCTCCAACGCTTGAATAACGAACATCCGCCGCTTTTACCCTTGAGTAAATGTTCATATCTTATAAACCGGAATAAATGCCGCATGCTTTGTTCATACATCTATGAGTTCGAAACTTCTTTGCCATGTTTCTATAGGTTGCAACTTCTCCGGCTGAGCAGCGCCCGCACTGCGTAAACGCCTCCGCTACCAGGCACGATGCCCTCCTTTCGCTTTCTCCGATTTTCAAAACAAAATCGACAACTATGTCACACCGATCGCAGTGAGAGGTTTTGGCGGAAGGCCCGACCTTGAGAAGTAAAGATGACGGCTCGGCTTGGTGCTGCTGCTCGCTCAACGCCTCTAGCACCTATGCCTCCGTGGCTACGGTGCAAGACTTGCGAGCAGCCCCGAGTCCACGCTTTCATCCGACCCTTTCGCGCCGCAACCGCGCCGTCTAAACGATTTCAACGAAAAATACACGAGTTACAATTTCCCGAGTACTGGGCTGCGAATGCATGGCACCTCTTAGCAACTTGGGATGGGCTCCGACCCTACGCCCGCGGCTAGTGTGGACCTTGGTCATCTCAAATTCCTAAGTTCTGCTACTCGTTGCTGTAGTCGTCCCTTGGTGCTCGAGAACGTTCGAGCTGTAACATTTTCGAGCAAGTTTTCGATGACTTAAAACTGTTCAAGGCGTTACACATACGAGTTGTTCTTAACTGCCTACATATAAAAATGATGCATCTAATGTGAAGGCCTGGAGCTCTCTTGGTCTTCTGGTGTGTCTCGTGGAATTAGGTCCAAGTCCTTCATCACGACGTCGGCCATGGCGCGGGCAAAGGAGGCGCAGTCTTCCTCGAGCTGATCGCAGTGGTCGTCGGAGCTGCCAGGGGCCCAACCGCCACTGAGTGCCGTGCGGTCCAACCCTTCGTAATGCGAGTCGAACATGGCGAGCACCCGGTGCACCACCTTCCGAGTCGGCAGCCCCGCCTTGACAACTTCCGGAGGCCGACCGCTTCAAAAGCGCATCGAGTATCTCCGACGGAACGCGAGCTCGACAGACCCGCCAATAAGTCTCCGAGCTTGGCGTGTTCCATGATGCTCGCGACGCTCCCGACCGCCGGGCGTTCTTGACCTCTTCGAGCTCGCCCCGACCGCCTGGGCCATCCGGACTACTCCTCGGCCTTGATCTCGAAAAGGTAAAAGTTGCAATGAACAAATATGGCGCGGCCGAGGAAAAGAAGAGCGAGGCGATCAAGAGGACTTACTCGTTGCCCGACAACCGCTTGATCGAGCCCTTCTCAATGATTTTGAGCTCGGCGGCGTTCACTTCCCACGATTTTTCCGTGAGCCACTTCATCGCGGTGCGAGTCGCGCACCCATGACCGCGAGAAGACAAATCAACACCGAAAAATCAACGAAAAGAAAGAAACTCACGGCCGCGCTCAAGCCCACTCACCATCAACATCCCGCACAACCGGGAGTTGGCGCCGCCACCTCATGGCGCCCGGAGCTTGTTCACTCCGAAAATTGCTTGTTGGCGAGGTCCGGCCACGTGGCTAAGTCTTGCTCAGCTCGACCAATTTTGAAGCGCCGCCTTCTCGGGCGGCTTGGGCTCCGGGCGGCGGTCCGCCAAGCGCGGCGGGGCTGGCTTTCGGCGTTCGCATGGTCGCACTCGCTCGCCACCGCTGGGCCAACCGCCGAGGATTCCTCCGCGCTTTGGTAGCCGCGCCGTGGCACGGTCCTCCGCTTTCACGGCCTCGAGCATCGCCCGACGAGGCCTCGCTCACCACCGCCCGGGCGGCGCCGCCCGAGCGACCGCGCATCTCCACTGACCGCTCGAGCTCCGAAGCGCGCTTCTTGCGCCGCACCGCGCGAGCATCCGCTCCGGCAAGAGATAATCAATTACAAGACTTGCAAGAATAGGAAAACAAGGTTGTGCTCGGTTCCGGGGACTACGCCGCGGGAGGATTAGCTCGTCGAACGCACGACGCGCCCACCCGAGACCTCGCTCGAGGCGGCGTGTCGCGCTTCCTCCGCGCGCCCGCCGTAAGCGCCGCCACGTGAGCGGTGAGGTCGGTAATCGCGATCGCTCTCCTCCGCCACCGCAGCAGCCTCGCTCGAGCCTCCCGACCTCCCCGGATCTCGGGAGGCACTTCCGCGCCCGGGACATCGTGTTCCTGCGGGACTGGGCGGGCCGTGCTTGTGATGGGTGATGTTTCAACGACAGGGGCGGCGAACCGGGGTGACGACGGCGCGCTCACCGAAGCGCCCCACTACGGCGGGATGAAGATGTGGCGGTGGCCAACGCGGCATCAGCTGCGGACTCCGAATCTCCTCGGCCACCTCGACTGAGACCGAGGCTTCGGGAGCCCCGGCGACAGCCCCCCGCTGCCCCACCGTCGCTTCAGCGGCCTCCTGTCAGCGTGCCGCCCGGCTATGGTCGCAGCCTCGAGCACGGCCGACTCGGGAGCCTCGACCGACTCGCCCGCCAAGAACCGCCCAAAGACGGCCTCGGTTGGTTGGATCGCCACCGACAAGTTGGGCCGCCGAGGTCGATGATCTCCGGCGGCAGCCGCGGCTGCCGCCGCCGCGCCTCACCGCATCCCCACCCGCCTGCGACACCACAGGCGCTGAAGCGTCAACCACCGCCGGCTCGATCTCATGTCCGCGCCGACGGCGGCACGACCTTTCTAAGACGCCGCCGGGCGCACCGCCTCCAATGGTGGCCTCGACCGGTAGCTCGACCGCCGCTGATGTCCCGCCTGAGGCCGCCGCCTGCCGAAGTTGCGGCGTCCGACGCTGCGGAGCCGTCGCAACGACGCCGCCGCAGAGGCCGCTCGCCTGCCCGCCGACGGCTGCAGGACGAGGGCCGGGCGGATCGGCCGAGGGTTACGCGCCTCAGGCGCTTTGTGGCGAGGCTAATCACGCCGTGTCGCCGAGACAAGGCGGTTAAACAAGAGAAACGAGCGAAGACGAAGAAAAGTAAAGCAATGAGGAATAGCAAGCAAGAGCTTACATGGTGGACGACGGACCCGCTTGACGGCTCGTCTGATGGGCCCAGGGAGGCTAGCCTTTTGGCCTCCGCTCGGAAGGATTCCGACGCCCGCCACGGGAGCTGGCTCGCCCGACGATTTGGGGTGGCGCCCAATCCCGACGACTTGGGAGCGCCGATCCTCGATGACTGGCTGCTCCCCCGGCCAAGGCCGGCTCCCGACTCCCACCGGAGAGAACTTGCACGGCTAGGATGCCGCCGCCGTGGATGACTAGAGATTGAGGTGCGGGAATGCTCGTTCCTCCTCGGGCACTCGTGCGAGATGGGGTCGACGCTTGGCCGACAAACGCCTCCTCAAGGAATCCGAGTCCGGTCGCCGGCGAGGTGGCGGGAGGAAGAGTCTCGATCCGCCGACTGGGCGGATCGCCCGACGCGAGGATCCTGAGCGGGTCACCCCGAGGCGTGAACCACCGGGCCGCCCGAGAGCGGTCACCTTGATCCTCTCGACGGGCGGGCCCTCTGCGGGCCGGAACCCGCGCCTCTCGGGCGACGCCCACCACCGCGTCGAGCTCACCTCGCCGCCCGGGCGGCGAAGGTGACCGGATATGCCGCCGACATCGCTCGGCTCGTCCCCACTCCACGGCGGTGACGGCGATGGATCTTCATTGGAGGAGACACTCCGCCTTGCGGCGCTTGATGCGTCGTTGCCGATCGCTGGCGATCTCCTTCCTTGTGCCTTGCGCCGGTCCTCCGCCTATCCGGCCTTGCGCGGTTGAAGATCGCCTGGAAGAGGGGCATGAGCACAAGGTGGGAGCCCTCACCAAAGTAAAGGAAGCAAGGGGAGTCAACGACCATCAAGAGTTTTCGAGAAGATCCAAATCAGATAAAGACACCGAACTAGTCGGAGAACTTATCGGAAGAAGAAACCACTTACGAGCTTTTCGGTCCCCTCGTTGGGGAGCATCGGCAAGAGCTGCGACGGCGGCCACGAGTAGGACGCCTTCCCAATGGCCACCGACACGCGGGCGCTGGACCTCATCCGCGAAGTGGGGCCGGCCACGGTCCCTGCCAAGGACCCTCCGCCATTTCACAGGCGAAGAGGCCGCCTCGAGTGACGACCGGTGTGGTACTGGCCGATGACGGCCGCCAAGTCGACTCGGCGGGCGCGCCGCCAATGCTCCTTGAGCAGCTCGCTCCGCCGAGGCCCGCCCAACTTCTCGCGGGCGATGGAGACTCGGTGAACTCCGGCACGTGCTCGGGGTCTCTTGAGATAGAACCAACCTTGTGCCAACCACTATTGGAGCTCGTCAGCGAGAAGGGATGTACTTGTCGCCCCCCGCCTGCTTCATCCGGAGATTGGCGCAACCGATGGTCGCCGGAGGGCCGCCTTCGTGCAGCGAACATGAAGAAATACTTGAAGAGGTGCTGGGCGCACCGATCCCTGGGTACCCTCGACAACGCCGAACGCCGCCATTTGTTGGACGCTGTTCGCTTGAGATGTCGAGTTGAGCCCGTACTCAAAAAGTACGGCGGAATCGCCCGCGGGATGGAGAAGCCGCGCGGAAGGCCACGAACGACGATGTACCGGCGGGCGGACGGACTCCTCCTGGGCACCCTCCATTCTTCGGCCGATGAGCGGAGCTGCCGGCGGCGAGACGGCAGATCGAGCGGGACACGTTGGAGCGACCGCCTCGACATGGCGACGGGCTCACGCGCAGCCTGTGAAAGAGGCGGTGGCGCTGTGGGCGTAAAAGGCGAAGGAAGCAGGCGGTGATGGTAGTAGAAGGCGGTAAAAGTTTGAACCCTCAACCGCGCAACGGTTAAGGAAGGGCGCGCCACCGCCTTAAATGCTGGGCCCCACGAAAAGACGCCACACGCCGCCGGGTAATCGACGCCACCGCTGACGCCTCGATGCCCGCTAAGTCCGGGAATCTGGATCGACCACACTCCGTCTTTTCAAGCCATCACATCCGCCACGTCAGCCATGACCTCTACGACGCCCACGGCCGCCACGACCACCTCGGAAAAGGATCCCGGAACCACGACAACACCACTGAGGATCAAAACCCCACAAGCGAGTCTCCAACTCACTCATGGTTACATCCGCGAGCGCCGCACCCACCGAGAAGACTAAGAGCAAAGATCGTCACGACACCTTTCATCTGAGCCTGTGTGCGAGTCCTTGACTCCTCTCGCTCTACGACGAGGGCCCGGATTAGGGCCCCCTTTAACGGCGAGATAATCACTCGAGGTGGAGTCTTCGACACCATTGACAATGTGAAGGCCAAGATTCAGTATAACGAGGACTGAGGATCCTTGTCAAGACCGTCACTGGCAAGACGTCTTGCCTCCGACAAGTTGGAAGCTTCCCCGACAAGTCTCCTACTAGGAGAAAGCTTCTCGACAAGTCTCCACCGCACGAGTCTCCCGCACGACATCTCCGCCGACGAGGAGTCTCCCGCACGAGGAGTCTCGCCGCCTCGACAACTCCGCCGCCGCTCGCACGGCAGTTTTCGCCTCCGACCAAGACACGGTCCACGCGAACTTGGCGCCTCCCCGGCACACGAGCTTCCACGCCGCGGGCGCCAGCCCCACGCCATGCAATACGCCACCGGGCGGCACGCGCGGCGGGCTCGAAGAGCCGTAATGCGGCACTGTTCGGCCGCGTAGCCCCCGACGCACCATCCCGTCCGACCGCAAAGACGCCAACCCCCGAAGCACTCGGCGCCTACATTAGTGCTGGCCTACAGGCCCTAACGTGGCGAGCTCATCCTGCTCAGCGGATTGAGTCGACCAAAGAGCTCGGAGGAGGCGCCAGTGCCCAAAATAAAACCCGCTCGCCACACGGCGGCCTCGACGACAACGCAGTTCAGCCCCCCTTCAATGCACCCTGACGGACAGCGACGTGCGAGAAGACATCCCAACAGCTAGGACTGTAGCGTTAACTTGAATTCCCTTTTTTGCCCCTTCCCCTGGCGTCTATAAAAGGGAGAGGAGGGCAACCGACAAGGGCGACGAACTGAACTCACACCCTGTGAACTTGGGCTCGATACCCTCTCCCGACAAGTTTGTAACCCCTACTACAAACAACTCTAGCACAAGAACACGGCAGCTCGAAACTGGACGTAGGGTATTACTCCTCGGAGGCCCGAACCAGTCTAAATCCCGGCGTCTCTCATGCTAACCATCCGGGTCGGACACACGATCCGATACAAATTTACTGCTCGGCGGTTGAGAACCCCGACAGATGTCCACCTAGGATTCTTAGGTGGCTTCATGTGGAGACTTTTTTTTTAAGTGTTCACCTAAGATTTCTAAGTGGCTTCATGTGAAAGCTTCAAAAGAATCCTCCAATTAGTAATAGTAAGATAAGATAGAACCAGTAGGGACTTATCCCTCATGTTCCTTAAAAAAAAGTTGACCGCCTCAATGGGAATTAAAATGCATTGTCTGGAATGGATATTATTACTATCACTCACTAGTCACTATACAATTTCATTCATAAACTTTTTATCCGTCCAATCAAATCCAGTGTTATACACATGATAAGTTCACACAGCCACCTAGTAAGAAGCAATTCATTAATTCACTTGTCCATACGCGATTTTGCAATTAATAATTCAGGTGGGTTTTGTACTCTCCATTGACGCAAAAGAATCCAGCTTCTAGTGGCCCTCTAGTGTGGTGAGGTTCGTGTCATTTACGGACGGTTCCCTGTAATCACCAGACTTTCCAGGTTCGTAGTCCCCAAGTGCAAAATATACAGGTTGCTTCGGTGTTGGAAGTGGGGTTGATATGTTCTCTAGCATGAACACAACCTCCGACATGAGTGGCCTGCAGTTCGGCCTGTCTTGAACACACAAGAGTGCTATATGGATGCATCGTGAAACTTCATCGAGGGAGCAATCCTCCACTACAGATGAGTCCACTAGATCTTCTATTTTCCCTTCTTTCCACAAGTTCCATGCCTGAACCATGACACAATTTCACAGTGAGCTCATTTTTTTTTTCGTGAGTATATTGACGCAGTTCTGAATTCTGAGCATCTCCCAGTACTTACATATTCTATAAGGTTAAGAAAATCCATGATAGGATGCGGTGAGGTGATCTTTAAACCACTTACAATCTCCAACATCAGAACACCAAAGCTGTAGGTATCAGACTTGACTGAAAAGGCACCTTCCATTGCATATTCAGGAGACATGTAACCACTGTGCAAAAGATTTCACCAAAAAAAGGATTTCATATTTTTGAAAATGTAAACAAACCACATATATCTGAAGAGTTAATAGTGCATGAGTTACTTACTAAGTCCCTACAAGGCGGTTGGTATTTGCTTGGAGCTGGTCACCGCAGAGTATCCTAGCCATGCCAAAGTCTGATATCTTTGGGCTCATCTTCTTATCTAACAAGATGTTGCTTGCTTTTAGATCTCTATGAATTATAGTTAATCTCGAGTCCTGATGAAGATACATAATTCCTCTAGCTACCCCCTGGATTATCTTCAACCTTGTCGGCCACAGAAGCATTGATTTTCTTGCAGAGTCTAATAAGAATGACATGAAACAATGCATATCAGCAGGGGATGTGCACATTTTCGCGCTGGATTTTTCTAACAGTATGAAGAATTTGAAATAGCATGTACCAAAGAGGAAGTAATCCAAGCTTTTGTTGGGCAAGTACTCGTAAACTAACAGCTTCTCATCTTCATGGATACAGAAACCAATAAGCTTAACTAGGTTCTTATGCTGCAACTTCGCAATCAAGACTACTTCATTTCTGAACTCCTCTGTCCCTTGCCCAGAACCCTTGCTAAGTCTCTTGATGGCTACTTCCTTGGTGCCTTCCAACATTCCCTACAATTTAATTTCATCATGCAGTTATTCAGATTTTTTATTTCCAATAATATATTTTTCTAGTAAAACATTTTACTAGTACCTTATATACTTTGCCGAAACCTCCTTGCCCAAGCATATTGCAATCAGAGAAATTATCTGTTGCTGCGACAATGTTTTCAAAGCTAATAAAAGGAAACTCTATATTCTTGTCCCCAGCTTCATCCTTAGAATTCAAGTAGTCTAACATTATTCTCTTCTCAACTCTTTTCTTTTGGCGTTGGCCTGTTGGTAGAAACTGGAAACATTAATGGATTCCTTTTTTCCTCACCATTTACACAGTAACGTAGTATTTTTTTAAATGGGGGTTCTTTTCTTTGTACCTCTTCTTCGACATGTGCAGACGAGGGCTCCGAATGCGACTAGCAGCAGACATGCTGTAATTGGGAGTAAAATCTTCAGCAAATTGCTCGTCTTTTGAACTGCACATGGAAATGTATCCTGTCAGAAACTCAGAATTGACTACATAAAGCGCCTCTTGCAATTGTGTGAGTGTACTTCTTTTTATGTAAAATGTGGGTTTACTGTGCACATGGTTCCATAACTGATCTATGAATTATTTACCTCTAAAAGGTGGGCCTGTGAACATTCAGGAAACCTAATAATTATCACCCAAACAGATATCCCGCGGATAATACCGTTTTGACTTTTTCTTTTTCTTCTTCCTCCTCCTTTTTTTCCTACTTTGGTGGAGTCCAAACAAACACAAAGACTTATGGTGTACTGTTATGGCTTATTTGATGTCAATAGTTATGTTTCAAAATCCATTCAGAGCATGTTGTGATTTTAGGGCTTGCTGAGAAAGAGAATACTGGAAGAAAAAAAACAGTCATTGAGATTTTCTCGAAAACATTTTGGAGCATTCTCAAACTTACTAGCATCTCACACGTTAACAGGTCTTAGATTTCTCGCAAAAAAAGGTATTAGAGCGACCAGTGTTGACTGTTGATGTGGAATATTGACACACTGAGAGCACAACTGTTACTTCCTGGAAAAGAAATTAAGATGAGGTGTACTGGAACGTCATACCAGGAGATTGACCAAGCCTGATGTACAAGTTCTCTGCAATTCCAAAGCTGGCCTTCTCCATGTCGATGAGATTCCCTGTCCAAACCAAACACCTTGATGTGTCGCCCGTAGTGCCAGCATTGCTTAGGTTGGCGTAGGCATATGCCACACACGAGCAATTCCTTGTGCACTCGGATGCACACTGGTCGAAGCTTGTATTCCTAATGTGCAAGAACTTGTCAGGAACCTTCATATTAGGCATGGTTGTGAAATAGCTCTCCTTTCCACATTTTAGCGCTTCCATTCTCCGGCATCCTCTGGAGAAGTTGAGCTGGTCGACAACCTCAAAACCGTCAGGGCAGTGGCATGTCATGATTGCCTCCGTGGTGTGGTCGCAATAGCCGAACGGACCACACGAGGCATAGAGATCACAATGACCCGTCGGACGCTCAGAGATGGCTGCCCACGACGATGCGGTGCTGTTCCAACTCAGCAACCTCAACTTGCCTGTGTAGTCTAGTGAAATACGCATGGAGGGTGAGCCAGGTGAGACTGTGTACCTGTAGTATAGCTCGTCCCTTGTGTTGATCATCTCTTGGTACAGGACGATGGAGCTACTGTTGCTCTGGTATGTGCCACCGGTTACTGCAAACCCATTGACAATAGATAAACGGGTGTATGGCAGACTCCCCTTCCAGATGAACAGCTGAAGGTTCGAGCTGGGATCCATGCCTAAGGAGAAGTCCCCAGTAGATGGATCATCAGGGCCCTTCCAAGCAAAGAGGCGTCCAACCACCTGTGCCTTGTAGGTCAGCGGGATCTTCGTGTTTGGAAGTAAGGTGTCGGTGGGATGATCGATGCTTTGCCATATGTCTGTGCCGTTGGGCGACCGGAGCACAAAGTTACCTGTGTCGAGTAGAACCGCAACGGCTCCATCAGCACCACCAGCGGTGGTGGTGTTCGTCGCCATCCAAACAGTGCGTCCTTGGGAGTCGAGCAACACCATCTCTGAGCTATTGGTGACGGTGAGCTTCACTGATGAAGGGTTGGAGATTGGGCTGTCACGATTGGCGACCCACACGACGGTGTCGGGGATGTTGTGGTACCAGATTCCAAGGTATAAGCTCTTGCTGGAGTTGGTTGGGGAGAAAAATCCGAGAGCAAAGACTCGACTCTCCGAGATGAGCATGTTGCCAGGGGAGAGTGAGGTTGCTTGTGTTAGCCGGTCGTTGGACTCGGACTCGCAGAAAGAACTCAGGATCGAGAATAGGAGGAAGAAAACATAAAGGTTGGCCATGTCCATTGGGTTCTCTCCTGTCTATTGCTTGCCTCTGAACTGTGAAGACAGTAGCATATAGCCATGGAGTAGTTGGACCATGAGAAACAGAGGCATACTTTGGAGTTGTTGGATTATCTGTCTCACCCAAGGCGTCAAATCGAAACGTGGCTCTCAAGTAATTAAGACGCGGAGAAATACTGTATAGGACGGGAAAGTCCGCAATAATTTAATCCCGTCCCTGTGAGAGTGAAACTACTTAAACGCACTACGTAATGCAATAATTCATAACGTGATAATGCAATTCGTCCTGACTCGCTCCCGACAACACTCATAACGATTCAATTTAAAGCTCGAAAGGAATCAACCCTATAACGTGCATATGTTGTTGTTGGAGGTCGCTGTATTGTGCACTGTAAAAGATCTCTTTACGAAACCGAAACCTATTGTTGTAATCTGGAGGTTTGGCTTACCCTCTTATTGTTTAAAAATATTGGTGTGATCAACCTATTTTGATGTGAAAGTGGTAGGTCTTAAAGTTCATTTGGATCTTTATTCAGTTATAATCTTTCCCAAAGGGGTTTGGAAGAGATTGTATATGGAAGATTAATTCCCTACAAATTTGTTACAAAATTAATGAGGTTTTTTACGATACACAATACCACCCTGTACCACCGGTTGAAAAGGACTCGTATGTTGTTGTGCTACGCCGAAGCTTAGACACGAACAATGAAAATAACGAAAGGACTCAAGCAAAGAACACAAGAGATTGCTAAGCGAAAGGAAGACAAAAAGCGATCTTTCAACAGTGTATTCTCAAAAGCCGATCCCCTTTACAAGTGCCGGTCGGCCTCCTTTTATAGGGAGACGAACGGACTTTTTACATACCGAGATTACCCTCGTGTAAAACGGATCAAACAAGAATGTACTAGACTAATTTTGGGAAATCTCCATCAGGTCTTCACGTAATCGGCGCTTCATGACGATCCGCAAATCACGGCGCTTTTCCGGCATCATCACGCGGCGCCTGCGTGAAGACCTTCGACTTTTGGAGATACCGCCTAGTGTATTCTTGACCAAACATTCCAAACCAAATAAACGTGTTTGTTGGCGAAAAACCCCGGCGATATGGCTAACGCATCGACAGAAGGATTCGCCCGGGTTTCGTGGGAAAACTAAATATCAACAACCTAGCACTAAACCGTCTTTAGGAACTTTCGCACTAAAGGTACTAGCGAATGCGAAGATAAAAAGGTGTTGATTGGCTTCGGGTTTCGCTATTGACTTTGAATTGCTCGCCGAGCTAATCTTATGGTTTTGACTATGATGGACTCGATTCGAATCCCCAAGAAGCCCCTCGGTGGCGAAATTTGCGACCACAAACTGAGCCATCGAAACTCAAGGTTCGAGAATCGAGGCAAAAGAAAACGCCTTCCGGTGTCGACTCCCGAGAAATGCACACCAAAAATGCCTCGCTTAGGTTCAAAATTTTGACCGCGTTACGCCTATAAATAGGGGGTCGGCCGCATGAACCGCTTCACTTTCACCACTTTCCTCTCTTTAGATTTTGCGATTGAGCTCTTGGCTTCGTCATGAGTTGCGCTGAAGCCATCATCTTAAAGGTTAGCTCTATCTTGATGGAAGATATTTTGGTTTCACCGCTATGGTGTATTTTGAGATTAAGGCTTTATAGATACATGGCTCGTTAGGCACACGCAAAAGCAATGGAAGATGAAGGCTCATCAAACCAAGATCGCCCGCTTCCGTGGTTGCGAGGTGCGATCTTCTTCATCTTCCAGCTCGAATCTGTAAGATTGGCTTGGATGGATCTCGCTCGCGAGCGGTAGTTCTTCATCCACCTCAAATAGTGATGAAAGTAATGATTCCGATAGTGGAGGTGATGTGGAAATAATGCCGAGCGACATGCAGATGCAAAAACGCACCGACGTTGAGGAGGCGAATTGAGGGAAGGCGTGGCTGCCGAGGAGTCGGGAGAATTTGCGGCGTGAATGCCGATCCTCAAGACTTAAGCAGCACTTGCTTTATGGGTCGGTCCTTGATGACTGACGATGGGTCGGTTGTTTTGAGCCCGGCACCGCCGCGAAGAGAAACCACACCGAACCTAGGAAGAATGAAAGTGTGTTTAGACTTTCGCGGGTTCTTTACCACGAAGATTTCGAAATCTGGCTGCTAAGGTCCAGATTCATCAATTGACACCCAACTCATTCCTCAAATTATGAAATTTTGTGGGCTTGTCGGACTTGCCGTGATAATGATGTGGAAACTTCGTCATTTTTTGAGATTCATTGGGCAAGAGGATAGTGACCGTTGATGAGAAAAGAAGCTCAATATGGGTTGCACTTTCAAACCACGGTTAACAAAAATCAAGGTGGAATTAGCCTACAAGAACAAATGGGCCAATCGATGGAATTCCTATTGGTTTTACCATTCCTTGGATGGATGCTGTGAAGAGGATAACTATGACTTGGCCAGTCGATGATTGATTTGGATGTTGATTTGGCCCCAGCTACGAAGGCTAGCCTCGCTAGCACAAGTGCTTATTTCCAAGCCACCCATGTGATCAACACGAGATGCGCTTGAAGAATTCGGTGATATTTGGCCTGCAGGGGTGTGGGCTTTCAAGATGAGAAATTGCCGGCGACTTCAAACGCCGAAGCCCCAAGTTCAATGAAAGCCCCGAGGGAAACGATGAAGAAATCGCTGAAGTTGAAAGAAAGTCGATGATCGGAACTACACTCACAGGAGTGGGAGTGTGCCCAAAGATTTTGAAACACCCGTGTCAATCGTGTCCTTGAAGAGATGAAAGTCGTGCCCTCGACCGCAGCAAAAAGATGCAGGGAACATTGGGTCCGAACCAAACCTCCAAGAAAGGCAAGAGCAAGGTTGCGGCTGAGGCACTTCAAAGAGTGCGAAAGCCACCGGGTTTTGGCAACGAAGGCTGCCAAAACCACACCGCCACTTGGAGAAATCTACTAAGTTGATGAAAGAGAATTTGATTCGTCGAAGACGAGGCGAAAGTGGCCGCCAGAAAGAGAGAAGAAAAAGCTCAAGATGTGCCTCCATCAATCACTTGAAAAGAAGTCCAAGAGGAAAAAGAAGCGTGAGGAAAAGACAAGGGATTGATTGAATCAGACAAACCCCAAGAAAAGAAAAAACGAAGAAGTCCGAGGAGATGAAAACGTGGATGTCTGACACCACAAATTCAGAACTTTTACCCAAGCTAAGAGATTGAAATCAAGACCAACCCATGAAATTCCTTGATCCGAGAGCCGATTGAGGCAGAAGAATATTTCTCCACGCCTCCCGGGAAAACAAACTCCGAGGAAGAGGAAAGATTTGGGATACTATGAGAACCGGGAATTTTTGATGGTCCTGCTTCAAAGCGGCCGGGTTTGATGGATGTGATTGACGAGGAGGAGATTATTGACGATGGTACCCTATGGAAACCTCAAGACCATCCGCTAAATGACGAGGCCAGTTGACGCGGTGAAGGGCAAAGCCCGAAACAAATAATCCATTGATTGATTCATCGTGAGCCAGAAACCAATCTCTTTCCGCCTCCCTCCCGAAGAAAGGCTATTGAAAACATGAGGTGATGGATTCGAAAAAGACGCCGATACTTCAACTTGAAACTGCGCTTCTTGATTTGCTTTTTCACTTTCTTTATCAAATTTGTTGATAAAACTTAACGCTTATCGCTTTTTTTTGTGGCTAACTTTGATGACCAAAGAGAAAAGCTGATCCCCGAGTCCTTTTTGATTGGGCGCGATCCTTGATGTTAGAACCTGGTATGCATTGCTGATTAATTTCTTGAGTGGATTGATTAGTCTTTTATTGAATGCGATGCATTTGTTTTTAACACTTCTTCTGTTGCTTGTGCTTGCAGATTCCTTCAATGGAAAGCCTTGGGAAGCTGACAGATGATGCAATCCTTTCTTTCTCGAAAGGTATGCCGCCAAAAGGGTTTGAGCAGAATGAAGCGAAGGTCTCTCAAGAAAATCTTCTAGAGGAAGAAACCGTTGCGCGAGGAAAACGAAGTTGAAAATCAAAGAACTCGCCCGGTTCAAACTTTGACCGACAATGCTCAAGCAAAACCGCTATGGATGCCTAAACGGGAGTTGGAGAAGTTTGCAATGCTATGAGGAATGTCGCATCGAGCAAAGACATGGTCACCCAATACGACGCCAGAAGTGCAGATACAGCGATAATCTGATCGGAATTGAAGAAGGTGAAGGCGAATTGGAAGACACTTTGGAAAAGAATGAAGCTTATTGTCATCAAGTACATCTGGCCTATCGACGCGCTCGAACGCTTGGTGCGAAACTCAAGAATTCAAAATCACCGACAAGTTACACAATGGATGAATAGTGAGCTCAAGCTTTGATACATGTCCAAAGTTGAGATTATGGCGACGATGCTATTTTCCATCGGAACAAGTTGAGCACTTCAAAGCTTTGCCGAGGTTTTGAATTCCTTCTTCAAGACATGCCAACCCCAAGCAAAGCCGATCCGATCACAAGATAGTTCTTCGTAACTGAAAAGTGAGAGTATGCTCGAAAAAGTTGGATCGCTTGACTAAGGTCGATCCTTTGTTTTGTTTTCACAATTTTGATTGACCTTACGCATTCTTATGGTTTGATACATTTCCTTTCTCATAGTTTTATTTTGGCCAGCAAACAAGCCTTGAATTGAGCACCAGCGGTCCATGGAGCGCTACTGGACCTTGGACCCTATAGAGATTGGCCACCAAGCTGAAGAAGGCGACTCCCCTGAGCCTGCGAAACGACCAACATCGAGAAAGCATGGATCCACACGGCGAAACCTCGCCCTTTGCAGAAAGGGTCGCCTGATCGCCGCCAACCCCACCTGAGGTGTAGGATGATCAAACTTTTAGGAAATTGATGTAAACTTGTTGGTTCTTGAAAATCGTGATGTAAATTTTGCGAATTGTTTACGCAGACGAAGGGCGTAGTATTGGATGTGACGCCTAAGACTTTCAACCGTGCCAACACTGCGTCGTGCCTTGGAAGGTTTTTCAACACGATACCCTAAAACTTTCAAGAATTTTGGGAATTTTGTTGTCAATATCCATACGCTTATCCTCTTCGCTTTTTATGACCATGAACGACAATAGCAAGATCAGTGGAACCACTCACGAAGCCCCTGAGTGAAAGAAGAGATGAAGAAGAAGACACAGATCATTGCTTTGTGTACGATATGGCTAAGAGTCGCGGGTGGTATGGATGGTAGTTGCATAGAACTACCTTCGTGAGAGCAATGTACTTAGATTAGCATTCTCGCTTTCGATTGATGTTTCGAAAGAAAACGCCTTCCCCTTCGAAGGGAGAATGTAGTTGAAAACTTGTACCAATCATATTTTTGTACTTTAAACTTTGCTTAATTATTTGTACTAAGCCGTGTTTTACTTGAGATTTATTGACAAAGATATTGAAT
The DNA here is from genome assembly GCA_022644695.1 of Cenchrus purpureus. Lineage (NCBI taxonomy): Eukaryota > Viridiplantae > Streptophyta > Magnoliopsida > Poales > Poaceae > Cenchrus > Cenchrus purpureus. The sequence continues at coordinate 28,500,387 of CP053456.1, read as the reverse complement.
GTTATTCCGATTGTTTCTTGTCATTAAAAGCTAGCCTAATGACGCCTGGGCGTGAAACGCATTGTAGGACTAGGAGCTAATGTCGAATATTGCAGCGAGCTTTTTGACAATGAAAGTTTTAGTCTTGGCACCTTGGTGCACGCTGGTTTTGCTTACACAAAAGCTTGAAAAATTTATGCTTGACAACTTTCACTTGAATCAATCACTTGATACATCCTGGATGGGTTGCAAACTTTAAAAGCGTTGATTCTTGTGAACCATTTACGCTGCTTCGATTCAAATTGAACCGCTTTTGATACATGGACGTTGCGAAAACAGCTCTTTAAAATATTGATTCTTGTGAATCATTTTCATTTCACCACTTGTGGGTGGGCTACTTTCAAGTAGCACTTCAATCACTCGCTTTTGGAGTGGGCTATCCGTGGATAGCACTTTAAAGCATGAAAGTAAAGGCAAAAATGTAGGGAGGAATTATTCCATTCATTAAGGAAAGGAAATTTTACATCAAGGCTGCCTCGTTAAAACCTCACGCCCATGTGAGGAAAAGAGTACACACCTTGTTATTGAATTTAAATTGCGAAAGTAAAGACTAAAAAAGTAAAACTTATGAGTCCTCGCATTTATAGTTCCATGCGACGACTCTACCAATTTACACTATGGAAAGAATTTGCACAAGTTATCCACATTCCACGAATGCGTAACTCCACCTTCCTCTTGAGACGAAAGGCTCCATCTCTAACGCTTGCGACAATGTAAGGCCCTTCCCATGCGAATTGAACTTGCCCACGAATCGATTCTTTTTCCTTTTCAAGACTCTCCGACCGAATGTTCTTAAGAAACCTTCTTGTTTCTCCATTTTCGGGTTTCTTCTTGGTATTTCAGAGATTTGACTGCATCAAGCCCGTCAATCTCTACCAGTCTTTGTCCTTCTCGCTCTCACGAGAGCTCCCACCAAAACTCGCACTTTCATTGGCTAGCTCTTCCGGGCACATAGCTTCGGCCCGTAGCAACCGAATGGGGTGAATTTGGTGGTTCTTGACTGGTGTTATGTGACCAAATGACTCGGATAACTCATCGCCCACTTTCCTTTCTCGATCAAGAGACATTTCTTTACAGCTGAAAAAATTTGCCCATTGGCTCTTTCGACGCCGTTGGATTGAGGATGACATATAAGCGAAGCTTGTCCCAATTGAGCGCAAGATTCTCAAATCTGGCAATCAAACCGCTTCCCATTATCAATCGTGAGTTCTTTGGGTACCAATCTGCAGATGATTTGCCGTAAAAACTTTCGATAGTGGTCAAGTGATGGTAGCCTTGCTTCAATCCACTTGGTGAAGTATCGACCGCTACCACGGCGAACTTGAAGTTGCCTTGAGCAGTAGGTGGTCCCACAATGTATGCCCCAAGCCGCAATGGCCAAGTAGGTGATGAGTGAAAGAGCCCCGGCCTTCACGATGCTTTGTCAATTGGCATGCCTTGCATGTCTTGACAATCTGCGTCTCTTATTGCCATTGGCCAATAGAAACCTTGCTCGAAAGCCTTTCCATAAAGCTCTCGCAATGTGAGATCCACACATTCCACGTGAATTTCTTTCATGAGCTCAATGCCTTGCTCTTGTGTGATGCACTTTAGCAATGGTGCACACACCCCAACTTGAAAAGGTTGTCATCTTTGAGACATAGCCTCGCCGAGCTTGCATCCTTTTCATATCGTTTTTTCGCTCATAATGCCCACGAAGGAAAGCGATGATGGAGCTCCAATCTATGCTTGCGATTGCATTGATCTTGAGGGGTTGCTTATCCGGTTTGATAGATGGGCGTTAGAATTTCAAGAATACATCCGAGGCATCGCCTCCCCTCGCAGCTTTCTTTCATCGCCCCCATTTCTTTTTCGGCAAATGTTCTCAATAGTGAAACCCGAAAATGTCTTTCCATCTTTCGCACTCCGCAAGGTACTTGACAAGCTGCCTTTGGCCTCTCCTTTTCAACATGATCCTTGATGACCTCACCGCACTTGACTAGAAATTGCTTGCTCCCAAGGCTCACCTTTCCGAGGCCTAAAAGGAGTGCCTCGACTCGGTGGTATTGTTGGTGCACCCGGATGGATCCGAATAATCCAGCCTCGATATCTCACTTGACTCCGGTGAAGTGACAGCTGCACCGCCCTTTGCGCCCCCATGCGTCGCATCTAATTTCCCACTAAATTCTCATCCCCAGGGTTGCTTGGTGAGGTCCAATCCACAAAATCTGCCAAGACTTGAGATTTGATTGATCTTTTCCCAAAATCGATTGTGTGCGACAGCTGTTGCCCATTTGGCGATTCTGACGAAGCTTCCTTGTTGATGAAAAGATCATTGAGAGGCTGGTCTGAGCACGTGACTTTGTGAGCTTCAAGTAATGCTCGAGCTTTCGTGGCCATAACCATCGCATGCAATCTTCTAGTTCGAGTACAACAGCTTGGAACCGACAAAGCCTCAAACAAAGTATGGCTCGATATTTCCTTTTCACCATCGACCTCACACGAGTGCAGCACTGACCGCTGCCTTGGATGCAGCCACATAGAAAAGTGGCTCGATGGGAGAGGTGGTGAAAGTATTGCCTCCTCGATGTAAGCCTTTAGCTCGGCGAAAGCCTTGCTTTGCTCAGTCCCCACTCAATTTTGCCTTGCCTTTCAATGCTTTGAAGAATGGAAGGCTTCACCGGATCCGATGAATCTATTCAGTCGCAACCCGACCATTCAACTTCGAATGTTCGCTTTTGGCTCCTCCATTTCCTCGATGGCCTTTATCTTGTCCGGATTCGCCTCAATCCTCTTGGCGAGATTAGGCATCCCAATATCTTTCCCTTTGTGACCCAAATACACACTTTTCTCATTCAATTTCAAGCCCGCTCTTCTCATGTTGGCGAAAGTTTCCGCCAAGTCTGATGATTGGCCCTTTCCGCTTTTACTATGAGGTCATCGACGAGGCCTGAATATTCCTACGATTTGTGGTTTGAATACTTCCCGTCATTCTAGTGAAAGTTGGGCCGGCATTCTTCAAACCCTCAGGCATTCGCACGAAATAGAAGGTGCCAAAAGGAGTGATGAAGCTAGTTTTTTCCTCGTCCTCTTCGCCATCCAGCATTGATGGTAACCAGAGAAACAATCCAAAAGAGACATGATGGTGGCGGCCGAATCAATGACCGATCCATTCTCGAAGTGGGTAATTGTCTTTGGGTGTGGCTTTGTTGAGGTCTGTGAAATCTATGCACATCCTCCATTTTCCATTTTTCTTTTGACGGGCACAGTGTTCGCTAGCCATTTGGGATACATGACTTCGCGAATGACGCGCCTAGCAATCAACTTCGACTTGATCGCTACCACTTTGTCATCGACATCTTTCGAGCTTTTGCGCGGCTTGACCTCCAATGTTCAATTTGTGCTCGATGAAATTTCGATCCACACCGTGAGATCTTTAGCGACCAAGCAAACACATCTTTATTCTTTGGAGGAATTGGATTAATGCCTCTTCCTAGGATGTAAGATCGAGCGATGACGACCGATCCCAAACCATCTCATCCAACAAAACCTTTTGGTGTCGTCCTGACATTGATTTTTTTCCGTCACCGCTTCTCCACATCTTTTTGACGCCTCGAGACATTGACATTTCTTTGGCCTCGAGTTCGCCTCTAAATTTCGCCATCATTTTGGTGACCCCATTGTGATGACCGTCGGTATTTTCACACAAGTAGGCTTGATGAATGATAGCTTCAAACTTGTTGAGAAACCTCTCCAGGATTCCGTAGTAGGGTAATACATTTCCACCACATCAAAGACAAATACTCTCGCATTTTGAATGGCCAAAAGGATACCTAAAGCGAAACCTTCCTATTGCATGATGAATGCCCTCCAAAACCATACAATGGTGTGTCGAGGTCAATAGATTTCGCTCAAACCCATTTTGTCATACGCCGAAGATTATGTCTCACGACGAGCCATTATCGACTAGAAGCTTTCCCAAAGTCCACTTGCTATGTTGGCTTCGATTACCAAGGCATCGTTGTGAGGAAAACCTTGTAATCTCACATCCTCCTCCGAAAAGGTGATCGGAATATGGGACCATCTTGTTCTTTCTACTCTCCTCCACACAAATGTTCGGACTTCACGAAAGTAATGCTTCGTCCTTCTTGCTATCAAACTCAGAGCCACCAAATGGGAGGATGGTTCCAACAGATGGTAATGGGTCATTTTGGCCCTCAAGCTGGTAATGGTGGAGGTTGGGCCTTTGTATGGGGAGGAGGAGGAGCGATGGGTGTTGATCGATGCTCGCCAACGCTTTGAGCTGGAAAGCTTGGGATTGCCAAGGGTGGTTGAGTGTAACTTGGGATAGGTGGTGAAAGTGAGGTTGAAAGGGTTAGCTAAAGGGTTCCTTCCAAAATTTGGGTTTTGCCAAGCCGGGGAATGGTTTACGAACTATTCCTCTTTCTCCTTCTTCTTCTTCTAGGATGGCCTCAAACCTTTTCTTGTCCGGGCAATAGTTTGAGTGGTCATCATTCTCTTTGTGAAAGATGCACCACTTTCTTTTCTCTTGGTGGCCTCGGCCCGCCATGACCTCTCGCCCGCGCCTCCCTTCCGCCTGCCCTTGATTTTGGTGTGGCGGTGGCTAGAGTTTTGGTTTGGGGTATCGCTCGAGGATAGGCATTTTCCCTCTAGGCCAAAAAACATTTCGGGTTAGCATGCGAGTGTTTCGGATTGGGCCATTCCTTCGCTCCGATTAGCTTTGGCGACTTCTTTGGTGAGACCGCTCTTCCATACACATCTCAAGTCATTGTCCGAGCGACACTTCTCGAATTCCTCATACAAGCTGGATTGTTTTGGGCCTTTCGCATGAGATGGAGCGAAATTGTCGCCTCAAACCCACGATTGCAGCATTGATGGCGACGGCCCAACACATTTGGTGCACGGCTCGAGATGAACGAATCTTCCAAATAGTTTTGAAGAGGTTCTTTGTCCTTTTGCTTACAAGAGAAAAGATCGGAAGCTCGACGGGAAACCGAAATTCGAGAGGATCCGCTGCTTCAAATCTTCCCATCCATGTATCACACCAGGGCTCATGAGAGAGTACCATCGCCGCCCGCTGCGATGATGAAAGACTTTACCAAAGACGGAGTCGCCCTCCGGTGAGAGAATAGCAGCCAGAGCTCATCAGAATTGTCTAGGATCGATTTGACCCGAGAACTGGGAGTGGAACTAGCCTGTAGGATTGTGGCCAGGGAGTGACCTGAATTTCTTGAGACAGAGGCGATTTGGGGTCCCAAGATCTCATGCGGATGGTGTGAACGTCATGGTTCGAAGGACCAGACTCAAAAGGGTTAATGAAAGGATTACGGCTGAAAGTGGTGTACGGAGGGGGTTGAGTGAAAGGCATGTTACCCTCCGTAAATGTGGATTGGTTGGGCACATAATACTCAGGCGAGGGCTGATTGAAACTTAGAGACTGCTTGGCTTTTATGACGCGTAACTCTTCTTGCAATTTGGCCATCTCTGCCTTTTGCCTTTAGATTTCCTTGGCTGCTTCGGCCTCTTGTTGCACTGCCAACAGCCTCTTCTTGGTTTTAGCCAGCTCTTCAGCCTCCTTGCGTAGTTTGGCCAGCCACCAGATGTTGCCTTGGCCGCTCAGAAGGCCCCTGGTTTGGCCTGGGCTGAGTAGCATTGGACTCTGGGAGCTCCTCTCCCTGGGTGAGCAAATTGGACGGGTTCAATTCCTCATCGAGGGACGACGAAGCCCCCCTGGTGGAATTAGCGGTAGTTATCTTCTTCCTTGCGAACATTTTGGGTTTCTTACTCGAGCCAAACACAAACGGTGGGCGCCAATTGTTGTGCTACGCTGAAGCTTAGACACGAACAATGAAAATAACGAAAGGACTCAAGCAAAGATCACAAGAGATTGCTAAGCGAAAGGAAGACAAAAAGCGATCTTTCAACAGTGTAATTCTCAAAAGCCGATCCCACTTTACAAGTGCCGGTCGGCCTCCTTTTATAGGGAGACGAACGGGCTTTTTACATACCGAGATTACCCTCGTGTAAAACGGATCAAACAAGAATGTACTAGACTAATTTTGGGAAATCTCCATCAGGTCTTCACGTAATCGGCGCTTCATGACGTAAGCCCGCAAATTACGGTGCTTTTCCCGGCATCATCACGTGCGCCTGTCGGGTGAAGACCTTCGGCTTTTCGGAGATACCCCTTCGCCTAGTGTATCCTTGTACCTGAAACACATTCCAAACCAAAGCGTAAACGCTAGCTTGTTAAGAGCGACGAACCCCGGCGATACCCTGGCTAACGCTTATCGAACAGGAAGGATTCGGCCCCGGGGTTTCGTCTAGAGGAAAACTAAATCATCAAACCCGATACCTAGCACCTTAAACCGCTCGCCCCACTCGGGAACTTTTCTGGTGACGAAAGGTACTAGGCGAAAGCTGTGATGCTACAGATAAAAAGGTGTTGATTGGCTTCGGGGGTTTCGCTATTGACCCTTCGGATTGCTCCTGCCAAGCTGCGTCAATCTTATAGTTTTGACTATGATGGACTCGATTCTGAATCCCCCAACATATGTAATAGAAAAAGATCTGTATGTAAGGATCTGACGGCTGAGAATAATTCTGTACCACCGATTTTTTTTTGTGGTATGGGTGGTATTCATAGGTGGTATGGGTAGTATACGAGTATTATCGAAAATGCAAAATGGTATGGGTAGTATACAACACTAGGCCACAAACGATTTGTGCTAGCGGGTAAAAGGGGTCTTTGCTGACGGGTGGAGCACACGCCAGCAACCTTGTGCCAAGATAAATCGTCTCGATGGGGCGCCGCACAAGACCGAGGTTTTCGAGCCACGCGCTAAAAAACCCCCAAAATAAACAGCAAAAAAATCTTTTAAGAGGTCACGCATTTTTTTCATGTAAGGTCGCGCCGTTACGCGGTTGCCATGGTTCGAACCTGCGACCTCTCCCCTCACGCGAAGGCTCCTCTACCACTACACCACACACTCATATGCGTTCATATGCAGTTTTGATTCTACTCATATTATATCACACCGAGTGTAAATCGGTTTTTTAAGGCTCTAAACGGATTCAAATTAAAAACTTTTCATCTACAAAGTTTCCTAACTTTCTGAGATTAACAACTTTCATGTTGGGAGTTTTTCCATTTGAGGTCGTTTACGAAATTTGAATTTCAAATTTGAGAGATTCAAATTTGAATTTCATTGACAATATGATTTCAAATGAAAAGGTGTAAACTACAAAGTTTCATAACTTCTCAGGATCTACAACTTTCATGTTGAGAGTTTCTCCATTTGAGGTCGTTTGAAAAATCATAATTTTCAAGTGTTTGTGTGCATCTCTGCTGGCGGGCGGCATAAGCCACCCGCTAGCATAAATAGGACCATTTGTGCTGGCGGTTGGCTTATGTGGCCCTCCAGCAATGTGCCTTCACTACTGGCGGGCGACATAAGTCACCCGCCGGCACAAATTGGACCATTTGTGCTGGCGGGTGACTTATGTTGCCCGCCAGCACTAGGCCTTCACTGTTGACGGGTGCAAAGCCGACGCCCCTGTGCACCACAGTGCTGGCGGGTGCGAATTGCACCCGCTACCACGCTAATTTCTATGTGCCAGTACAAATCGTTTTTGGCGTAGTGCGGGTGACGGGTGAATGGAGGGAGGAGAAATTTTTTTTCCAAATAATATACATCGAGCAAATTATTATTTTACCCATAGCAAAAATCCGAAAAAATTAATAATACCATCGTATTACCACTGAATGGTATTGTGTACCGTAAAAGACCTCAAATTAATCCCCCTCGACCCCTCCTAATATAGTATGGGATTAATTAAGGCCTTAGAGTGGTTATGAAGGGCCACGGATATTACTGCAGAAAAAAAATAATGATATAGAACTGTGTGTACCTATAGAGAGTCAGCCAGGCGAAGGTACAAATTCTCACCAATACCCTGATTTCCTGTGTCGACAAGGTCCCCGATCCAAATTAAACACCTTGAAGGGTCGGCCATAGCGCCAGCGTTGCTGCTGATCTTGGCATAAGCGTACGTTACACACGAGCAGTTTCTACTGCACTCGGCTGTGCACTGGTCGAAGCTTCTGTTTTTGACGTGCAAGAACTTGTCCGGAACCTTCATCCCGGGCAGGGTAACAAAATGATTTTCCTTCTCGCATTTCAATGCCTCCTTCCTCCGGCATCCTCTTGACAAGTTGAGACCATCGATGGGCTCGAACCCGTCAAGGCACCGGCACGTCGGAGCTATCCCTCTGAAGTCGCAATAGCCAAACGGGCCGCACGAGTTGTAGAGATCGCACTCATAGGGAGCCTCAGAGATGACTATCCATGACGACGAGTAGTTGTTCCAGGTCAGGAACATCAGCTTGCCTGTGGAGTCGAGCAAGACGCGTGTGTAGGGCGATCCTTCGGAGACTGAGTACATGAAGTAGAATCCATCCCCTTGATTAACGATGGTTACATAGTATACGATAGAAGAAGTTGTGTTGCTCCGGATCCGGTAGGTATCGCCGCTCACGGAAATGCCTCTAAACACAGTGGTGCGGTAGTATGGTGAGGCCCCTTTCCAAACAGAGATCTGAAGGTTTGAGCTGGGATCTGCGTTGCAGGAGAATTTCCCGGTTGATGGATCATCAGGACCCTTCCAAGCAACAAGGTGCCCAACCACTTGTTCCTTGTAGTTAAGCACAACCTTCATGCTTGGAAGGATGGTGTCTGTCGGGTGATCAAAACTTTGCCATATGAAAGTGTTACCCGTGACCGAACGACGGTTACCCGAGTCGAGTAGCACCGCAACAGCTCCACCAGCACTCTCAATGGTGGCGTTGTTCACCGTCCAAAGGGCGCTGCCTTGAGCTGGACAACACTAGCTCTGCACTATGGGTGATGGTGAGCTTTGCTGATGGAGTTGTGATTGGGTTGTCACGATTGGCAACCCATACGACGGTGCACTCAGGGAGGTTGTGGTACCAAATCCCAATGTATGAGCTCTTGATCTTGGACTCAAGCAAAGAACACAAGAGATTGCTAAGCGAAAGGAAGACAAAAAGCAATTCCTCAACAGTGTAATTCTCAAAATTCGATCCCCTTTACAAGTGCCGGTCGACCTCCTTTTATAGGGAGACGAACGGACTTTTTACATACCGAAATTGACCTTGTGTAGAAAGAATCTGACAAGAATGTACTAGGCTAGTTTTGGCAGTCCTCCATAAAGTCTTCACGCAATCGGCGCTTTCCTGATATTCCGCCGCATATCACGGCGCTTTTTCCGGCATCAGCATGTGCGCTTGTCGGGTGAAGACTTTCGACTTTCGGAGGCCACCCTTCGCCTAGCAAATTTCACCACCTGAAACACAACATAAACAAAAACATTGTGGAACCTTTCATTAGTCACGTCGAAGCCCCGAGCGAAAGAATAGCTGAGGTCATTTGTTCATCCCGATTTCGCGTCGAGGGCTTCGTCCTGTAAAAACCAGTGGTGCTCATGTTACAGGTTATAAGTCAGTGCTTCTTGTGTCGCTACGTCTTTCGGGCGACGAAAGGTGTCCAGCGAAAGCTTGCGGGTTAAAGAAAGGAATAGACCAAATAGCTTCGAGGGCATCGCCCTTTGCTTGGGCTTTCGGACGACGAAGGATGTCGGGCGAAAGTTAGCATGGAAAAGTGCAAAATGTTGATTGGTGTTGAAGGTTTCGGTTGTTTTGTCTTTCGAATTGCCCCCATCGTGCTACGTCAATCTTAAGGTTTTGGCTGTAATGGACTCGATTCCGAATCCCCCAACAGAAGCCCCTCGGTAGTGAAAAGTTTGCGAGACCACAAACCTGAGCCATCGAAACTCACGGTTCGCGAATCGAGGCAAAAGAAAACGTCTTCCGCGGCGTCGACTCCCGAGATGACAGCGCAAGTTACCAAAATGCCCCCGCTTTTTAACCGTTAGGCTCAGAATTTTGACCGTTACCGTTCACTGCCTATAAATAGAGGGGGGTCGACGGCGTATTCTTACTACTGTCACTTTCACCACCCCCTCTCTCTTTTAGAATTTGCGATTGAGCTCGGGCTTCGCTGCTTACAAGTCGCGCTCTACGAAAGTTGATCGTCTTTAAAGGTTAGCTCTTATCTTCGATGTATGATATTTTTGATCTCCTACCTTTCGCAATGGTGTGTTTTGAGGGTAAAGCTTTATAGATACATGGCTCGCGTTAGGCATACGGCGAAGGCAATGGAAGGCAATGGTTCCCCATCAAATCAAGAGGAGTGCCCTGCTTCGCCCCCGGCTGCCGCCGCTGCCGCCGCTGCTTCCTCGTCTTCTTCGTCCAGCTCAGAATCTGGTAAGATTTCTGGCCTGGATGGGTCTGCAAGCTCTCGCGAGACCGGCAGTTCCATATCTTCCTCGAATAGCGATGCAAGTAACGATTCCGATAGCGAGGATGATGTGGAAATAATGCTGAGCGACACAGATGCCAAGAAACGCACCATCGACGTCGATGAGGGCGAAATTGGTGAGGGAAGCGGAGCGGCAGCCGCTGAAGAGTCTGGAGAGAATTTGGCCGATGTGACAGCTGATCCTCGTGACTTAGTTAAGCCAAGCTCTTGCTTTATGGGCCGGTCCTTGATGACACAGGCTGATTTGGACGCTATGGTTTCGGAGGGCTGCTTTGTATCTGGCACCTGTCGACTGCCCGGTAGAGAGACTACGCCGAAACCCCGGAAAAATGAAAGCGTCGTGTTTAGAGATTTCTTTACAGCGGGTCTGCGATTGCCTGTGTCGAAGAGGTTCGCTGACATCCTTGCCGCTTATAAGGTTCAGATTCATCAGCTGACGCCCAACTCGTTCCCTCAGATAATGAAGTTTTTATGGGCTTGTCGGACTTTTGCCGGTGATAGTGACGTGGAAACTTTTGTTCGGCATTTTGAAATTCACTGGGCAAAAAGGATTGTCACCGTTGATGATGAGGACAAAGAGGCACAATATGGTTGTTGTACCTTTCAAACGCATCGAGTCAACAAGAATCAGGCACCGGTGGAGCTAGCCCCTGCATACAAAAACAAATGGGCCAACCGGTGGAACTCCTACTGGTTTTATGCCACCATTCCAGTTACTGGCAGGAATGCGAAACAAGAGGAGGTGACAACTTATGATCTGGCCAGCCACATGACTGATTTGGAAGTTGATTTGGCCCCAGAACTCACAAAAGCTAGCTGCAGTTCTGCTAGCACGAGTGCCTATTTCCAAGCCACCCATGTGATCACCACACGAGATGCACTTGAAGAATTCGTGGCCGCCGATATTTGGCCTTGCAAGTCTCGATGGGGTTCGTGGGCTTTCAAGATGAGGAAACTGCCCGGATTGGATTTCGAGACCCACAGCCCCAAATTCAATGTCAAGCGTCCTGAGGGGAAAACTGACAAAGAAATTTTGGCTGAAGTTGAAAGGAAAGTTGTTCTGATGACCGGCAACTACACTCATAAGGAGAGGGAGTGCGCCCAGAAGATTCTGAAGCATCAGGGCTGAGTCAATCGCGTTCTGGAAGAAATGGGAGTTTCGTGCCCTCCGCGCCCGAAACCTGCAGCCCCGGGCAAAAAGATGCAACCGGCCGGAAATATTGGTTCGGAGCCAGCCGAAACCTCTAAGAAAGGCAAGGCAGGCAAAGCAAACGCTACGACGGAGGGCACTTCGAAGAGTGCAAAAGCCACTGATGTTTTGGCGCAGCTAAAAGCCGAAGCTGCCAAAACTACGCTGCCTCCTGTTGCTGAGAAGTCTACCAAGCTGATGAAAATAAGTGAGAACTTAGTGCACCGGAAAACAGAGGCGGCGAGAGTGGCCGCGGCCGAAAAAGAAAAGAAAAAGATTCACGACGTGCCACCAGCCACCGGCCTGGAAAAGAAAACGTCCTCTAAGAGAAAAGCTCTAGACGACGCAGGAAAGAAAAGAGAAAATCCTATTAAGGAGAAGGAATCTGATATTGCGCAGGCGAAAGACAAAAAACCGCGCATTGAAATGTCTGTGCAAGGAAACGAGGAAGATGATGCTCTGGTTACTCCGCAGATTGAGTTGGCGAGGACATATCCTCCGAAAGCTAAGACCCTTGAGGAAACGAGAGATCAAGCGGAAACCGCTCGCCTTGAGTCAGCTAAAAAGGCTGAAACTGAGTCTGAGAAAGCACGCATGCGGGCATCTCTCTTCGCGACTTGTCCTCCTGAAAAGCGGATAAAACAAACTCCAGAAGAGGAAGCTGCGGGCAAAAGATTCTGGGATCATTATGAGAAAACTGGTGAACTCTGCGGTCCTGATTTTCCCAAGTACGATCCTATTAAAGCAGTGGTCGGATTGGTTGACATCATCAATGGGGAAGAGGAATTGTCTTACATTGACGATGAGGTTCCGATAAAAACTGACAAGGTTGAACCAGGAGCCGTGGCTCCTGAGAAACACGAAGTGGGTTCTGCAGAATCAACTGATCTAACGAAAGGCTTGGGAGCAAAGAGCCCCATCGATTTGGATTCAGGGCATGAGAATGTTTGCGATGAGGATTCATCTCGCTCGCCACCTCCTTCCTTTGACGAGGCCGTACCAAATGTTCAAACGCTGATCGGAACTAGCAATGCGCCCGGATTCGGAGGAAACGACCCAGTGCCCTTGGAGGCTACAGGTATCTTGATCTTGGAAACTTTCTTCTTCATTATCACTTTTTTTAAAAAAAAATCTCTTGCGATAGTTAACTCATCGCGTGTTTGGTTTTTCAGTGGCCACCGCTCTAGTTGCGATGAGGGCCAAAGGAAAAGTGTAACATCCTTGATTTTGCTTGTTTGTAAAATTGTGGAATTTCAAAAACTTGCTCTGGATTTGAGTGCTCATGAAATCAATTAAGGATGTCTTCCTTTTCCTTCCTAAATCCTAGATTTTATTTAATTCCACCAATAATTTTAGGACTTATAAAATGCTAGTGTGAGAAGTTGGATTTTCATTTGGGATTTATTTGGATTTGTTTGAGTGGATTCAAATTTGAATTGGATTCAAATTTGAATCAAATAGAAAATAGGAGTAAGTTAATTAGGAAAACCTTTTCCTCCCTTCGTGGGCCGCCAACCTCGTTTCTGGCCCATCGACCCTTTCGGCCCAAGAGCGGCCCACGGGCCCGCCGGACGCCGCCACTCACGCTGCCACAGACGCTGACCGGTGGGGCCCGCGCTGACGTCGCCATGACGTCGCCGTCGTCATCCTCCCCCTTTCTCCTTTGGCGGCGGCGCTGTCAGCGATCTTGACGCGCCTTCCGCGCATCCTGCCGGCCCACGTGCCCGCGTCGATCCCCGCTATAAGTAGCCGCCGCCGCAGCCCCCGGGAGCTCCCAACCCTAGCCGCCTTGGGGGAATCCTCCCCTGTCCACGCCACCCGCTCGCCGGAGGAGAAGAAGAAGGGGAAGGATGAAGACCCGGAGGCCGCCCGTGGGACTCCAGGACGCTGAGGAGCCGTGGACCGCGACGCGCCAGCACCTCTGCTTCCTCTACCAGCGCCGCCGTCTTCCTTTCCGCCGCGTCGAGCCTTTCTTCACCGCCGCCTTCACCTTCTGGTCGCGCAGACCTTAGGTGAGCGCATCACCGCCCTTCCCTCTTGTGGCGCCCGACCTTCGAGTCGAGGTCGCACGTCGAGCCTTGTGCGCTCGCCGCCGTGTCCTCGAACGCCCGCCGCCGCACGTACGTCTGGCGTGTGATGCCGGCCATCGAGCCAGGCTGGGAAATCTCTTCTGCTGTGTGCTTCGCCGCGCGCGCAGCCCCGCTAGCCATCCCTTTCTTCCTCGTTCCGCGGTTTGTTTTCCCGGTCGTCGTGTCACCGCCGCCGTTCCGGCCGTCGTCATGGCCGTGGCTTTGGCATGTGCACGCATGCACCCTCGCACACACCCGCGTGCCCGTGCACCCGCGCACGTGCACGTGTTCGCCTGGGAGGAGAAGAACCTCGCCTTTTACCTTTCAGTTTCCCCGACCGAACCGAGCTCGCCGGCGTTTCGCCGCAGTGAGCCGAGGCGTCGCCCTCCGTGGTGTTTTTCCGCCCGGTGGTGCGAGCGCCGGGTCGTTCTTGAGCTCGCACGCCCATTCTCGTGCACGCACGCACGGCCTCTCGCCGACACCGGCCACCCCGGCGCCGAGACCCGCTCCGCGGCAGCCAGCGTCAAGCCGCCGCCCCGCATCTGTTGCCGAACCGGGGCGCCGTCCATGCTTGCGTGATCGAGCCGCCTCGCGCGTGCTCGCCCTTATGTTGGCGTTCATGACTGGACACCGCAGGCAACCCCAGCCTCGCCGCCGTCGACTCGGCATCCACCGCCGCGCCGGACGTGACCTCAACCTCACCGCGCCGGTCGTCCTCTTCAAGGCCGCGCCTTTTCTTCCCCTAGTGGACCGTATGGACTTCGCGGACCTCACCATAGGGCGTGTTGACCAGCCGCCGTCGACCCTTGCCGCCGGCGAGCCCTGACCGACCGCCGTCCCTTTGGGGCAAAACATCGAACACCTGCCGGCAATGCCCTAGACCCCAGTGGGGTTTTTCCTATGCACGCCGGACCACACGTGGATCTGGCCGCGGCCGATCCACCGGATCTCGTGCGGCCGCCACTCCCGTGCCGCCGCACACACACGTTCACTCCGCCTAGCGCCGCACCGGATCTCCCCGGATCGCATGCGGCCGACCAATCCTGTCCCGTGGCGCACGCTCGCCCTCACCGAGCCGAGCTGCAGAAGATCCCGCCGGGATCCCGTGTGGCTGACCACGCCAGCGGCCACGCAGGCTATAGCTGGCTTATAGCTGCCCGCGTGGACGCCACGTCAGCGCTTGTAGCCGCCTCAGCCACCACCTAACCTTTAAGCCCCTTAGAGCCAGCCAGTAGTCAGCCTAGAGTCTGTGCTATTGTGTATACGTATTTTATTTCCAGAAAACTATTTTGTCTTCGGAAAATCCTAATAAATCCGTTTTTGCTCCGAAAAATACAAAACCTTTTCCAGAAATTCTCTAAAATCTTAAACTCCGTGCTAGGCTAGTGTTTGCTCTCTTTTGGCTCTTAATTGCCGTTCTTTTGGAGTTAATTGCAATAGGGCCGTTGTTTATTTTCTTTTACGCGTTAATAGGAGCAGCTGGAGCCGGGGAGCTGATCCCGGAGTACGACTATGCCGACGACTTCGCCGCGGAGGACTACCAGACCCCAGGTTCACGCCCAACTGACTTTGAATACCTATTAGACATCGCAAAATAGTATGCTAGCACTTTACTTTATATGCATGTTGATGAACCTTGCACTGCCTACTTTAAATACCCTGTCCTTGATTGTCCTACTACTATATATGATTATAAGCTGCTTATAATGCATGTGTTGGGTTGGGAATAATGGTTCTTGGCGTGAGTGGGGGAAAACCGGCAGGAGAAGGCGTTTTGGGTACTTTGGTGGGGTGAGCTCAAACAACCGATCCGGGATCGGGGATGGGGTGCACTCCTCGGTGTATCCCCACTTTTACGGTTTTGGAGCCTAGGTGTTGGGGTTTTACTTGCGCTTGGAGGATACAGGTGGGGCCAACCGCTTCACGGGACTTTACGTACACACCACCTCGCAGCGTGGGGTTGGGGCCGAGTTGTAGCGGGGTATCGATGGGGAGAGGTGGGAGAGAGACCACCCTCAGGCGACTCCCGTGTGGCCACACGGGAGCATTTCAGATTCGGTGCAATCCCTTGGGGGATCGTCTTGAGGGCCGGATGCGAGGATGGGACCGTAACTACCGAGAGTTCGCACGCAGTAGGATGGGCTCGATCGGCCAGACACCGGCGGGTGCCATTCCGAGTTGAGTGCGGTGTACACGCTCTGCAGAGTTGTTCGATCTATAGCTATAGCCGCGTCCTCGGTCATGGACGAGCCCAGTGGATTGTTGGTTCTCATGTTTTGGGATTTCTACCTTCCCCCTATAGTTGAGAGTGTGGTGAGCCGTGGTTGCAGCCGGGGAGAGGAGAGTGGCTCCCTCTACCTCGCGGATCTGATTGCAATCATTGAGGTGCGAGGAGAGGAAGTTCTCGTGATCGACCCTAGATGGAGGTAGGATGTGGAGACGGGACCCTGGGTGACCAGGTGGTTCCGAGCTGTGTTGAGAGCTTTGGGTTGGGATCTTGATGGAGATATCTTGTTGCTACTCTGCTGCTGCATAGGAAACCCGAGCTGCTTCCTTGTCTCTTTTCCTTCCCTTTAGAAGTTAGGCCACTTAAAGCTGCATCTGAGTTGGTGGCGTGGACCTATCCCACTCCTTGGGGATAGACTTTGGGTGTGCAGTGGTACAGTCCGAGTACACGACAACAACGCCGATGGATGGTGACGGTCGAGGGATGTCGTTTCGCTCAAGGATGCCTGTGGGCGTGAAGAATAAAAGATGGAGACCCTTCTGAGATGCTAGCTACCGCTGCGTAGAATTTCACTCTGATTCAGCCAAGAGGCTTGTAATGATGTACTCCATAATGGACATGTAATAAATTTATGTACTAATGTTTATGTGATGCGATGTATGACTGTGTTTTACTATCTGTGAGACGCTCAGACGCTGATAGCCACTGATCCAGGGACTATCGCGAAGGTACAGGGATTCGGGTTTTCTTTTGAAAATTCGGGGTTTTACAAAAAGATCCTGCGCCAGAAGAGCGAGAAAAGAATGAACTAAACATTGATTCCTCGACCTCTGAGCCTGGTACACTTCTCTTTGGCTCTGTAACTTGCTTTTCCTTTACCGATGAGCTGTATTCAGCTTTCTTTGCACAACTAAATTGTGATCAATCCGTGGGTTTTGATTGGTAGCCTTGTTCTCTTTTCGCTGGTGCAGATTTCCTGAATTCTTTGGAGAATCTTGACGGTAAGCAATTGGTAGATATTATGCAATCTTTCCTTTCTAAGGGGATGATTGCTGGTCGAAAAGGCTACAAGAAGATCACGAATGACTGTCGTGACGAGAAATTGCATTTGGCGGAGGAAAGCCGAAGACTACGTGAGGAAAATGAAAAACTGAAAAAAGAAAATCAGCTCCTCACTGGTCAAGTCCAAGATCTGACAGGGCAATGCTCTAAACAAAAAACTGCTATGGACGCCCTAAAGTGGGAGTTGGAAAAGGGCTTGCAGTGCTATGAGCAATGTAGGACAGAGCTTCGAGATACGATTGAACAACTCGACGCGAGCCAACTTCAGATCAACACTCGGGACGCTTTGATTGATGAGCTAAAGAAAGCGAAAGCCGAGCTAGAGAAAACTCTGGAAGACAATGAATCTTATTGTCACCAATGGGGTGTTCACCTGGCTCACACCTATCGCCGAGTGCTAGAGCGATACGGTGCTGAAACCCAAACTTTCCGGGTTACTGATAACATTGCTAGTTACTATACTTGGATGAATGATGAGCTAAAAGTCTTACCAGACACCATGTCAAAGGTAGGAGATTATGGAGCGGCGACGAGCTCTGAGGCTATTCTTCAACTACTAGAGGCGCGCGGCTGTGATCACTTTAAGGCTTTCGGGACTCGTGGCTTTGAGTTTCCCTCTTCGGGAGAAATGTCGGCCCCCAGCAAGACGGTTGACACGATTACCAAGATCATACTTCGTAAGTTTTGGGCAGAAAGCGGCCGTGAACACGCACGGAAGAAAGCAGCTGATCGTCTTGCCAAGGTTTTATCCTTGAATCCTATGCTTTCTTTGATCGGTTTTATTGGCTTTGCATGTGTCGTATTCTTGATGCTTTTCTTTTCTCATAGCTCTATTTTGGAACCATGAGCATCGATGCATGGCGAATCGACTTTGGGCCTTATGGACCGTCTGAGGCCCAGCCCTCGAAATTTGACGGCGATGACGCAGAGGCTGCGGTGCCTAATGCTCCCGTGCGAGACGAGGCCCACACCGAGCAGGATATCCAGGATCCGGTTACTGGCGAAACCCTTGCTCCCTTGCAACACGAAGACCAGGCTCCAATCCCAGCTACCGACCCAACCTCGGAGGTGTAGATGTGTGGAAACTCTTAGGAGCTACTTCGATGTAACATTGTTTCATGTTTTAAGGGTGCGATGTAAAACTTTGCGTGGCTTGTTTTCACATATGTCGGACGAGGATCTAGTGTTGGATGTGCTGCCTAGGACTTTCTGCCGTGCCAACACCTGCGTCAGTGGTGCTTCCTGGAAGGTTTTCCAACGCCAATACCCTGGCAAAACTTTTACCGAGTTTTGAGAATTTTGTTGTCAATACCACTCGTTATACAGTTATCCCCTTTGCTTTTTTATGACCATGAATGACACTAGCAAAATCGCTTTGGTGGAACCGAAAGCTTACGAAGCCCCGGCAGTGAAAGAAGAACCATACGAGGAAGACCCAGACTACTGCTTCGTGTATGACCTGGCTAAGAGTCGCGGGGGGTGGTACTCGGATGGTAGTTGCATAGAACTATTCTTCTCGTGAAAGTGATGTATTTTGGATTAGCATTCTCGCTGGTTTCGATTGATGTTTTTGAAAGAAAACGTCTTCCCCCCTTCGAAAACTGGGAGAATGCGAGTTGAACATTTGAGATTGTAATAAGCGAAGACTCGTGTTGTAACTTTGTGTGCCAGTTTGTAATAAACCATGCTTTGCTTAAGAATTTTTGCGTTTACGAAAGACCTTGTGTCAAACATTTGTTGCTTCTTTCGCAAAAGAAAGACTAGCCTACTATGCGACGCCAAGACGTGAAACGCATTGTAGGACTAGGAACAGAACGAAAAATGTCGAATATTGCAGCTTTGAAGCTGTTTTTCGACAACGAAAGTTTTTTATTGATTGACTCTGATGCCTCGATGTGAAGCCAGGTTTCACTTGCATGCAAACTAAAAATGGACCTAAGACTTGGCAACTTTTTGTTGTTGCTTCGATTCAAAGTTGAATCGCTTTTGACGCATCCTTTGCGAATGGGCTATTGCGAAAATAGCTCTTTGAAAGCGTTGATTCTTGTGAATCATTTACGCTGTTTCGATTCAAAGTTGAACCGCTTTTAATACGCCCTTTGCGGACGGGCTGTTGCGAAAATAGCTCTTTGAAAGTGCTGATTCTTGTGAATCATTTTCATTTCACCACTTGTGGGTGGGCTACTTTCAAGTAGCACTTCAAATCACTCGCTTCTGGAGTGGGCTATCCATTGACAGCACTTTAAAACATGCATGAAAGTAAAAGGCAACAATCGTAGGGAGGAATTATTCCATTCATTAAGGAAAGGAAATTTTACATCAAGGCTGCCTCGTTAAAAACCTCACACTCCAGGGTGGAGTCCTCCCTATGTGAGGAAAAGAGTACACACCTTGTTATTGAATTTAAATTGCGCGAAAGTAAAAACTAGAAAAAGTAAAACTTATGAGTCCTTCGCATTTATAGTTCCATGTGACTGACTCCTACTAATTTACACTATGGAAAGAATTTGCACAAATTATCCACATTCCACGAATGTGGCAACTCCACCTTCCTCGTCCTTGAGGCGAAGGCTCAAAATCTCTAACCGCGACAATGTAAGGCCCTTCCCACGCGAATTGGAACTTGCCCACTGAATCAGCATTCTTTTTCCTTTTCAGGACTTGCGCACTGAATCAGCATTCTCTAACACTGCTCGCGACAATGTAAGGCCCTTCCCACGCGAATTGGAACTTGCCCACTGAATCAGCATTCTTTTTCCTTTTCAGGACGAAATCTCCGACCTGAATGTTCTTTAGAGAGACCTTCTTGTTTCTCCATTTTCTGGTTTCCTCTTGATATTTCAGCAGATTTTCCACTGCATCGAGCCTGTCGACCTCTACCAGGTCTTTGTCCGCCTCCTCATTCTCACGAGAGCTTCCCACCAAAACTCTAGCACTTTCATTGGCTAGCTCTTCTGGACACATGGCTTCGGCCCCGTAAAGCAGCCTAAATGGGGTGAATTTGGTGGTTCTTGACTTAATGGTGTTATGTGACCCGATGACTCTGGGTAACTCATCAGCCCACTTTCCTTTCTTTTGATCAAAGAGACACTTCTTTACAACTGAAAAAATTTGCCCATTGGCTCTTTCGACTGCGCCGTTGGATTGAGGATGATACACGGACGCAAAGCGAAGCCTTGTCCCAATTGTGCAACAGTACTCTCTGAAATCCTGGCAATCAAATTGCTTCCCATTATCAACTGTGAGTTCTTTGGGGACGCCGAATCTGCAGATGATTTGCTGCCAGAAAAACTTTCTGATAGTGGCTGAAGTGATGGTAGCGACGGGCCTAGCTTCAATCCACTTGGTGAAGTATTCGACCGCTACCACAGCGAACTTGAAATTGCCTTGAGCTGTAGGTAATGGTCCCACAATATCCATGCCCCAACGCTGCAATGGCCAAGTAGGTGTGATAAGCTGCGAAAGAGCCCCTAGCCTTCGCTGATGTTTTGCCGCGAATTGGCATGCTTTGCATGTCTTGACAATCTGCTCAGCGTCTCTTATTGCCATTGGCCAATAGAAACCTTGCCTGAAAGCCTTTCCAGCTAAAGCTCTTGCTGCGATGAGGGATCCACACATTCCACTATGAATTTCCTTCATGAGCTCAATACCTTGCTCTTGTGGGATGCACTTTAGCAGTGGTGCACACACTCCCAGCTTGAAAAGGCTGTCGTCCTTGAGAACATAGCCTCTCGCTCGAGCTTGCATCCTTTTCAAATTGTGGGTTTCGATAGGCTCATAATGCCCACGAAGGAAAGCGATAATGGGAGCTCTCCAATCCATGCTGGCTATTGCATTGACTGTGCTGAGGGGTTGCTTGTCCGGCTTCATAGATGGGGCAGTTAAAATCTCGAAGAATACGTCTGAGGGCATCGCCTCCCCCCTGGCAGCTTTCTTTGCCAGTTCGTCGGCTTCCCCATTTTTCTTTCTCGGCAGATGTTCTATAGTGAAACCCTGAAAATGTCTCTCCATTTTTCGTACCTCTGCAAGGTACTTGATAAGCTCTGGCTCTTTGGCCTCACTCTCCTTTTCGACATGGTCTTTGATGACCTCAACGTCGCACTTGACCAGAAAATTACTAGCTCCCAAAGCTCGCACCTTCCTGAGGCCTAGAAGGAGCGCCTCGTATTCGGTGGTATTGTTGGTGCACCTATCGGATGGATCTGAATAATCCAACCTAGCGGCGTATCTTAGCTTGACTCCAGCTGGTGAAGTAACAATAGCTACAATTCCGGCGCCTTTGCGCCCCCACGCTCCATCACACCTGATCTCCCACACAGGTATCAACTCCTCATCCCTAGCGGTATTGCTTGGTGAGGTCCAATCCACCACAAAATCTGCCAAGACTTGGGATTTGATTGCTGATCTTTTCCGAAAATCGATTGTGTGCTCCGACAACTCGGTTGCCCATTTTGCGATTCTGGACGAAGCTTCCTTGTTGATAAAAAGATCGTTGAGAGGCTGGTCAGTGAGAACGGTGACCTTGTGAGCTTCAATGTAATGTCTGAGCTTTCTTGTAGCCATGACTACTGCATATGCAATCTTTTCTAGCTCCGAGTACAATAGTTTGGAACCTGACAAAGCTTCAGAAACAAAGTACACAGGGCTCTGGTATTTCCCATTTTTGCCATCGACCTCTCGCACGAGAGCTGCACTGATTGCTGCTTTGGATGCGGCTACATATAGAAAAAGCGGCTCAGACAGGAGAGGTGGTGAGAGTATTGCCATCTCCTCGATGTAAGCCTTTAGCTCAGCGAAGGCTTTGCTCTGCTCGGGTCCCCACTCAATTTTGCCCTTGCCTTTCAATGCTTTGAAGAATGGAAGGCTTCGCTCGGCGGACCTGGAAATGAATCTATTGAGCATAACCCGACCATTCAACTTCTGAATGTCCTTCTTCGTTTTTGGCTCTTCCATTTCCCTGATGGCCTTTATCTTGTCCGGATTCGCCTCAATCCTCTTGGCTGAGATTAGGCATCCCAATATCTTTCCCTTTGTGACTCCGAATACACACTTTTCTGGATTCAATTTCAAGCCTGCTCTTCTCATGTTGGCAAAAGTCTCTGCCAAGTCGCTGATGTGATTGGCCCTTTCGCCGCTTTTCACTATGAGGTCATCGACGTAGGCCTGAATATTCCTGCCGATTTGCGGTTTGAATACTTCCCCAGTCATTCTAGTGAAAGTTGGGCCGGCATTCTTCAAACCCTCGGGCATTAAATGCAAGCAGAGGGTGCCAAAAGGAGTGATGAAGCTAGTTTTTCCTCGTCCTCTTCGCCATCCAGGCATTGATGGTAACGGAGAAACAATCCGGAAGAGACATGATAGCGTGCGCGAATCAATGACTGATCCATTCTCGAAGTGGGTAATTGTCTTTGGGTGTGGCTTTGTTGAGGTCTGTGAAATCTATGCACATCCTCCATTTTCCATTCTTCTTTTTGACGGGCACAGTGTTCGCTAGCCATTTGGGATACATGACTTCGCGAATGACACTGGCGTCTAGCAATCTCTGAACTTCAGACTTGACTACTACCACTTTATCATCAGACATCTTTCTGAGCTTTTGCCTTCGCGGCTTGACCGAAGTGTCAATGTTCAACTTGTGCTCGATGAAGTTTCGATCCACACCTGTGAGATCTTTAGCAGACCAGGCAAACACAACTTTATTCTTCTGGAGGAATTGGAACAATGCCTCCTCTTCGCTGGATGTAAGATCGGAGTCGATGACGACAGCCTGATCCCAAACCATCTCATCCAACAAAACCCTTTTAGTGTCACCGTGCGGCTGTACATTGATCTTTTCCCTGTCTACTTTCGGCTGCTTCTCCACATCTTTGGCTTTGACTGCCTCGTCGAGAGCATTGACATTTCTTTGGCCTGGAGTTCTGCCTCTCTCTAGATTTCGGCCATCGTTTTGGTGACCTCAGATTGTGATGACCCCCTGCGTCGCTGGTATTTTCACGCACAGGTATGCTTGATGAATGATAGCTTCAAACTTGTTGAGAAATCCTCTCCCGAGGATTCCGTTGTATGGGTAATACATTTCCACCACATCGAAGGACAAGTACTCTGTTCTAGCGTTTTGAACAGTCCCAAAGGATATTGGAAGCGAAACCTTCCCTATTGCATGGATGACACGCCCTCCAAAACCATACAATGGTGTATCGGGAGGCTGCAAAAGATTTCTGTTCAACCTCATTTTGTCGTAGGCGTCGGCGAAAATTATGTCTGCCGATGAGCCGTTATCGACTAAGAGTTTTCCCAAAGTCCAGCTTGCTATGTTGGCTTCGATTACCAAGGCATCATTATGAGGAAAACCTTGTAATCTCACATCCTCCTCTGAGAAGGTGATCGGGATATGGGACCATCTTGTTCTTTCTACTCTCCCCTCCACGCAAATGTTCCGGACTTCACGAAAGTAGTGCTTCCTGTCCTTCTTGCTATCAAACTCCAGAGCGGAGCCACCCGAAATGGGGAGGATGGTTCCGACAGATGGTAATGGGTCGTTTTGGCCCTCAAGCTTTGCTGGTAATGGTGGAGCGGTTGGGCCTTTGTATGGGGGAGGAGGAGGAGCGATGGGGTGCTGATCGATAGGCCTACACTCAACGTTTTGAGCCTGGAAAGCTTGGGATTGCCAGAGTGGTGGTTGAGTGTAACTTGGGATAGGTGGCGGGAAGTGAGGTGGCTGGAAAGGGTTAGCGAAAGGGTTCCTTCCAAAATTTGGGTTTTGCCAAGCCGGGGCGGAATGGTTTACAGAGCTGTTCCTCTCTTTCTTCTTCTTCTCTTCTTCTAGGATAGCCTCAAACCTTTTCTTGTCTGGGCAATAATTTGAGCTGTGGTCATCATTCTCTTTGTGGAAGATGCAATACCACTTTCTTTTCTCTTGGTGGCCTCGACCCCTGCCGCGACCTCTGCCTCTGCCGCCTCCCCTTCCACCTCTGCGGCCGCCCCCTTGATTTTGGTGTGGAGGGCTGGGTGGGCTGGGATTTTGGTTTGGGGTATCGCTCTGAGGGTTGGAATTTTCTAGAGCATTTTCTCCCTCAAGGCCGAAAACATTTCTGGGGTTGGCGTGCGAGGCGTTTCTAGGATTGGGCCATTCCCTTTCGCCGGACTGGTTAGCTTTGGCAGACTTCTTTTGATGAGACTGCTCTTCCATGCACATCCTGAAGTCATTGTCTGAGCGACAATACTTCTCGAACTCCTCATACAAGCGTTGGATTGTTTTAGGCCTTTCGCGCATAAGATGTGAGCGAAACTGTCCTGCCCTCAACCCACAATTGCAGCATTAATGGCGACGGCGTCCAACACATTTGGTGCCTGGGCTTTGAGGTGAACAAATCTTCTGAAATAGTTTTGAAGAGGTTCTTTGTCCTTTTGCTTACAAGAGAAAAGGTCGCTCTCGGTAAGCTCTGGACGCTAGAAACCCTGAAAATTCGAGAGGATCCGCTGCTTCAAATCTTCCCATCCATGTATCACTCCAGGGCTCAGGAGAGAGTACCACTGTGCTACCGCTTCATTTGCGGCGATGATGAAAGACTTTACTAGCACGGAGTCGTCGCCTCCGGCAGAGAGGATGGGAGCTTCGTAGCTCATCAAGAATTGTCTAGGATCAGATTGACCCGAAAACCTAGGAAGTGGAACGGGTCTATAAGATTGTGGCCACGCAGTGACCTGAATTTCTTGAGACAGAGGCGATTTGGGGTCCCAAGATCTAGTGCAAATGGAGTGAATGTCATGGTTCGAAGGACCAGACTCAAAAGGGTTGATGAAAGGATTACGACTGAAAGTGGTGTACGGAGGGGGTTGAGTGAAAGGCATGTTGCCCTCCGTGAAAGTGGATTGGTTGGGTACGGAATACTCAGGCGAAGGTTGGTTGAAACTTAAAGATTGTTTGGCTTTTATGAGACACAGTTCTTCTTGCAATTTAGCGATTTCGGCCTTGTGCCTTTGGATTTCTTTGGCTGCCTCAGCCTCTTGCTGAACTGCCAAAAGCCTCTTTTTGGTTTTGGCCAGCTCTTCAACCTCCTTCCAGGTTTGGACGACCTCGACTGCTGCCTTGGGCTGTGCCGCAGAGCATCTGGTTTGGCCTAAGCTGAGTAGCATTGGTTTCCGGGAGCTCCTCTCCCGGGGTGAGCAAATTGGACGGATTCAACTCCTCATCAAGGGATGACGAAGCCCCCTTGCTGGAATTGGCGGTAGTCCTCTTCTTCCTTGTGGACATCTTGGGTTTCTTACTCGAGCCAAACACAAACGGTGGGCGAGGGGTGTTGTGCTGTGGCGAAGCCAAACACGAACAATGAAATGAAACGAAAGGGCTCAAGCAACAAACACAGAAGACAAAGCACTTGGAAGACAAAAAGCAATTCCTCAACAGTGTAATTCTCAAAATTCGATCCCCTTTACAAGTACCGGTCGGCCTCCTTTTATAAGGAGACGAACGAACTTTTTACATACTGAAATTGACCTTGTGTAGAAAGAATCTAACAAGAATGTACTAGGCTAGTTTTGGCAGTCCTCCATAAAGTCTTCACGCAATCGGTGCTTTCCTGATATTCCGCCGCATATCACGGCGCTTTTTCCGGCATCAGCATGTGCGCTTGTCGGGTGAAGACTTTTGACTTTCGGAGGCCACCCTTCGCCTAGCAAATTTCACCACCTGAAACACAGCATAAACAAAAACATTGTGGAACCTTTCATTAGT
This sequence comes from Cenchrus purpureus, assembly GCA_022644695.1. Classification (NCBI taxonomy): domain Eukaryota; kingdom Viridiplantae; phylum Streptophyta; class Magnoliopsida; order Poales; family Poaceae; genus Cenchrus; species Cenchrus purpureus. The sequence continues at coordinate 28,474,667 of CP053456.1, read as the reverse complement.
CACGTCGAAGCCCCGAGCGAAAGAATAGCTGAGGTCATTTGTTCATCCCGATTTCGCGTCGAGGGCTTCGTCCTGTAAAAACCAGTGGAGCTCATGTTACAGGTTATAAGTCAGTGCTTCTTGTGTCGCTACGTCTTTCGGGCGACGAAAGGTGTCCAGCGAAAGCTTGCAGGTTAAAGAAAGGAATAGACCAAATAGCTTCGAGGGCATCGCTCTTTGCTTGGGCTTTCGGACGACGAAGGATGTCGGGCGAAAGTTAGCATGGAAAAGTGCAAAAATGTTGATTGGTGTTGAAGGTTTCGGTTGTTTTGTCTTTCGAATTGCCCCCATCGTGCTACGTCAATCTTAAGGTTTTGGCTATAATGGACTCGATTCCGAATCCCCCAACAAGGGGTACTTGGGGATCAGTGTCCATTGGCACCTCTTCAAGTACTTCTTCATGTTCACGTGTTTGAAGGACGGCTCCAGGGCGGTGACGATCGGCTGCGCCAACCTCCGGATGAAGCTAGGTCGGGGCGATAGCTACATCCCCGTCCTCGCTGGCCAGCTCGAACAGCGGTTGGCACAAGGGGTGGTTCTATCTGAGGAACGACCCCGAGTTTGCGCTGCCGGCATTCACCGGGAACTCCATCGCGCAGGCACGGAGGAACTGGACCGATGGTCCCGCGAAGGCGGAGCAGGGGAAGGCTGCTCAAGGATCATTGGGCGGTGCTGACCCGCCTGCGAGAGGCCGGGGTCACCCTGACGACCTTCATTGGTCGATTACCACGCCGGGTCGTGCGCCGGAGGCGGCCGCTGCGCCTCTGCGAGATGACGGCCGACAGAGCCCCCTGGACGGGGACCATGACCGCGCCTGAATTCCCATCGCTGAACGAGATCCAGTGCCGCGTGGCATTGGCGATCGGGAAGTCGACCTTCTCGTGGCCGCCAGCGCGGCTTCTTCCGATGCTCCCCAACAGGGAGACTGAAAAATTTGTAAGTTGCTTTCTTCTTTCGACAAGTTCCTCGTAAACTTGACTTCTTGGATTGGTGTTGATCTTATCAGAGATTCCTGATGATCGCTGACCTGCCTGCCCCTTGCTTTTCAGTTGAAGTGTGTCCACCTCGTGCCGGCGAAGGCACCTCTCCCGAAGGAGGCGATCTTCAAGAGAAATCAGGCGGCCGCAGAAAAGCGGCGGGCTGCGCGCAAGGCGCAGCACAAGGAGCAGGAGATCGCCAAGCGCGATCGGAATGACGACCGCATTAAAGCGGCGGGAGCGGCGTCTCCTCCGATGAAGATCCATCGCCGGAGCCGGCATGGAGCGGAGATGAGCCCAGTGCCACGGTCGACTGGAGCGACATGTCGGGTCGCCCATGCCGCCACCTCGAGCGGTGACCTCGTCACGCGGCCGGAGCCGCCGTGAGAAAGCGCGGTTCGAGCTTCGCGGGGCCGTCTCCGAGAAGATCAGCGGTGACTGCGCACGGCTCTTGGTGGCGGTGCCGCCCAGGCGAGGAACCTTCTCGCCGTGACGACCCGCCCAGCGACGGTGGAGCACGAGTCCTCACCCCGCCATCTCTTTGACCCGGATCACGGACGTGGACTCCTTGAAGAGGCGTTCGTCAAGAGGTCGGCGACGCCGCCCGCTCAGTGCGCCGGGGCGGGTTCGAGCGCTCCCCCGCGGCGCCTCTAGTCTTTAGTCATCCAGTGGCGGGCGGGGCCCCGGCGTGTATCCTCCGCCGGCGAGTCAGGCCGCCTCGACGTGGAGGTCGGGAGGACAGCCCCGTACTGGGGAGCGAAGCGCCGTCCTCGAGCCGGGGGAGAAGGGGCGGCCAGTCGGTGGGTCGGTCAGCCCTCGAGAAGGGCCTGTCCTCTGAGCCCGCCCCGCCACGCCTCCTTACGCGAGCCGTTGGCGGCGGCTCGAGCGCGGGCCACCGAGGGTTGAGCCGGTGGCGCCACCACCATCGAGCCTCGGCGCCAGGAGCAGGCTGAGGAGCTGGAGTCGGCTGGCCACCGAGGTGGTGACGAGAGGTCGAGGCCGCGGGGCGGTGCAGAGTGGTCGCCGAGCCGCGCTCGCCCGCCGAGGGGTCCATGAAGTCAGCTGGCCGCGGCGGAGACTCCGGTGCGAACGGCGCGACGGCGGAGCGCCGATGGAGCGCCGACATTGGGCGCCATGTCCGCCATCAACCTCGAGATCATCGATCTTGACGACACCGAGTAGCCGAGCAACGAGCGGGACATTTATGAGCCCGTGCTGGAACGCATGCCGGGCCGACCGGTGGAGTGGCCGAGGCGAGCCGCGCACCGCAGCGACCTTTGCTGGGCGGTGCCGGGGTGAACCCATGTCGGTGCCGCTGCAGGGCTTGGCGCAGGCGGCGGAGATGTCGGAGTCCGCCCCTCAACCGCTGAGGCGGCAGAGAAGTCTCGGGGAACTGCGGCCGATAGAGTCGACCTACCGCGCCCTTGTCTCCGGCCGCGGGGATCTCCGGCCGCGGGGACAGACTTGGCCGCAGCTGAGGCGCCAGAGTCGTCATCTCTCCGTCCCGCCGCCCCTGTCGACAAGATAGCGCCCGTGGTGAGCCCATCCCTTGCGGCTCCCCAAGAGCACGATGCTCTCGGGAGCGCGAGCCGCCTCCCGAGATCCGGAGACGAGGAGCTCGCGGCTCACCCGGAACGAGGAAGGCGGCAATCCTCGACCTCGCTCATTTCTCGTGGGCGGCTCCCTTCGAGGCGGGTGATGACACCGAAGAGGACGAGGAGTCCGCGGCTTGCCACACCCTCGAGCGCGGGTTGTCGTGGGCACGCCGCGCGTTTGATGAGCTTATTCTTCCCGTGACGACGGTAAGTTCTCTTAACGCGGTGGCTCGTTCTTGTTTTCTTTTGTTCTTCCGGCATTCGTAGTTGATGCACTTCTTGCAAGGACGCTTGCGGCGGTGAGGAGGGCGCGCGATCAGCGAGCTCCGCGCGGAGAGGGCCCACCGAGATGCACCGGTAGTCGTAGAAGCTGCCGGCGTGGTGGCTGAGCGAGGCGACGACGAGAACCACGCTCGAAGCTGCCAAGCAGTCCGCGAAAGACCGCGCCACTACCGCACAGGCTGCCACCGCTACTGCTACGACGGAGTGGGACGCCTTGGCGACGAGGTTGGCTCAGGCCGAGGCGGAGATCGAGAAGTTGCGGGCCACCGCAGCGACCGCCAATGACGCCACCGAGAAGGCCACCGCCGCCGCCCGCCAAGGCCGCTGCCGGGGCGCCACACCATCGCAGCCCGAGAAGGCCTCGAGGCAAAGGTGGCGGAGATGGAGCGGGACATGGCCACCACCGGGGTAGACCTCACGACGGCCAACCGTCAGTTCTCCGAGGTGACCAACAGGCTCCAGGTGGTCTCCGAGGAGGCGACCCGGCAGCGGGAGGACAACGCTAAGTTGTCGCAGGACCTCAACGGTGAGGCTCGATGCTGCTTCTCGCAACTTCCTCAATCCTCACTTGTTCTTTGTTCGTACAGATTTCTTCACGCTCCAGGGATGCGAGTGTACCGCGTCGGGATGACCACGAAGCTTTCGGAGAAGATGTAGGAGCTGAACGCCGCCCTGCTCAAGGTCATCGAGAAGGACAGCTCGATCGAGCTGCTGTCGGAGCAGCTCGAGAGTAAGCCCCGCACCTAGACTTCATTCTCGCTTTTCCGTTGAGTTTGTCGTGACACATCAACTCGCTTGTTTCCTTCAGAAACCAGAGCCGAGCTCGAGCAGTCTCAGATGGCTCAAGAGCGTCGCGGCCGAGCCGACAGAGGAACGCCCGCGAAGTCGGAAGAGGCCGCAGGCAAACATCAAGACCTCGCCAAGCTCGAAGAGCCGCGTCGGCCATGACCGGCTCGCTGCATTCTTCGGCCGATGCCGACAGCTCATGGAAGAGGTCGGGCGCCTCCCGGGAGTGATCAAGGAGCGCGAACTATCGACGGCTCGGAGGGTGGTACACCGGGTGCTCGCCATGTTCGAGTCGCATTACCAAGGGCTGGACCACTGGCGGCGGTTGGTTGGGCCCCGGCATCTCGACGTGCGGCGAGCTCGAGGAAGGTGCCACCTTCGCCGGGACATGGCCGACGCCGCCTTGAAGGACCTGGAGCTGCTGCCAGAAGATACACCAGAAGACCCAGGAAGCACCAGGCCTTCAGCTTAAATGTACCATTTTAATTGCATGTAATATTAAGAATAGTTCATAGGTGCAACATCACGAAACGGTGTCGCGTTGTCGAGAACTTATTCGAAAAGCGTAACAGCTCAAACGTTCCCAAGCGCCCGGGGTCGACCGTCATAACGTGTAGTTGACCTTAGGAACTCGAGACGACCAAGCTCTACTCTGGAGCCACGGGGGCATAGGAGTCGAGAAGCTCGGTCTTCTCGAGCCGTTAAGGGCTGCCACTCGTTCACAGCCCCCGAGAACTTGGGGAGTTTGAGAAGTAACTTGCGCGTTTTTGTCGTGATAATTGTTTTAGACCAGAGTCTGGGCGGTCACTTGAACACCTTTGAAAAGAGGTCGGGTGAAGGCCTGAGGACTCGAGCTGTACCCGCAAGTCTTCGCACCATAGCCGCGGAGGCGTAGGTGCTAGGAACTTCGAACGAGCAACAACGTCTTGCCCCACGCAGGCCATCGCCTTTACTTCTCGCAAGGTCAAGCTTTCCGTCAAAAAACCTTTCGCTCGTGCGATCAGTCATGACACAGATTTCGGGATTTTTTTTGAAAAAAATCATAAAAACGGAAGGAGGGCATCGTGCCCTGGGTAGCCCCGAGCAGGGAGCATTTCTGCACAGGTGCAGGGACGCTCGCTGCTCAGCCTTAAGGGAAGTTGCATATTCAGAAACACGGCGACCGAGAAGTTTTTGAACTTATAGACATATGAACAAAGCATGCGGCATTTATTCATTGATGCATAAGATTTAAACAGTTACTCAAGGGTAAAATGGCCGCAGGTGTTCGATGTTCCATGCGTTGGAGACGACTTGTCTGTCCTCGTATCGGATCTTGTATGTCCCGGGTCGGAGCACCTGGTCGACGATGAATGGCCCCTCCCAAGGGGGCGAGAGCTTGTGTCGATCCTTGCCGCCTTGGACTCGTCGGAGGACCAGGTCTCCGACGTGGAACTCGCGAGAATGTACGTTACACTCGTGGTAGCGTCGTAGAGCTTGCTAGTACTTGGCGCAGCGCAGGAGTGCCACATCCCGCGCCTCATCGAGCTGGTCGATCGCATCTTCGAGCGCGACCTGGTTGCCCTCCTCGGTGTAGGCTCGTACTTGTGGGCTGCCGTAGTCGATGTCTGTGGGTAGGACTGCTTCCGTCCCGTGCACCATGAAGAAAGGGGTGAAGCCAGTCACTCGACACGGCGTGGTGCGCAGACTCCGTAGCACGGACGGGAGCTCAGCTACCCATTTTGCTCAGAACTTCTCGAGGCGCTTGAAGATGCGAGGCTTTAGCCCTTGCAACATCATGTCGTTCGCCCTCTCAACTTGCCCGTTTGTCTTCGGGTGCGCCACGGCAGACCAATCCACGCGAATGTTGTTGTCATCGCAGAAGTTTAGGAATTTCTTCCCCGTGAACTGGGTGCCGTTGTCGATGATGATCGTGTTGGGTATGCCGAAGCGGTAGATGATGTCGGTGAAGAAAGACACGGCTTCCTCGGAGTGGACGTTCACGATGGGTCGTGCCTCGATCCATTTAGAGAACTTGTCGACCGCCACGAGCAGGTGCGTGAAGCCCCCAGGCGCTTGTCGGAGCGGCCCCACCATGTCGAGGTGCCACACGGCGAAAGGCCATGCGATGGGGATGGTTTGAAGTGCTTGCGTCGGGAGGTGAGTTTGTCGAGCGTAGAACTAGCACCCCTCGCAGTAGCGCACGATGTCCTTGGAGTCCGCCACCGCTGTGGGCTAGTAGAACCCTTGTCGGAAAGCTTTCCCGACAAGTGTTCTCGGGCCCGCGTGATGTCCGCACGTGCCGGCATGGATCTCGCGTAGCAACTCCTTGCCTTGATCTCCGAGGATGCACCGCATGAGTATGCCTGCGGCTCCCCGTTTGTAGAGCTCGCCATCGATGAGGACGAACGCTTTGGCTCGCCGCGCGATGCGTCGGGCCTCCGTCTGGTCGGAGGGAAGCTTTCCCTCAACGAGCCACTCGAGGATGGGAAAACGCCAGTCGGGATCTTCAAGGTTTGGCTCGGGCGGTTGGTCGATCGCCATGACCTCCGGCTCTTCAACCTCGGGCGGCTTCTGCCCCTCTGTTCGCACGGAGGGCGCATGCTGATCGCTCGCAAAGACCCCGTGTGGTACCGGTTTGCGGCTTGATGCAGTCTTGGCGAGTACGTCGGCGGCTTTGTTGTGGTCGCGCAGTACGTGATGAAGCTCGAGTCCGTGGAACTTGCCCTCCAGGTCACGGACGGCCTGGCAGTACGCCTCCATCTTCGGATCCACACAGTTCTTCTCCTTCATGACTTGATCCACGACAAGCTCTGAATCTCCTCTGATCTCGAGGCGATGGATCCCGAGCTCAACAGCTATTCGGAGGCCGTTGATGAGCGCTTCGTACTCGGCGACGTTGTTGGAGGTCGGGAAATGTAGTCGGACCATGTACTCTATGCGTACGCCCTGAGGCGAGATGAAGACAAGGCCTACACCCGCCCCTTCCTTCATGCCTGAGCCGTCAAAGTACATGATCCACGTCTCGTGCTCGATCGGTGCTGGTGGAGTTTGGATCTCCATCCACTCAGCGACGAAATCCGCCAACACTTGGGACATGATGGCACTGCGAGGTGCATACGATATGTTCTGCCCCATCAGCTCTAGCGCCCACTTGGCTATCCTTCCTTCGCCCTCGGGGTTCTGGATGACCTCCCCGAGCGGGTATTTGGACACCACGGGGATGGGGTGTGCATCGAAGTAGTGTCGGAGCTTGCGGTTGGTCATCAAGACAGCATACACGAGCTTCTGCATCTGCGAGTAGCGGGTCTTGGAGTCGGAAAGTACCTCGCTCACGAAGTATACTGGGCGCTGCACCTTGTGCGACCTTCCGGGCTCTTCTCGTTCGACCACCGGACCGACCACCGGGTTGTCGCGGCAATGTACAGGAGCATCGGCTCTTCAGGTGTCAGAGCCGTGAGGATCGGCGGGCTCTTCAGCATGTTCTTGAGGGAGTCGAGCGCCTCTTGTGCCTCGGGGGTCCATGCAAAGTGGTCAGACTTCTTCATCAGGCGGTATAATGGTAGGCTGCGCTCTCCGAGTCGTGCTATGAAATGGCTCAGAGCTGCGAGACAGCCCGTGACACACTGCACGCCCTTCAAGTTCTTGATCGGCTCAATGCCCATGATGGCCGAGATCTTCTCGGGGTTTGCTTCAATGCCGCGTTCCGACACGACAAAGCCGAGGAGCATGCCCCTCGGGACCCCGAAAATGCACTTCTCGGGGTTAAGCTTCACCCCATGCTGTCTCAGCTTGGCGAAGACCTCCGTGAGATCTGGGACCAGATCGCCAGTCTTCTTTGACTTGACCACGATGTCGTCGACGTACGCCTCGATGAAGCGCCCTATAAGCTCCCCGAAGACTCGTCGCATGCATCTTTGAAATGTAGCACCCGTGTTTTTGAGCCCGAAAGGCATCGTCTTGTAGCGTAAGGCGCGAACGGAGTGATGAACGAGGTTGCGAGTTGGTCCGCTATGCACATCGCTATCTGGTGGTACCCGGAGTACGCATCGAGAAAACAGAGGGTTTCGCACCTAGCTGTCGAATCGACTACCTGATCTATGCGAGGCAAAGGAAAGGATCCTTGGGACACGCCTTGTTAAGGCCCGTATAATCAACACACATCCTCCATTTCTTATTCTTCTTCTTTACAAGTACAGGTTAGCAAGCCACTCGGGTGGAATACTTCGGATGAACCCCGAACTAAGGAGCTTCTTGATCTCCTCGCCAATCGCCTTGCATTTCTCGTCGTTGAAGCGGCGAAGGAGCCGCTTTACCGGTTTTGATCCCGGCTTGATGTTTAACTTGTGCTCGGCAACCTCTCTCGGGATCCCCTTCATGTTGGAGGGTTTCCATGCGAACACATCGAGGTTCGCTTTGAGGAAGTCGACGAGCGCGCTTTCCTATTTAGGATCGGCGCGTACGGCCGCCGTCGGAGACAACCGCATCCTGACGCCCTTGGCGGGCTCGAAAGAGCAGCCGCCGCTTAGACGACTGGGATATCCCGGTCCTCAGATAGGGGCTCGGCGTGGAGCCTCTCAGACCTGATTAGTGCCTCCGCAAACTGGAAACACTCAGCATCACACTTGAATGTGCGCTGATACATAGTCCCTACTGTGATGATCCCCTTGACCGGGAATCTTGACTGTGTACGATAGTTGGGCACGCCATAAACTTCGCGTATGCCGGCCTCCCGAGGATGGCGTGGTACGTCCCCGAGAACCCCACCTCTTCGAAGGTGAGGGTTTTTGTGCGAAAGTTTTGCAAGTCCCTGAACGTAACGGGCAGATCGATCTTCCCGATGGGGAGGGATTCCATTCCGTGGACACGTGGGAACGGTGTCGGCCGTAGCTTGGATCTCGGGATGCCCATGTCGTCAAGCGTCGACGCATAGAGCACGTTGATCCCGCTTCCCCCATCCATCAGGACCTTGTGGATCCGTTTGGATTTGAATAGAGGAGCTACCACTAGTGGGTAGGATCCCGGCTGGGGCACATGGTCGGGATGGTCCTTGCGGTCGAAGGTTATCGGAACCTCCGACCACTTTAGATAGGACGGCTTCGCGGAGTCGGTGTTGAAGACTTCTCGTCGGATCAACTTCTCCCGCCGTCTTGAGGGTCGCGCCAGTGATCCACCAAAGATCATGTGGACCGCACCATCTTCACCCGGCATGCGCCCCGCCGTCGTCGCGTGAGGCGGCGCCTTCTTGGGTGGATCTACCGCCCTTGGCTTGAGGGTGCCGTTGACGTAGTTCTTAATTAACCGGCAGTCCTTGAGCGCGTGCTTGACGGGGACTTCGTGATGTGGACACAGCGCATCCAAGAGCTTCTCGAAGTGGTCCTTTGGAAGACCGGGCTTGGACGGGTTGCCCTTAGGGCGCGATGCCTTGCGTTCGACCGCCACGACAAAGTTGTCGTCGCGACGGCGCTTATCGCTCTTCTTCTTCTCCTTGAAGCGCGAGGACGTCCCCTCGCCATGGTCCACGACCTGCTTCCCCTTGCCCTGAGGGGTATTGAGTGTCGCAGCGACCGCCTCCTCGCCATCCGCATGGTTGCTCGCAATGTCAAGGAGCTCCCGCGTGGTCCGGGGTGTACGGCGTTCGAATCGGTGGATGAGGGAGGTTGTTGACGGTCCGTACAACAAAGATTCGACCGTCAAAACCTCGGGTTCGAGAGGAGTATATAGCAAGTTTCATGCACATTTTTAGTACTAATAAAGTTCCACGAGTTGTGTTGTGAATTTCATGGGCAGGTACACATTTTGGGAGTAATTGGAACCAACATGCCACACGGGCTAGGTACGGCCGAACCACCAGGCACGACCGGCCCTGCAGGTGTGGCCGGCCCTGCCAGGTGCGGCCGCACCTACCCCGTGGCTCGTGCCTGGTCCAATGAACCTCCTCTCCCGCGGGCACAACTTGGATGAACGAGATCGACCAAGGAAACGTCGGTTTGATCGAATGGATGAGGTTAGGATCACTTGGATCCATGGGTCCACTTGTCCGGCCGATCAACCGCCACAACCGTCATTCCAAGGCAATCCTAGGCGTCCCTGAGCGAAGGCGGTTCATCACACGGCACGGAGTAGGGCCGGCCGCACATAGAGGGCCGGACGCACCTCCCAACCGTCGTGCCGGGCGAAACCGACACAAGATACCGTCCCTCAACCGCCTCAGGAGCAAGGATCAAGAGTGTCCAAGGTGAGAGGCGGTGGATCACAGGGCCGACCGCACCCCTTGATCCGGCCGCACCTGTGATATTGGGCCCATGCGCTCAACCGACCTCACTTGCCTATAAAAGGAACCTCACACTCGCTGGAATGGACACACGACGCAGGAGCTTCTCCATTTCCCACTTTTGTTCACTTAGAGTAGGTTTAGTGTAGCTTGGGAGTTAGAGTCGAGTCGAGCTAGTCTCGGGGTTCCGGAGGAGTCTTCTTGAGTTCAGGTACTCTTGTATCCTTTCTTTGTTTAGACTCAAGTACAATTCAAGTTATCTTTCTATCTTACCTTTCGAGTCAATTACATTCAGCATTTACTTAGCTACTAGAAGCTTTATTCTTGGTTTAGACTAAAGTTAGTTTAGTCTTGGTTAGCATAGCTCTCTTGAACCCTATAGTGTTGTGGTCATTCTTCGCTTGATCTCCGATGGTTCATGGGAGAGAGAGACCTTCCTTCGCGATATCCCGGGAAAGGTTCTATGGTTCGTTGTGAGCGCAGTGCTCAGAGCTTACCTTAGTCTTAGATTGGTGTCCCGCGCAACGGAATAGTTGTGGTACCCTAAGGAGGTGACAGCTCCGGACGGGCTTTGTAGTCCACCACGTTAGTTCGGGCTGGTAGGATTCAGCGTGTCGTCGTTCTCCCTTCTCATCCCAGTCTGAGAGCGCGGCTTTGCATGCCCCTGCAGAGTTAGCTTGCCTTGGTTATCCTTTGCTTTAGTTCTTTGCCTAGAGTTGACAAGAATAGATAGATTGTGTTAGGATCCTTTCTCGTCTCGTTGTCCTCCCAGCTCGCTAGATCCTCTCTAGTCCTTTATCAAGATCTCCTTACGTGTGTCAAGTTATCCCCGAATATCTTTATTCGTTACCCCCGCTATAGCTCTTTACCAAGTCTTGTCTTTCTCCACCGTTTATTCGATTATCTTTGCCGTAGTGCCTACCTTGGGAAAATATAAATACGATAACCCGAATACCACCGGGTGAAGTGCTACAACGGTAATCCGTGCGCTTGCGGACCTTTCTGTAATCGTGTGTTTTACCCAGACGTTCCCTAGCCCCGTTACTAGAGGAGCGAACCCGGAAGTGACGCTTGCGAGTGCCAACAAGCATTCCTGGCGCTGTCACCGTGGTGCAACCTTAGTGGTGAGGCTAAGGAGCGTCAACAAGCATTTCTGGCGCCGTTGCCGGGGAGGCAATAGGCATAAGATATCGTTTAAACATAGTGGTAGAATTATCAAGGTTCGGTGAACCGCTATTTAAGCGGGTTTACCCTTGCTCTACTCTCATGTACGCAGAGTAGTGCATGACCGGTTTCGACCTACCGTCCAATTTTAACGACAATCCGGAGTCACTTGGGAGGAGAGTGCGACCCGGTGTCCTCATTCCTCAGAAGTTTCTCTCGAATCAAGAGACGAACACTGTCGATCCCGTAGACAGCACCTCGTCAGCATCGATGGCCGAGAGGACGATCCGCGAGTTTTTCGCTCCCTCCAACACCAATGTCCCTACCGGGCCAACCACGACGGTGGGAGACGGAAACTTCGAACTCAAGCCGGCGTTGATCAACATGGTGCAAGCAAATCCGTTCTCCGGCAAGCCGAATGAAGACACCAATGCACATCTCCAGCATTTTCTGGAGGTATACAGGACTTTCACTATCCGTGGAGTGACGGATGATGCAATCCGTCTTCGCCTATTCCCGTTCTCATTGCTTGGGAAGGCGAAGTAATGGTTTTATGCGGAGCGAGATGCCATTAACACATGGGATAAGTGCTCAAAGGCATTTCTCGCAAAATTCTTCCCGGTGGGCAAAACCAATGCCCTCCGTGCTAGAATTTCGGGTTTCCAGCAGCAGAATGATGAGAGCATCCCGGAAGCATGGGAACGCTTCCAGGAGTACATCACTGCGTGCCCACACCATGGCATGCACGGGTGGTTTTTAATTCAAACCTTCTATCACGGGCTCAAGCGTACTTCCCGTGAGCACCTAGATGCAGCCGCTGGAGGAGCCTTCTTCTCGCTACAAGTACCAGCCGCTAAGGAATTGATCGAGAAGATGGTGGCAAATCAAGGTTGGGATGGAGACCGCCTCTCCCACTGCACGGTGTCCACCAAGTCGATGGAGTCGACATGCTCACCGCCAAGATGGACCTCCTCATGAAGAAATTGGAGGCATCAAGCAATATGGAAACCGCCAAAATTATGGACGCACACATGACGTGCGAGTTTTGCGGCAATGTGGGTCATTTGGGCAATGATTGTCTCGAGACAAGGGAAGAAGCCAGCTTCATCAACAACGGCAACAACAACGGGTTCCGCAACAACAACTTCAACAATCAAGGGTGGAACTCGAGGCCGAACTTCCCATTCAACAATCAAAATGGAGGTAACTACTCTAACAATTTCAATAATCAGCCTTCCATTAAAGATCTTGTCTTTGGCCAAGCTAGAATTAATGAAAATGTAAACAAGAAGCTAGCCGCTAATGAGAAAGTTCTTGAAAATTTGAATTCCACCATAGAATCTTTCACCACTGCCATGAAGAATCAACTAAGCTTTAATAAAATGATAGAAACTCAACTTGCTCAGCTTGCTGCTTCTTTACCTTCTTCTGAGTCGGGTGGAATCCTGGGGCAACCCGAGCCTACCCGAGAAAATGTTAGCGCTATATCTACCAGATGGGGTAAGCCATCTAGGAGGATGTATGCACCTAACCATGTAGGGAAGCTCATACATCAAATCCAAGACACATGGGACGAATCAGCAGTCTTGCACAAGAAAGACAATGGATATCCAGGCATCACATGCACGATCTACTACCAAAAGATCAAGAATGCACTATGCGACCTTGGAGCTAGCGTTAGCGTCATGCCTAAGGTAGTCTTCGACAAACTCAATTATACTTCCTTGTCGCCTACAACCATGTGCTTACAGCTAGCGGATCAATCGGTTCGCTACCCGGCGGGGATAGCGGAGGACATTCCGATGAGAGTACGGGATTCTTCGTGGATTTTCGCCCTCGACATGGATGTCGATACAAGGACGCCTAATCCTGGAGACCTTTCTTAACCGCCAATGCCAACATCGATGTAGGAGCCGGGGAAATCCGCCTCAACATCAACGGCGAGGAAGAACGATTCACCTTTAAACCAAAGGTGGAGCAATGCTCACAGGTACGAATGATCGATAGAAAAATTTCTAACCGTGAGCAGGAAGATGAGGTGGCCCCGACCAAACCCAAAGACAAAGCATTCAACGGGCACCACCAACCAAAGAAGGCGAAAGCAATCAACAAGGCTAAGGGGGAAAAGAAGACGGAAATCAAGAACACCCCCGCTAAAGCCTCACCAGCTTCATCGCCACCGAAGAAAACAAAGAAGGTGTGGCGTGTGAAGAGGGCATCGTCCGAGTCTTCCACTCCGGGACCAGACGAACTCAAGATTAATTGAGCAAACGGAGGAGTCCCGCTCACGGACTCTAAACTACGAGCCCTCACCGAGAGGTAAACCGGTATTTATCTCATATTTCCCTTTCAACCTTTTATTTCGTGCATCAAGCATGTTTAGATTTCAAATTTGTTTTCACCAATGCATTAGTAAATAAACAAGACATAGAAAAGCAGTTTTGGAGATTTTTGGTGATACGGCCGAACCTAGAGGTACAGCCGTACCTCCCCTCGACAAAATTTTTGTGCAGGATGTTTACAGGAGGAGACACGAGTGCCTGGGGAAAATATAGTAGGGCCGGCCGTACCAAGTGATACGGCCGTACCTATGATTTTTCACAAATCCATCAAGACAACCACTACAAGCTTCCAGGTGCTCAACTCATCACCAAAATGAAGACAGGCCAACCAGGGAGCCAAAATTTAGCTTGGGGGAGACCCCATGTTCAATCAAGGAAGGTATGTCCATCCAAACTACTTTTTAACATCTTGTCTATCTCTTTTGAATAAAAGAAAAATATTTGCTTCAACCATGTGCTTGAAATCTTGTTTATATACCCTCACTTTGGAAATGATGAATAGTTGCTATGTTAAAACTTTGCAAGAACCTAGTGCATATCTTTGTGCTCTACGCCTTTTTGAATTTGTTGGTATATTTTTGAGACAAGAGCCTGAAATAAAACTTTGTGGGAAGCAAATGCTTATGACCAAATCTAGGTTGTTGACTAGTATGATATGGTGCGACAATGTTGATCTGCTCTATCTCAAAGTATGGTGAAATCTCGGATGATTTCTTTTTGAAAATAAAACAAGGCAAGTTCCTCAATGGTCATATTACCTACCAAAGCCATATGTTGATATCAATGTTCAAACCTTCTACATATGTTTGCTTGTGACCCATTGAGTTGTGCCAAATTGTTGTGACCCTTGGTAGAATCTTTTCATACTTCCATGATCGAGATCACGTACACCCACATATACATGCTAACTCCTACACCTGGAGTTACGCAAAACATGCCATCCATCCACAAAAAATAAATACTCCAAAGTCCAAAGAGATTTCTCTTCTAGTAATCTTGCAAAAGGAGAGAGGGGTCATTGAAAAAAAAAGAGAGTATATGCTCAAGAAGCATAGAAAAAAAATGTGTGCTCCAATCAAAGAGCATAGAAAAAAAAAGTGAAGCATGACCCCCTCCAAAATAAAAGCAAGAGGAGAATCTCAAAGCAAGGAGTGTTTAGAAAAGCAAACAAATATATCCCACACACTTGCACATCTCGATCAAGTTGCATGACTAGTTTCTTCTTGGATCCGGTCTTTGGCTCAACAACATCATGTGGCACAAGTGAGCCTCATACTTATCCTACCCAAAGCTCCACATACAAGCCATAGAAGTAGGAAGTTGAGGCTCGCTTAAAGCCTTTGGTGAGGTAACAAATACCACTTGAGCGATCGAGGGAACCATCCGAGGAACCTTGTCTTTCTTTGCAAAATTTTCAAAAACTCCGAGATAGGATCCAGAAAAGAAGAAGAGTGAGAGATGCAAAGTCAAAAACTATTCTACTCTTCAACCTCCGAAGGCAAGGTGGAAAGCTACAAGCCCCACAGGTAAAGTAAGGCTAAGTTTCTCTCATACCAACCTTTTCAAATTAGCAAGAAGAGCATGGAGTTTGTGCACAGGTACTTGCCGAGTGATAACATCATGCAACTCCTGATCCGCCGAGGCCGAGTTTAGACTTTGCTCGAGGATGAGCAAACGTTTAGCTTGGGGGAGTTTGTTGACGGTCCTTACAACAAAGATTCGACCGTCAAAACCTCGGGTTCGAGAGGAGTATATAGCAAGTTTCATGCACATTTTTAGTACTAATAAAGTTCCACGAGTTGTGTTGTGAATTTCATGGGTAGGTACACGAACCACGAACACGCCTCTGGCACGCCGGCTGGTCTGGCCGTACCCGCCAGTGTGGCACACCGCCCGTGGCTCGTGCCTGGTCCAATGAACCTCGTCTCCCGTGGGCACAACTTGGATGAACGAGATCGACTAAGGAAACGTCAGTTTGATCGAATGGATGAGGTTAGGATCACTTGGATCAATGGGTCCACTTGTCCGGCCGATCAACCGCCACAACCGTCATTCCAAGGCAATCCTAGGCGTCCACGAGCGGCGGTTCATCACTGCACGCACGGAGTAGGGCCGGTCGCACATAGAGGGCCGGCCGCACCTCCCAACCGTCGTGCCGGGCGAAACCGACACAAGATACCGACCCTCAACCGCCTCAGGAGCAAGGATCAGGAGCGTCCAAGGCGAGAGGCGGTGGATCACAGGGCCGGCCGCACCTATGATATTGGGCCCACGCGCTCAACCGACCTCACTTGCCTATAAAAGGAACCTCACACTCATTTGGAATGGACACCACGCAGAGCATCTCCATTTCCCACTTTTGTTCACTTAGAGTAGGATTAGTGTAGCTTGGGAGTTAGAGTCGAGTCGAGCTAGTCTCGGGGTTCCGAAGGAGTCTTCTTCAGAGTTCCGGTACTACTCTTGTATCCTTTCTTTGTTTAGACTCAAGTACAATTCAAGTTATCTTTCTATCTTACCTTTCGAGTCAATTACATTCAGCTTTTACTTAGCTACTAGAAGCTTTATTCTTGGTTTAGACTAAAGTTAGTTTAGTCTTGGTTAGCATAGCTCTCTTGAACCCTATAGTGTTGTGGTCGTTCTTCGCTTGATCTCCGTGGTTCACGGAGAGAGAGACCTTCCTTGCGATATCCGGGAAAGGTTCTATGGTTCGTTAGAGCGCGGTGCTCGAGAGCTTACCTTAGTCTTAGATTGGTGTCCCTTTGTAGAATAGTTGTGGTACCCTAAGGAGGTGACAGACTCGGGATGGGCTTTGTAGTCCACCACGTTAGTTCGGGCCGGTAGGATTCGGTCGTCGTCGTTCTCCTTCTCATCCCGATGCGAGGCGCTGCTTTGCATGCCCTGCAGCACTAGAAGAGCTTGTCGAGTTAGCTTGCCTTGGTTCTCGTCTCGTTGTCCTAGAGTTGACAAGAATAGATAGATTGTGTTAGGATCCTTTCTCGTCCTCGTTGTCCTCCCACTCGCTAGATCCTCTCTAGTCCTTTATCAAGATCTCCTTGCGTGTGTCAAGTTATCCCCGAATATCTTTATTCGTTACCCCGCTATAGCTCTTTACCAAGTCTTGTCTTTCTCACCGTTTATTCGATTATCTTTGCCGTAGTGCCTCCCTTGGGAAAATATAAATACGATAACCCGAATACCACGGGTGAAGTGCTATAACTGTACTGCGGACCTTTCATAATCGTGTGTTTTACCCACGTTCCCTAGCCCGTTACTAGAGGTACGAACCCGGTGGCAGCTTGCGAGTGCCAATAAGCATTCCTGGCGCCGTCACCGCGGTGCAACCTTAGTGGTGAGGCTAAGGAGCGTCAACAGAGGTGCAGGTCGTGCCATTCTGGAACGCCGAGATGGTGTCGTTGTCGGCCATGGAGGAAGCTCGTGCGCTTGGAGAAGCGTCGGATGTACTCGCGCAAGCTCTCCCCCGGCTGCTGCTTGCTGTTGCGTAGCTCCCACTGCTTGCCGAGACGGGTGTACGTGCCTTGGAAGTTCCCGACGAAGACCCGGTGCAGGTCGGTCCAATCGTGGATCTTGTCGCGGGGTAGATGCTCGAGCCACGTCCGCGCAGAGTTGCCGAGGTAGAGTGGCAGGTTCTTGATGATGAACAAGTCATCTGTGGCTCCTCCCGCGTGGCATGCAAGCCGGTAATCCTCCAGCCATACGCTGGGTTTTGTGTCCCCGTCGTATCGGGGAATGTTGGTCGGAGCGCGGAAACGCGAGGGGAACCTCGCATCCCGTACGCCTTGGCCGAAGGCCCACGGGCCCCGCTGGTTCGGCGACCGGTCACGGTCCGATCGTCGTCGCTGTCAGAAGGCGTCGCGCGCCCTCGGTCGTACCGGCGTGCACGGTTGTCGTCGCGGTGGTCGTCGACACTCGCAGCCCGTCGGCGAGCCTCGATGGTGTTCCGGGCGTCGTGGTCGGGCCCGAGCCGACTCTTGACTGCCGACGCCGCCGCCCCAGCCCCTTCTCCACGGTCTGATGCCGGGAGGGGGCGGGTTCGGGCCGTGCGCGGATGGTGCTGCCGCTCGACCACACTCCGACCGCTGGCGTGATGCGGAGCTCTCCGCTTGTTGCGTCGCCGCCGCTTCGAGCAGCGCCTTAAGCTGTTGGCGCACTCGTCTCTCTTCGAGGTCGCCGCCGCACAACATGGTGCGGCGGCGTCCTGCGACGCCCGCCTAAAGAGCGGCGGGGCGTCACCGTCGGCGTTGGCGTCGATGTTCGCGCCCTCGTTGGCGCGTCGGTCGGCCAGCGGCGTGCGCCCTCGAGCCGGCGGCGTGGAGGCAGGCTCGGGTCCGGCGGCAGACGGCGCTCCGCTCTCCGTTCCCCTCACGGGGTTGCCCCTGCACCGGGATCAACTGCGGGGCCGGCAGTGGCCGGCGCCGCTTGCGGGCTCGTGGTCCTCCCAGCTCCTGGAGGTTGGCCAACTCTCGTCGGCGCGCCTTGCTTCGGCGAGCTCATCGAGCGCCTTTGTTGGGCGTCGGCGGTGGCGCTGCGGAGCTCCGGCTCGGAGGAGCTGCCGAGTCCGGCGCCACGACGACGAAACACTGCTGCAGGTCGCGGGCGCGTGATGGTGCTCTCGGCTGCTCGAGCCCGAGCGGCGCGAGGTCCGTGACCGTTCACGTGGCCGTCAGGATCGTCCGGAGGCTGGCTGTCCAAGGGGTACATTGCGGTGTACCGCTCCATGAACTCCCCGTGGCGGCTCGGCTCGCTTGCGGAAGGCGAGGTCGGTGAGGTAGTAGGCGGCGAGCCTAAAACGCTCCTGTGTTGGGTTTGGCCCCAACATGGCCATGATGGTCTTGTCCGAGAAGCCTCGACGAAGCGCTGCCCGCTGCCCCGTCGGAGACGTTGGGACGGGGCGGGCGAAGTGCACACCGGCGACGGACTCGCGGCCCGGTGTAGGCCGAGGGAGCGGATCGTGGCCCTGTGGGTTAGCGAAACCTCGCTCCATCCGGTCGCCGGTGAAGTTCGTCGAGACACACGATGTGCCCCTACAGCGCGCCAATCGTCGGGGTTCTCTACGGACAAATTTGTATCGATCGTGTCGGGCTCGGATGGTTAGCACAAGAGACAACGGGATTTATCCTGGTTCGGGCCTCCGAGGAGTAATACCCTACGCCGATGTCGAGCCGCCGTGTTCCCGTGCTAGGGTTGTTTGTAGTAGGTGTTACAAACTGGTCGGGAGAGGATGTCGAGCTGAGTATGAGTGTTCAGTTTGTCCGCTAACCCTTGTGACGGTTGCCCTCCTCTCCCTTTTATAGACGCAAGGGGGAGGGGCAGATAGGGAAACAAAAGAAGTGTTACAGTGTCGACCACTGAGATGTCCTCTCACGTGTCGCTGTCCGTCAGGGCGCATTGAAGAGGAGACGCGCCATATAGTCGTAGAGACCGCGTGGGCGTGGTGGCTGTTTGCCGGGACGCTGGTGCCTTCTCCGAGTAGTTTGGCGGCGACTCGGCCCGTCCGAGTACCGGGTGAGCCCACCATGTTAAGGCCTAACCGTAGACCTGAGCTCGTCGTAGGGGGTACTTGAGTGCCTCGGGTGGAGTTTGCGTGCTGCAGGGTTGGAGATGATGGTGATTTGACGGCTGCGGAGCCGAGCAGAGCCGCGTTAAGACTCCTGTCAGGGCCAGCTGCCTGCGCAGGCCGCCAGCTGGTGTGTTTGCATGGCATGGGGAACCGGACCCCCACGCGTCGTGGTGGAGGTGTTCGCGCGCCAGGTTCGCTCCACGTGGTTCGGTTGGCGCCTTAGTCGGAGGCGGAGCTCGTCGCGAGCAGCGGCTTGTCGTCGGCGAGGAGCAGCTTGTCGTGCAAGGCGAAGACTTGTCGTGCGAGGCGAAGACTCGTCGGAAGGGGTTCCCCTGGTGGGGAACTAGTCGGAGAAGCTCCCAACTAGTCGGGAACAAGACGCCTTGCCAGTGATGGTCTTGACTGGGGTCCTTTGTCCTCCCTGTCTTGAATCTTGACCTTCACGTTGTCAATCTTAGCCTTCACATTGTCAATGGTGTCAGAAGACTTCACTTCAAGAGAGATTATCTCGCCGTCAAAGGGGCCCTAATCTGGGCCCTCGTCAGCGACAGGAAGTCAATGAAGACGAAGCGGCCCGATCTTGGGAGCGAGGCGAGAAAAAAGGGGATAAGATGCGCCAGGGGGAAGGGGGAGAAGTTTTATTTAGGCATACCTGGATGACGTGGACAATGGCGGCGAACAGGCCGAAAAGGCTGGCAGTGATGACGACGACGACGCAACCATGGCAACAAGATCCACTAAGGGAATAAGCCACAGAGGCAACTACAAACTAATTTATGAAGTAAAAACTAGATCTACAGGAGACGGGGGACCCCTACCCCTGCTCGCCGCCGACGAGAACGCCAGCGGGGAGAGAGGGAGGGGCCCAAGCGGGGCGGCGGAGGCCACGAGAAGAAGGGGGAAGGTTGCTTCGAGGCTAAGCCTCCAGCGCAGTACTGTTTGGTTCAAAAGATGAGACCGTTGAGTGAGATGCAACGTACAGGGAAAGATACCATTCATCACAGCCCATAGGAATTAGAGCATCTCCAACTTTTTGTACGTAGTCTTTTTTAGATTAAATTTGTACGTAGTTATATTCTAAAAAAAATTGTACGTAGTTTAGGTCCGTCTTAGTGCACAGATAGGAAATTAGGTAATAGTGTATGTGAAGTTTCACTCTCCTAACATTTCATGAAACTTCCTCGTTCTCTCTCATCTTCACGTCAGCAAAATTTAATGCATAAAACTTTTCATGAAACCCTACTGAGACGGTTTACTACAAGCAATTTGCCTATCAATCAAGTTTATTATTTCAGTAAGATAGCACGCTGCAAGTGATGCCGCATCCATGTTGGAGTGTACTATGGATAGCTAAACTTTTTCCCTCTCTTCTTTGCTTGTCTCCTCCACTTGTGCAAAACTGGTGATTCCTTAACTAGTTAAGGTAGTAACACTGCACGCTGCACAAGCGTAGAAAGTTAGGCCGGTGGCCGCGTTGGTCTCCGACGACTTTGGTTGGTCAATATCCCGGCGTGGTCTCAGATTCACACGCAGGAGCCCAGCAAGTGGCCGGTTACAGCTACAATGGAAGGGGGATAACATGTGACAGAGATGACCGACTGTCCACCACAAGCCGACAATTCTTTTCTCTCTCAACAAACCAGCCACTAGCAACTAGCCAATAATATTTTTCTCTCAGAACAAATCAGTACCAGTCATAAGTCACCAGCCAAACGAACAGGCTGGACGTCAGAGCTTGGGGTTTAGGAATTGGGAATTTCGGGACGCTGGAGAACACCGTGAAAAAGTTGAACTCTGAACTTTTTTTAGCCTCAACTCTGAACTCGATGATCAGGACATCAGTGGGCCACTTTAGTGAGAGGGAACACGTTGTGGGCTGATACACTTCGGTTTGTTTTCCCATTTTTTTTATTTTTATATTTATTTTTTATAAATTTACAAAAATATATACTAATCTCAGAGCGCTCGCGGTACGGATCGGTACATCTTTAAAAAATCATAATCTTTTTATATGAATTCGGATGAAGATAAACTTTATATGTAAATTGTAGCTTTGATCGAGATTTACAACTTCGTAGTTCAAACATTTTTTATTTGAAATCATTTTGATACTCAAATAATGGACACAATTTTTTAGATCTTGACAGCATATCTTTTAGAAATTATATTTCATTCGTATAAACTCGGATGAAGATAAAGTTATATGACAATTGTAGATTTCCTCGAGAGCTACAACTTTGTAGTTCATACTTTTTTCATTTGAAATTATTGTCACGCTCAAATAATCAACACTATATTTAGATCTAAAATTTGACGAAATTTTTTACTCTTGGCAACATATCTTCAAAAACTCGTAACGTTTTCATATAAACTCGGATGGAGGTAAACTCCACGCGGAAATTTTATATCGTGACGGCATCTACAACTATCTAGTTCAAATTGTGTCTATTTGAATTCATTTTGGTGCTCAAATGATTGACACAACGTTTACATTTAAAATTCAAATTTTAGATCTGGTTAGTATATCGTTATTTGAGCATCAAGATGATATCAAATGAAAAAATTTTGAACTACAAAGTTGTAGATCTCGACGAATGGTACAATTTTCATATAAAGTTTATCTCCATCGAGTTCATACAAAAAGTTATGATTTTTTAAAGATGTACTGGTCCCTACCGTCGTTTCAAATGGCAGTAGAGTTATAGTTTTGCAAAACATTGAGATGAGTATATATTTTTGCAAATCTGTAAAAAATAAATAGAGAAATAAAAAATCATTTTTCAGTCAGGCGGAGGACTAAATAAGGAATTTATTCTATATGTTTCGTCATTTTTCAAAAATAAACGACGGTCTCAAAATTTTCCTAGACCACCGCGACAGGTCCCAGTTGCAAGTTCTGACATCATTTTAAACGGCGGCTGGAGGCTCAACCGCTAGCGGCTGGCGAGAACCTCCAGCCGCTGTTTGAAGTGGTAACTGAGGGTGCTGCAACTGCCGTTTGGAACGATGGCTGATTTTTTAATTCAACCAGACATCGGTCGAAAGGAAGGAAAATCAACTGAAAATAGGACAAATTTGCAATGACGCGTACGACGCGACTACGGACCTAATCATGTATTATTGCTAGTCCTAACATGTCTTAGAAAATTTAGAAAACGATTATAACATTCCTAGTTTATTGGTAGGAGAAGTGCCTTAAGAACATAGATCCGTCAGAGTGCTAGAAGGGCATACTCGTACCCTGGCGGGGGTGGAGGTGGAGGTGAAGGTGGTGGGGATGAAGTTGCTGGTGGGGTGTTGTTCTTCTTCTCGTGGCAAGGGCATGTGTAATACTCGTCTTCACAACCGGTGTTCATTTTGAACACCATAGGTCCCACCACGGGTCCGTAGTCTTCACTAGATGGTGGATCTAGACGAGCCAGTGACTGGGTGAGCTCCTGCTTTAGGTTGTAGATGACTACATCGTCGAGGTAATCGATGTACTTTTGATACGACTCAATGACTAGGGGATACACCCATTACACGAAACCGCAGTTCTCATGTTGACCGGATTACTGCAGAAACTGAGATTACCTTAGTTAGAAAAAAAAGATGATGGACAATGGTCATGTAACTTTACTTACATATGCTCGTGGGCAGTCAGCAGGCCCAACCGTCGTGGGCAACGACGGTTGCTGCCTAGACCGCGGTCCCAGTAGTCAATCGTCGTTGCCCACGGTGGTTGCAGCCTGGAGCCTGCGTGCCCAGGTCAGCTACCGGCGGTTGTGTCTACCACCGTTTCAAACGGCGTCAGGATTTGCAACTGCCGTTTGGCGGTGGTTTAATTTTGGAAATTTTTGAGACCGGTGTTTATTTTTGAAAAATCTGAAAAAAAATATAAACAAATTCGGCGACGCTTGGAGTCTTTAGGCCCAAATAATTGGAGGCCCGCTTTGTTTGCGGTCGCCTCCGCCAGCGTCACGCCGGCGGCCGCGGTGGCGGAGGAGGAGTCGCGCCCGCGCCGGCAGCTCGGGGAAGGAAAAGAGGAAGAGACGCCGCCTTTCCTCCTGTCGTTGTAGGGCACGACGAGCCCAATCTCCCGTCGGCAACTCAATGCCGGGGCCAAGTTCGCGACCGTCGCCGTCATGGGACCAGGTACTATGTCGACTCTGGTTCTCTATTCAAATATATGTCAGCAAACCTTCACAAATTCTACCAGCTGGTGCTCCCTAATTCTGTAGTCTATACTCTATTAGAAATAACCCTATATCTCAAAGAAGATAGACGACCTCGTGCCAATTGTGGGGAAATTTTTTGATAATTATCCATAAAAAAAGTAAGTTTACACCACAAGCCTCGTTTGCATATATGCTGCCTCAGAGCAAATAAAATACATGGCAAGGTACATCACTGAATAGATTGAATAACCTTCGTTGTTAAGCAAATCTGCACGTGTGCAATCAAAGATATGGTTTCATCAGTGAATGGAATTGTGGCTGGGTAAACCCTCTTTTGGAGGGGTTACTGAAGAATGTGCTCATAACACAACCAGTAAGACCTCTGGTTGTGAAACTTGCTTCTCACGGTCTCACCAAACAATTATTTGTGATCTTTCGCTAGGAGCTTATCTTTCGGACCAAAAATCCCACCCTCGCCAATCGCCACAAACGCAATATTAAAGATCCTTTCACTCTGAAATGCCTCCCCTTGAATCACGACAAAAGCAGCCTCAAGTGTAATAGGAATACCCTGTATGAAAAATGTATCATATCAGCTTCCTTAAATACACATGCTCAACTCAAATCCAGTGTGGCCATGTTTTCTCTAAAATAAGTTTAGACACAGTACAGCTACTAACTTATCCATATACTGAGATACAGTAAGGACTTGATATAATGTTGTGATTGCTGAAACAATTCACGTAGAGTAAAAGTTATCATTGAATATCTAACGACCCTCTAGTACAGTGAGGCTCGCACCATTCATGGATGACTCTAGGTTGTCGCCAGTGTTTCCATATTCAGAACCCTGTTGTGAAAAATATACAGGTTGTTTTGGTGCTGGAAGTGGTGTTGATTCATTCTCCAACATGAACACAACGGTTGACATGAGCGGCCTACAGTTGGGACTGTCTTGAACACACAAAAGTCCTATGTGGACGCATCTTGAAACCTCATGGAGGGGACAATTATCCATAACAGTCGAGTCCAAGAAAACTTCTATTTTGCCATCTTTCCACAAGTTCCATGCCTGAACAGAGACAATTTCACAGTGAGCTCACTCCTTTTTTTTTAACTATGATTAGTTGTAGTTCTGAATGATGAGCATCTTGTGATACTTACATATGCTATGAGGTTAGGAAAATCCATTATAAGATGATGTGGTGAGCTGATCTTTAATCCACTTATGATTTCCAGTAGTAGAACACCGAAGCTGTAGGTGTCAGACTTCACTGAAAAGACACCTTCCATTGCATATTCACGGGACATGTAGCCACTGTGCAAATTATTTCCCTATTGAGATTTTCGTAATTTTGGAAACTGCAAGCATATGAGAATTGGTACTGGGAGTTACTTACTATGTCCCTACAACTCGATTTGTATTTTCTTGGATCTGCTCACCACAAAATATCCTAACCATGCCAAAATCTGATATCTTAGAGTAACTCCAAGAGACTAGCTATCTTGGCTTAACTAGCTGAAAAATAGAAAATTTGTCCAAAAACTCAATCCAACAGACTAGCTAAACTTACCCTCGCTATCCTCCGCTAGCTAAACCGGAGGCTTCGCTAGCCATCTTTGGCTAGCCAGTCCCGCTAGCTATCCCCTCGTACATGAGTATGGCAGGCGGGACCCACTAGCGGTGGAGCATATGGAGAGTTGATTTTAGTGAGTCTGTTGGATTTCATCAACTTTTTGCTAGCTATTTCATTTTACATACTAGCCAAATCAAGATTTTTAGAGAGGCTCTTGGAGTTGCTCTTAGGGATCATTTCTTTATCTAGCAAAATGTTGCTTGCTTTCAGATCTCTATGGATTATTGTTAATCTTGAATCTTGGTGGAGGTGAAGAATTCCTCTAGCAATTCCTTGAATTATCTTACGCCTTGTCGGCCATTGAAGCAGCGGCTTTCTTGAAGAGTCTAGTAAGTGTAGCATGAAAAAGGCATATCACGAGGTATATATGGACACATTTATTTCTTGGGTTCTAGGATTATTGACAGTATGAAAAATTGTTAATTTAAGTTTCCAAAGAGGAAGTAATCCAAGCTTTTGTTGGGCAAGTATTCATAAACTAGCAACCTTTCATCTTCATGAATACAGCAACCAAAGAGCTTAACTAGGTTCTTGTGCTGCAATTTGGCAATCAAGATTACTTCATTTCTGAACTCCTCTGTTCCTTGTCCAGACCCCTTACTAAGTCTCTTGATGGCTACTTCATTTGCACCTTCCAACATTACCTACAGGATTTCACCATTCAGTATAACAAAAAAAAGAGAGAGAGAAATTATCGCAATTATCATGGTAAAACACTTCAACCTTGTAAACTTTGCCAAAGCCTCCCTTCCCAAGCATATTTGAGTCGGAGAAATTGTTCGTGGCAAAAACAATGTCTTCAAAACTAATAAATGGAAACTCTATGTTCTTGTCCCCAGCTTCATCCGTAGACTTCAAATATTCTAGCATCATTCTCTTCTGGGCTTTATTCTTTTTTTGGTTGCCTGCCAATAGATATATTGATGGATTCTCCTATCAGCTCTTAAACAATGCCATAACGTTTTCGAATCACGGTTTTTTCTGGGTACCTATGTATTTGCGTGTCCAGATCAGAGCAGTGAATACAAGTAGCAGCACACATGCTAAAACCGGGAGTAAAATCTTTGCTAAATTGCTCTTCTTTTGAACTGCAGGTAAACATGTATGCAATCAGATTACTGCATCAAGCATAACTTG
Organism: Cenchrus purpureus; assembly: GCA_022644695.1. Lineage (NCBI taxonomy): Eukaryota > Viridiplantae > Streptophyta > Magnoliopsida > Poales > Poaceae > Cenchrus > Cenchrus purpureus. Next base: position 28,448,720 of record CP053456.1, on the reverse strand, counting down.
CAGTCTTTTGAGTTCATTGTACACAATATCATGACTAATCGACACTCGTACTTAACATGGACCTGTTGGCTGTGAACACTTGCAAATATAATCCGTCAAAAGGTCAAAATACCACCAGTAACCCGAGTATCACTGGCTTACTAGTTACTACTGGATCTGGTTTTGCGGTAAGCTGATTTTACATTTTGCTACTGCATATTTCTTCTACAGACATAAAAAGTAGGCTTTTGGCTATTTTCAGCATAAGAAAACGAATATAGATATTGACTTATGGATAAGCTCTGGTTATTTTCTATTTCTAGACGACTCTGTATCTATCTATGTGTTTTTAATGCCATTATGCAATGCAGAGCTGTGAAATATATATACAGAGTTCATTTAGATTTGAAGGCATGGTATCAATATCAATGGCTTGTTTATTTGAGTCGAACCGATGGGGTTGACTAAAATACATGCTTCTCAACCAACAAGTACTAGGGGTACTTATGATGTTTTAGAGAAAAATTGAGGTGGACATGGAACTCCATACCAGGAGACTGAGGATCAGCAAGCCAGATGTACAAGTTCTCCTGCAAGTCAGCCTTCCCCATGTCGATGAGATCACCAGTCCAAATCAAGCATCTTGATGTGTCAGCCATGATTCCAGCATTGCTAATGTTGGCATAGGCATATGCTACACACGAGCAATTTCTTATACACTCAGACTCACACTGGTTGAAGTTTGTGTTCCAGATGCGCAAGAACTTGTCGGGAACCTTCAACCCAAGGCACGGTCACGAAATGGTGTTCTTTTCCGCATTCAAGGACCTCCTTTCTTTGGCATCCTCTGGATATGTTAAGACCATCAATGAGTTCAAAACCATCCAGGCACTGGCATGTTGGGACACCACCCCCCGTGTGGTCACAGTAGCCAAACGGGCCACAGGAAGCGTAAAGGTCACAGGTGAGAACTTGGGTACTCGAGAAGGAGTGCCCATGAGGACATGTTGCTGTTCCAGCTCAGGATCTTCATCTTGCCAGTGTAGTCAAGTGTCACGCGCATGTAGGGTGAGCCGTCTGAGACATGGTACATATAGTAGAACTCGTTCCCTGTGTTGACTACCTCTTGGTACACGACGGAGGTAGCGTTGCTCTGGTATGTGCTGCTAGACAAGAAGGCCTCATTGAACACGGTGGTACGGCAGTATGGCACAGTTCCATTCCAAATGAAGAACTGAAGGCTTGATTTAGGATCAACACCACAAGATATGTCACCGATGGATGGGTCATCATGATGCTTCCAAGCAAAGAAGTGTGTTCCCTCCTGTGCCTTGTTGCTTAGCAAAAACTTCATTGTTGGAAGGATTGTGTCAGTTGGGTGATCGAAGCTTTGCCATAACTCTGTTCCATTTGGCAATTGGAGGACCAAGTTCCCCGAGCTGCGCAGCACTACAAAGGCTCCAACTCCTCCGGCTGTGGCACTGTTCCTGGTTGCCCAAAGAGTGATGCCTTGGGAGTCTGATAACACCAGCTCTGGATCCTTGGTGACAGTTAGCTTTGCTGATGAAGGGGTGGTGATTGGGGTGTCACGATTGGCGACCCACACCACTGCAAGCCCGAGATGTTGTGGTACCGATTCCAATATACAAGCTCTTGTTGGAAGCGTCAGGAGAGAAGAAGCCAAGAGCAAAGTCCCCACCTTCGGAGATGAGCGTGTCTCCAGGGGAGAGTGGCTTCCCCTGTGTGAGCTGGTCATCGGCTTGGCAAGGTGAACTCATGAGTAGGAGGATGTAAAGGGGAAGGTGTAACCATCTAGGCCCTTTCGCACCTTTGGTAAGGGTGTGTTTCGGTGATAAATGACAACCATATGCTTGTGACTAACCTTTGTTTTGTAGCGGATTATATCTTGGGTTATTGTCATGAGTATTGAATGAAAAGAGACCCCTCAATTTGAATTTATGGACGATCAATGGACAAATACTACAAGGCTAAGGACTTTGTTAGTTCCAAGTGTCACTAGGAGATGAAGGACACTTGGATTGCTAGTTTGTAGTGTTTGACCGTACTATTAAGAGGGGTTCATGCATTAGTAGCTTGACCATGCACCAAAAGCTATGAAAATATGCACACTCAAGTTCCTTGGATGCTAATCAGCTCAAAGTACTCTTGGAAACACATTGGAAGCAAAAGAATCGACGGAAAACTCAAAGGCGATTGAATTGGATGAGTTGAAATTCAAGTCATAGCGTCGGATGAACCGACGCCCTTATTTCTACATTCGTCGGATGAGTTCTGCGGCTGGAGTTTTCAAATGTGACCGTCGGATGAACCGACGGCCCTAGCATCGGTTCATCCGGTGACCTAGGGTTTGTAACGATGAAGGTTCAAGCTCGGCCTCTTGACCGGATGATCCGATGCCCTGACCGGCGGACCATCCGACACCTTCATTCAAATCATACAGAGACGCGCCAAGATTTTTGCTTCAGCACCGGATGAACCAACGCTTCATACACACCTCAGCGGTTCATCCGACGGCAGTGTTTGAACTACGATCGACCGAGTGGGTGCTCTTCAGCACCGGATAGACCGACGGTGCGTCAGTGTATAGCGTCGGTGCATTGACTGGATCACTGAGTTCAACGGCTATTTCAGTGCCTGTGAGTGACCGGATGATCCGACGCACAAGATGGGGAGACCATCGGTTCATCCGACGGTACTACTTTTCAGGGAAACTTTTCCAACGGCTAGCCACCCTTGCTAGGCCTATAAATATGACCCTCATGTGTCTCTTGAGCTGCCTTTGCCACTCAAGATCTCTGACTGACCAAGGAGAGAAGGAGATTGTGTTCTTGCTCATTTGGGATTCTCTTCCTCTTGTTTGAGGAGCTCTTTCTTAGTGATCAAGGGTTTCAAGGTGCATACATGGCTTAGCCGAGTGCTCAGGTCAAGTGAAGGTGTGTGGGCTTGTTACTCTTGGAGTTTGACTCCTAGACGGTCTTGGTGCTTTGGGGTTCTTGGTGAGCTCTTGGAGATTGTGGGAGCCTCAAGAAAGCTTGGTGTACAGGTTCGAGACCCACTGCCCGAGATGGAGAACGGTACTCTTAGTGAGCACTTGAGTCTTGGTGACTTGAGGGGGAGCAATACTCTTAGTGAGTGCTCCAACGTGGATTAGGGGGAAGCGTCAACTTCTCGATACCACGGGAAAAAATTCGGTTGTCTCTTGTACCTCTCTCTCTACTTACTTGCATTTATTTTCAGCACTTAATTTCCGCACTTAAGTTTCCTTGCCTTTGTTCTCTTTAAGTTGCTTGTTTGCATCTTATCTTGACTAGGGTGATCCATATCTCTTAGTGTGATATTTGCTAAGGAAACTCTTGTTAGTGTGCTTAGTAGTAGAGAAAAACCTTTTTAGATGTGCAACACTAGTTGATAGGCTAAGGTTTTCTTCATATCTTAGAAATTGAAAAGAAGGCTCATATTCAACCCCCCCTTCTACAAGCCATTGATCCTACAGAAGGTACGCCATGTCCATTAGGCTTTTTCTTGTTCTGGTTCGTTTACCTCTGATGATGAAGCGTGAAGACCTAATAGCGGCAGAACAGGCTCCTCAATTAGTGGACATCTCAACCTTATTGTGACGAGTGGATCGGATTTATCTCTTCACATTTATTTGAATCGAGTGTATAACGAGAGACAAATGGAGAAGAACGAACTGTTGTTCTCATTGATCATTGGAATGAATACATATATACGAGGGGGATGGAGGGCGGCGTGCGGACGTGGTGGCAACCGCGTCCGTCTGTGACGCCGATGTCGATGGCGATTGCCACCGTGATGTGTGGATGAGATCATCTGATCTCTGTTTTGTAATACTCCCCCTTGATCGAATCCAACCTTGATCAACCTCCTCTTATTTCTTCAAGATATCTGTTAGAATCTTAGAAATATAGATATGTATATCAAGTAAAACTCCTCCAAAACCCAGTGGGAAAAATAAGGAGAATAATCATGATATATAGCTTTGTGTTGATATTATCTCGTTAAAAACTTTGAATGAGAAACTCAAATGATAAAACTCATACAAAGAAAAGAGTGTAATATGATGGTATAACAAGTTATGTGTCACGGAGTGACACTCCCCCTGATTCTTGCAAGTCCTTGAGTTGTCTCATACCAATACCCATGATATATTTATGAAATGAAGAGTAAGGTAAAGACTTTGTGAATAAATCAGCAAGATTATCACAAGACTTTATCTGCAAGATGTTTATATCCCCATTTTTCTGTAGATCATGGGGAAAGAATAATTTAGGGCCATATGTTTGTTAAGATTAGTCCTAACATAACTTTCCATCGAACAACACAAGTTGCATTATCTTCATAGATAATGGTTGGTGATTCAATGAACCAATACCACAAGATGTTAGTATGTGGTGTACCATTACTGGCCATACACACTCACGTGATGCTTCAAATAATGTAATTATTTCGAGAATGGTTGGTGGATGTAGCTACCATAGTGCTTGGATGATTTCCAAGAGACAGCGGTTCCACCATACATGAAAACGAATCCTGTTTGTGACTTGGCTTCATCAACATACCCTATCAAAGTCTGATCATCATTCCTCTTAAAGAAGAGGCCAAGATCTTTTGTGCCATTGAGATATCGGAAGATATTCTTAACTCCAACCCAATGACGTTTGGTAGAGCAGCATATCTCTTGCCAACAGATTTACTACAAAAGCAATATCCGGCCGGGTACTATTAGCTAGATACATAAGTGCACCAATGGCACTTAGATATGGGATTTCACTACCCAATATCTCTTCTCCATCTTCCTTTGGTCTAAATGGATCTTTCTCTACGTCTAGAGATCGAACCACCATGGGGGTCTTAGATGGATATGACTTGTCCATATTGAATTTCTCCAATATCTTTTGGGTATAAGCACTTTGGTGCACAAGGATTCCTGAAGGTAAATGCTCAAGTTGGAGACCTAAGCAAAATTTGGTTTGACCCAAATCCTTCATCTCAAACTCCGTCTTTAAATGATGACGTGCTTCATTAATATCTTCCTTATTGCCAATGATATTGAGATCATCAACATAAATTGAGATAATGCAAAATCCATTGGAAGACTTCTTAATGAAGATGCACGGGCAATCATCATTTTTGGTGTATCCCTTCATCAGAAGAAATTCACTTAATCGGTTGTACCACATTCTGCCTGATTGTTTTAAGCCATAAAGTGACTTCTGCAACTTGACGCAATACATGTTGCGATTTGCCTTAGGATTCGGTATATCAATTCCATCTGGAACCTTCATATAGATATCAGAATCCAATGACCCATAAAGATATGTGGTCACTACGTCCATCAAGCTGCATAGATAGACGATTTTGCACTGCCAATGATATAAGGTATCGGAAAGTTATTGCACTCATGACAGGAGAGTATGTCTCGTTAAAATCAACGTCGGGTTTTTGCGTAAAACCCTGTGCTACAAGCCTTGCTTTGTATCTCACCACCTCATTATTTTCGTTCCTTTGCGAATGAAAACCCACTTGTATCCACAGAAAGATACTAGGAGGGTAGGCATTACGGAGAATACTTCTCTTTTGTAAAGCGAGGCTAATTCCGCTTCGATTGCTTCCTTCCACTTATTCCAGTCCGAGCGCTGCATGCACTCTGCCATGGATTTAGGATCTGGATCACGTTGAAGGATTCAGCAATTTTCTCGTGAAATATGAGTCGACAAGCGTAGCATTTCACAAATGTTTCTCCTGCTTCAACGTAGTTGATGGCAATTTCATCTACCCTTATAGACTCATCGTGATTTCCGAACTGATGTGTCTTGGGTCTTCCGATGTCGATCCCGCCTCCCATGAGCACCGCTAGGTTGTGGATCATTACAATCCACATGATGTCTATCAAGCGATGGTTGATTTGCTTTCACCACTTGTCTTTTCTTGCTAGCATTAGAATCTTTCTGATTGGCCGTACTTCTCCCCCTCTTACTATTGAGTGGGAGTTGAGTGGTTTTATTTGGTACCTCCACTCTTTTGGCACATTCCATGCGGAATGAAAGATTTAGTGACACCTTTATAGTTGGTGAAAGCATCGCGCTTCATTTGCAAGTTTTTGCAAATGTATGATCTTTAAACTTGTAATTCACTTTCGTAGTAATGGATCGAGAGGTCGATACCTTTGGCATCCCAATCAATTTCTGGCATTCTTTTGGTACTTAAAGTCTCCCCTAATGCCGGAAATGTTCCTCATCGAATTGAGTCTAATAGATCTCCGTTAGGGGTTCTAAATACTTGATGATCGACGGAGATTGAAATCCCATAGATCATCACTTTCCTGTGTGGGCCCATAGATGTACGTTGTGGTGGTGAGATCGGGATGTAGACCGCACATCCGAACTTACGCAAATGGGAAATACTTGGAGGATTTCCACGTACTAACTGCATTGGGGAAGTATCATGATATGCAGTTGGTCGTAGTTGAACAAGGTCGGCAGCGTGCAGAACTTCATGACCCCAACACGACGTAGGCAATTTGCAATTCATTAATAAAGGTCGTGCAATGAGTTTGATCCTTTTGATCAATGATTCAGCCAAACCATTATGAGTATGGACATATGGAACAGAGTGCTGCACTTCAATCCCCAAAGCCATACAATAGTCATTGAAGGCATGAGATGAGAATTCTGCAGCATTATCCATACGGATCGATTGGATCCTATGTTCAGGAAAATTTGCCTTTAACTTTATGATTTGAGACATCATTTTGGCAAATGCATGATTACGTGTCGAAAGAAGACACATGTGACCATCTGGTTGATGCGTCAATTAATACCATGAAGTACCGGAACGGTCCAGAGTTTGGAGCAATTGGACCACAAATATCACCCTGAATTCTTTCAAGGAATTTTAATGGTTCAGTTTTGATCTTGAGAGGTGATGGCTTCACGATCAGTTTCCGTGCATGCGTGCACACAAAATCGAGGATTTAGGAACTTTGCACTTAGATTGTGACCAATGGAATTGCCGATAATCTTTCTCATCATCCCTATTCCGGTGCCCAAGTCGATCATGCCAAATTGAATGGATCAACATTTTGAAAGATTATCTTATATGCAACATGTGCAATGGGCTTAATGTATGTGTAGTACAACCCAGACGAGTGAGGAATTCTTTTCGCATGTCGTTGTCCATATCCATCTGGTTTAGTCAAGAGAAGAAATTCCCCTTGTTTGTCATCATGGGTTTCGATATGAATCCCATTACGACGGATATCTCTAAAACTTAAGAGGGTACGAGTTGAATCGGGATACAAGAGTGCATCCTCAATTACGATTTGTGTACCCATGGGGAGTGTGATAGTGGCCCGTCCGGATCCAACAATCACGATCGCGGCCCTGATGGTCAAAACTTTTCCATCTCTCTTCTTGAGAGTTTGGAAGTATTTGATCTCCCTAAGTATAGAGTTAGTGGTGCAACTATCCACTAGGCATAATTCCTCCTCCGTTGGGTCGACATCATGAGACATCTATAGTTAAACAAGAAATTCAACTTTAAGAATTCATTATTCAACATATAGAAACATATCACATACATATTAAAATATTACAACAATTAAGAGTTTATATGCCTCAAACCATGAGGGCATATAGCTCTATGTACTATCAAACAATAGAACTTGAGTTTGTACAACTCATGGAGTGAGTTTGTACATCTCTACTTATTACAACATTATGACAAACATAGGACATAAACAACTGTTTCGAGATGATTCTTCTAGTGGACCAAAGCACCGAGATTATGCTAAATCACCAAGTGGATCCTTTGAGAAGTACTCGATAAGCATGTCATCGGCAGTTTCTTCATGCGGAAGAGTGATCATGCCTCCAGTTGTAGTGGTGTTCTCTTGACCAAGAGTGTTCACGGTTCGGGAAGAGCCAGCGTAGAACCTTGAACCACTTGTGTAGCCTCAGTAGAGTTGAAGTGAGCTTCATATCTTGGCTTGTTGGGCTTTGGCTTTGTGAGGGAGTTTTGGTACAAAAGAACAAGATGTTTTGGGCAACGACATTCCTTAGTGGTATGGTTGTAGCAACCACACCGAACAAGCATTCTGCGATTGTCGTCGCGAGGTGATGGTGCTTTGCCATTGCCTTTCCCCTTTTCCTCTCCTAAAGAATTTATGTCTGTTGTTGAACTTGCGTGAGGAATTGTTTTCCTTAGAGTTCTTCTTATTCCCGGGTGAATGAGCATTGTAATGAACCTCGTGCAAAGGAGCGAACCGAGGGCGATGAGCATTCTTTAAAAGAAGCTCATGATGTTTTTCCGCCTGAGACAATGTATGAATAAGCTGGGAATACTATTGGAAATTGTTTGTGCGGTATTGCTGATGCAATATCCGGTCCTCCGGAAGCATAGTAGATAGAGTTTTCTCTATCTTTTCTGCATCCGTTGGCTCTTTTTCGCAGAATTTCAACTTTGAGCAAATGGTGTGAACGAGATGATTATATTCACAGTTTTAAAGTCTTGCGGCGAAGGTGATTCCACTCATGATTGGTGAGGCCAAATGAGCTCCTTCTCACTGTTCATACCTTTCTTTGAGGGCTTTCCATAAAGCAAGTGGGCATCTTTCCATCAGATACTCCTGCTTGAGATCCTTATGGATGTAGAGCCTCAGGAGAAAAAGGGTAGAAAACTTCTTCTTGTCCTGTATGGGGGGAGCCCCAGCTATAGGCTCTTGAATTGCCTCAACAATCCCTTGAGAAGCAAAGTTTATCTCGATGTCCGAAGCTCATGTTGGGTAATTATGCCCATCGATGGCGAGTTCGTCGAACTCTTTATTGTTTGCCATGTGCCTACAATTATGACCATGGGTTTTCATTATGAGATAATGATAAATGGAGTAACCCAATGGCAATGTTGTAATCTCATGAGGCAAAAATTAAATTACATGATATGAGAGGAAAATATTCATGAGTGAATAGTTTGAGAATTAATGAGCACGGTATAGATATTCTCCAAATTAATGGAGTAGATCTCTTAGTAGTGGGCAACAAATAAATTGCTGCTGAAGCATGGATCTCTGATATATTCAAAAGAACATACCGTAGCCAACGCAGGACTCCACTACCAGCTTAATAATCAAAATTAAATTTTAAATTTAAATTGTGATTATCCTCTTAATTCACTTGGGAGGCATGTATAGGCAATCATCGGAAGATGCAGGCCTCATAGTGATGGGCAAGGAACTTGCTGCCTTAAGGCACGGTCTCAGGGCTACTAAATTCTATGAGAGAACTTAGCACAGCCGGTGCCAAGGGCTCCATCACCCTATGCTCAAAACCCAAGAGAAAGATGCATGTAATTTAAATTTGCATGAGAATGTGCTAAGTAAAAAAATGCAATATATTTGAAAATTGCAAATTAATACATAGCAAATAAGTAGAGAAAAATATTAGAATAAGATGCAAAGCATAAATTCTAAAATATGTGCAATAATTCAACGATATAGTCTGAATTGCATAAATGATGAAGCATACATGGATGCACAATTACAGAAAACATCAGGGGTCTAAACTGAAAATTACATAGACACATAAACATGGATGAACTATTGCAACAGAATTAGCAACTATTACAGGGACTGGAATGTAAACATTGACTGAAAAGAAAAATAACAAGGATTTGCTAGGCGCGTGGGCCTAATTGCTGGGTACAGCAGCCCAAACAGGCCCAGCCACCCCGCTGCCGCCGCAGTATATAAGGTGGGCGGTTAGGGTTTCCAACCCTAACCGCTCCACTTTTCCATCGCAGCCAAAGGAGCCGGTGCCGCCGCCCACTGCGCCGCCGCCCTCCGGTCCGCCCGCCGCCCCACAAGTCACAGATCCGGCGAAGGCACTAGGCCTCCGCGTCGGAGGAGGAGGGAGCGTTGCCCCCGAAGCCGTTGGGGAGGCGGTGGAAGATGACGACGGCGGTGGCGGGCGGAGGTAGCGAGGAGGCGAGCGAGTGAGGCGGTGCTCGAGTCGGGGCAGAATGCGGACGGTCTGTCACGCCCTGCGATATGGTTCCGGCGGAGGCCGGACCCCGAGTGGCGAGGAAGGAGCGGCGGCGGCGACTGCGACGGGGAGCTCGTGTCGAGTCCATCCGGATCTCCACGGCTCCGCTCGCGGTAGCGGCCCCGGTGGCCGGCGAGGAGACATCGAGGGTGAGTACACTCCACCACGGGCGCTGGACCACGGCCGTCTACCCGTCGCGCGTCACGTTAGCCACACGGATGCGAATGGGCGGCATGGCGCGCCGGTGCTGCCCGGCCGGTGATGGTGGTGCTCGCCGGCGGCCGCGCTAGGGGCCGCATCGGTGAGGCGCCGCCGACGGCACTCGGGCCGCTGCGGCGGCGGCGAAGGGGCTTCCACGCGATTGGTGAAGGCGCGGTGACCCCCTGCCGTGATGCGAGCACCACGACGGCGACGAGGAGCGGCCACGAGTCACCAGGCATGGCGGCGGCGTTCGGAGGAGCAAGGCTGGCCTGCGGCGGCGGCGCGCTCCGTTGGTGGGGCGAGGCGGCGCACATGGTGCTGGAGTCGCTCCCGGAGACGGCGTGCACGGAGGCGAGGAGGAAGGTGCAGCACGGAGGCGACAAGTTCATCAATGGTAGGCATTGTACCTCTTCTCGGCGGAGGCCGACGCCTCCCTTTCTTGCCGCAACTTTCTCCTTCTTCTCTTTTCTCCCGGAGCAAGTGCTAATAACGTATTTGAATCGAGTGTATAACGAGAGACAAATGGAGAAGAATGAACTGTTGTTCTCATTGATCATTGGAATGAATACATATATATAGGGGATGGAGGAGCGGCGTACGGACGTGGTGGCAACCGCGCGTCCGTCGCCCGATGATGTCGGTGGCTGAGATCATCTGATCTCTGTTTTGTAATAACATTCATATGGAAGGGTGGGATCGGAATGGTTGGATAGGGAAACTTTTTTAATAATTCAGATATTTACAGATGAAGAGCGCGACTGCGCGAGAACTAAGACCAACAAAGTATCAGCGAGAAGAATCATACAGAATGCACGAAAGCTGCTCCTCTTAAATGATACAAGACCAAGCGGCTCTCCAATTAACAGTGACACGCGTGGACAAAAAGTTGTACTGCTAGTAACATGTACACAGAGTTCCTAAAAAAGCATTTACACGTAGAGTTTGGGAATTGAGAGACAGATAAGGCTACTGCACTGTCCCATGCATGAGCTCCAGTAAACATGTGCAAATAATTTATTTATTTTTTACTAGCAACTCAATCAAATTACTGATGTTAATAGACAAGGATTTGCTCGCTCCGTCCAAAAAAAAATGCAACTCGCTTCCCAATAGATCAACAGATTTTAAATTTGATCAAATTTATACAAAATAATACTAACATTTATGGTACAAAATAAATATCAGTAGATTAATTGTGTAATATATTTTCATACTAGATATATTTGGAAATGTGAATGTTAGTAGTACTTTTCCAGAGAGTATGGTGTCAGCTGGGTGATGGAAACTCTGCCTGGAATAGCGATTTGTTTTAGACAACGAAAAAGGTTTCAGCTTCTACACCCATGGCAGCCTCACATAGTTCATTCCAATTTATAATTAGTTTCACTTTTTTTACTCCAAATTTTTCTGCCCGCCTTATTCAAAGGGTTCACCATTTCTCAGCATGCCGGCCGGTATACCGCAATTTTGGGGTTACCGAGCCGGCCCGGTAGCTAAACCGGCCGGTATACCACTCGCTAACCGAACCTGATAAAATCCTTCTATCGGTAAACTGGCCGGTTTGACCGGTATACCGGTCCGGTTTTCCCGGTTCAAAAAAAAAACGGACGGTTCACGGTTTGGTGAACCCAATTTCAAACTACTTTGCGTCCATGGTGACTCCCTGAGGTGGAAAAAATTGGCATTTGTAGTGCAGAAATCTGGCAGCTTCGTCATATCTTATATTAGTAGCAAGATGAGATTGTATCATCCTAGTTCTATCGGGTTGTACTTCATTCATGGGCTCCGAGTTCATGAAGTTCATTCCAGAGTCCAGACATAGCTATTGGATGTTACTTCTCTCGACATACTAGAAGCGGTCACCTTTCCATAACCTCAGTCAAACAGCGTGGATGACCAAGCACTGTACAGAACTTGGGATGGCATATTGACATGACCACTCAAAATTATCATGTAAGTGCCAAAAACATGCGACAACCGATAGCGATTAGTGTGCAGCAACTTTATCGTATACTACCTCCATTCAAGAAGTTTATCCTGTATTCCTGACTGGATGGAGTATATTTTTTTGAACGGATGGTGAAAGCAAAAGCTTTCCCGAATTTCTATTAGACGAAAAGATAATTAACCCAGTTTATAAGGAAAACCGGCCCTTAAAACCTTACAAACTCCACACAACTAGAGAGACACCTCAACCATCCCTCACAACTTCGATTTACCGACCACACCACTAAAGAAGTAGAAAACTCACCTACAAATCTGAAAACTAGGCCATGCAACTAAAATTAAAAAAGGTAGGTACAAAAAGAGCAACGGCAATCACCATTGTACTCAACTCAAAACAACTATGGCTCCTCTGTTCCAGCTATTCCTGACTGGATGGAGTATAGCAAGTTTATCTTTACTGGAGAGGGTATCATCAGTTATGGAGGCAGCAACCGTCAAATTTCTCTACCTTCCTGCCCTGATCTCCGTGCTCCTCCTTACCACTGGCGGCAGCATCGCGCCAGACACGCTCAACAACGGCGGCAACATCACCGACAACGGCGAGACGCTGGTCTCGGCCGGCGGCAACTTCACCCTAGGCTTCTTCTCCCCATCCGGGGTGCCAGCCAAGAGATACATCGGCATTTGGTTCACCGTGTCACCGGACGCTGTCTGCTGGGTGGCCAACCGTGATACCCCGCTCAACAACACCTCCGGTCAGGGTGTACTGGTGATCGGCAGCACGGGGATACTTCGCCTCCTCGATGGCTCTGGCCAGACCGCGTGGTCTTCCAACACAACGAGCCCTGCTCCTGCCGTGGCGCAGCTTCTCGACTCCGGCAACCTGGTCTTGCGCGGGCAGAGCAGCGGCGACGGTGGCGTACTGTGGCAGTCGTTCGATCACCCGTCGAACACCTTGCTCGCCGGCATGAGGCTCGGCAAGAACCCGCAGACCGGCGCCGAGTGGTCGCTCACGTCGTGGCGCGCGCCCAATGACCCGGCGCCTGGGGACTACCGGCGGGAGATGGACAATAGGGGGCTCCCGGAATCCGTCTGGTGGCAAGGCAACGTCAAGAAGTACCGAACGGGACCCTGGAACGGCCTCTGGTTCAGCGGCGTTCCGGAGATGACGTCCTACTCGGAGCTCTTCTCCAATCATGTCGTCGTCCGCCCCGACGAGATCGCCTACTTCTTCAACGCCACGGCCGACGCGCCATTCTCCCGGCTCCTGCTGAGCGAGGTCGGCGTGCTGCAGTGGCTGGTGTGGGACCCTGCCAGCCGCGTGTGGAACACCTTCACGCAAACGCCGAGGGACGTGTGCGACGACTACGCCATGTGCGGCGCGTTCGGCCTATGCAACTTTAATATGGAGTCCACGCTGTTCTGCGGCTGCATCGTGGGGTTCAGTCCCGTGAGCTCGACGCAGTGGTTCATAAGGGAGTCCAGCGGCGGGTGCCAGAGGAACGTGCCGCTGGAGTGCGGCGACGGGACGACGACGGACGGGTTCATGGCAGTGCGGGGAGTGAAGCTCCCGGACACGGACAACACGACGGTGGACATGACCTCGACGCTGGATGAGTGCAGAGCAAGGTGCTTGGCCAACTGCTCGTGCGTGGCCTACGCCGCCGCCGACATCCGTGGAGGAGGCACTGTCAGTGGCTGCGTCATGTGGACGAATGACATTGTTGACGTCCGGTATGTAGACATGGGGCAGGATCTATACGTGAGGTTGGCAAATGCTGAATTTGGTGATGGTAATGGTAAGCACGAGTTACAAGTACCAACTTTTGTGATTACAAGAGAGATAAAAAATCTAGAGTTTCGTCATCTTACCTATTTCATTCGCTTACATATTTTCTGCAGCTAAAGGGAAGAGGATCGTGATTTCCGTCACGGCGTCATCTGTGCTCGCAGTCACAGTTACAGCTGTCATGTACCTTGTTTGGAAATGCAATCTTAGAGGTAAAGCCATACTTCTACTCAGAATGATCAAGGTTGCCCATATTGACATATGACACTGATGACATGTTACTGCAAGGCCGAAGTCGAAATAGTGGTGGCCGAACCGCTTCAAACGATGAACTTGGTGAGGAAGATGTTGAACTTCCATATGTCAGCTTTGGAGAGATTGTTTCTGCAACGAACAATTTTTCTGACGACAATATGCTTGGACGAGGAGGCTTTGGGAAAGTTTATAAGGTACAAGGCAGCCACAACAAATTCTATAAAAAAACCAACAGTAGTACAGAAAGCAGTGTGTGTACAATTTAAGAATTATGAAACCATACAGGGTATCTTGGCGGATAACAGACAAGTTGCAATCAAAAGGCTTGGTAAGGGTTCTAGACAAGGAGCAGAGGAATTCAGAAATGAAGTTGTTCTAATTGCCAAATTGCAACACAGAAACCTCGTCAGACTTCTTGGTTTCTGCATCCATGAAGATGAGAAGCTTCTAATTTACGAGTATTTACCAAACAAAAGCTTAGATTCCTTCATTTTTGGTAGGTTTGATCCTATATTTTTGTTGCATTGGAACAGTGTCTGCACAGTTAGCACGTAACATGTGTCTGCTTACTTACAATATCACTGTAGATGCTTCAAGTAAAAGACTTCTTGATTGGCCAACAAGGTTCAAGATAATCAAAGGAATATCTAGAGGACTTCTTTATATCCATCAAGATTCAAGGTTGACAATAATTCATAGGGATCTTAAATCTAGCAACATACTGTTGGATTTGGATATGAGCCCTAAGATATCGGATTTCGGTACGGCGAGACTCTTTGGAGAAAACCAACAAGAAGCGAAAACTAGTCGAGTCGTGGGGACATAGTGAGTAATCCATGCAATAATTCTTGAAATAAATGCTTGTTTTCCTGTACTTTTAAATTGTTTTTGCTTAGTGCTATTAATAATTCTTATGTAGTGGTTACATGTCTCCTGAATATGCATTGACGGTGCCTTTTCGGTCAAGTCAGATACATATAGCTTTGGTGTCATACTCCTGGAGATTATAAGTGGTTTGAAGATCACTTCAACTGAGTTCAGGAGCTTCCCTAGCTTATTGGCTTATGTAAGTATGCTGACATTGTTGAATTATTTTTACAATTGAACAAAAACGTATTGCTATTCAATTCATTTGTTTGAATTTGTTCAGGCATGGAGCTTATGGAAAGATAGTAAGGCAATTGATCTGGTGGACTCATCACTTGCTGAGAGTTGTTCACCAACTGAAGCTTTGCTATGCATCCACATAGGACTCTTGTGCGTGCAAGACAACCCAAACAGTAGGCCACTTATGTCATCAGTTGTGTCCATGCTGGAGAACGAAACCAGACCGGTTTCAGTGCCCAAACAGCCTCTGTACTTCTCCCAGTGGTATTTGGAAGCCCAAGGAACACGAGAAAATGCAAACAAGTCTACGAATAAGATGAGTGTCACAGTGTTGGAGGGACGGTAAATTGTTAGGTTACATATTGCAGTGGACAGGCACATTAGTAGCTATGTATTTAGAATAGTTACTTGGTTATCGAACTGTGGTACTCCGTACTTCTTTAAACAAAACAGGGGCATAAGACGATGTCTCGCGCGCGAAATTTGTTCGGCCTCGGGGTAGGTCTTCTTTATTTACAGTGTGAATTTGTTCCAAATCTTGTTTTGTGATTGACAGTTGCCATGGTAAATGAACCTATCAGTAGTAGTTTTTGAGTAGTAAGCAGTTGTTGTGAGAGAAAAGTACTGCTGACTGGTTGCTTATGACTGGTTTGTTCTAAGAGAAAAATACGGGTGGCTGGTGGCTGATAAGCCAGACGAACATGGCGAAATTGATTGTGACATCGAGCAGTAGAGATGGTCAAATGGGCGGTCCGGCACAACACTGCACGGATACTATTTCGACCTGGCACTATTAGCCGGGGGGGGGGGCATGCACACATGCATTACATTGCTAATGAAAATCTAATTATTTATTAAATGATTATGTGTTATATTGATGTATTCATGACTTGTGAAGTGGGTATTAACCATTTTGTGCATAGAAAAAATATGTAGCTTATTAAATAAATTTTAAATTAAAGTTAAACACTCATATATTGTTCACACAGTCCCCTCTATGCTAAAATTCTGGCTACGCTACTGGGCACTATTGACTAATCGTGTCGTGTCGCTATAGACTAGTGCCTATCGATACCATAAGATGAATTTTCATCTTAAAATTTGCTTCCTCTTATCCCCATATCTTACGTTTCCGCATTTCATTCTTACTAATTGTACTCCTCTACCTTTTTAGTGTAGTACCTTGCTAGGATTAGCTCTATGTTGCATAACTTATTTTGGGATAAGAGTTTCACACTAGATCAATCATAGCTGCACATCTTAATAACTTGATCTAGTTTATGTTTTATGCAACGTAGTGGAAGTCATTGGTTAAGGTTTTAAGATTGGTTAATTCACTTCCTCATCCGTTTAGACTACAATCACCAATTCATTACATTGTTCCTTAGCCTATGAAGCAGTGTGAAAAAAGATAGCCTCGTGATTGATTACATTGTTTAGTTTGGTGAAAAACCTTGCCGAAAATGTCACATCAAGTTTACTCATGCTAATTAGGAGGACCAAACACGAATTAATTATAAAACTAATTACACAAATGTACTGGAAATCACGAGATGAATCTATTAAACCTAATTAAGCCATCATCAGAAGATGTTTACTATCACACCACATTGTCTAATCGTGACCTGATTAGGCTAAATAGATTCGTCACGCGAAATTTACTTAGAGGTTATGAAATGAGTTTTATCATTAATATATGTTTAATACTTCTAATTAGTATGGAAACATCTCATGTGATGAGTGAATAGTAAAAACTTGTTGACCTAAAAAAGGGTCTAAATACAGTTATATATACACGAAGAGCAGAACAACTAGACTCTACAGTGAGTGGACGTGTCCTTGAGAATTATTGATGTGTCAAATCAAAACCTGCAGACTCTTGTAAAATGGGTAGAGTTGTGATGTAATAAATGTCGTTTTCACTTCTTGATATAAATAAATAACTATTAATATTTATAGTACAACATTAATATCATTAGATATCTGAATCTAGTTTTAAAATTTATTTGAAGATACAAATGCTGCACATATGTTTTACAAATTTAGTTAAACTTGTGAAAGATAGTTATTTAGAAACAGAGAGAATATGTACACAAATCCGAAAGTAACAGATCCAGAAAGTGAGGACCTATGACAAAAAAAAAATCAAACTTAAGGAATGACACGGAAACAGGCTGCTAACGGATAAGACTATAAGATAGACGACCTGGTCTTCGACGACTTCGCTCGTCACTCTCCCAGAGCTTGGGAATAAGGGAGTCAACAATGTAGCGTGATTTTTGTTTAGGGCAACAACGTAGTGAAAGTGTGAAACCCCATGTGATACGGTAAATCGCTCTCCACTTCAGTCAGTGTGGGAATGCTAACCTTTGACACCAATATTCGATTCCCGCGGCATTTAGACGTCAGGCGGTCAGGAGTGCAAGATACGCCAGGGGCCTCTTGCTAGTAGACTACTACTCTGTGGGTGTATTTTAGAAGAGAAATTTTAGAATGTACGCTTATCCTCGACATGTCATCTTCATGAAATTACTTCTCGCCTCGATGCGAAATTGGTGATGATGTCACGTGTCCTACAATCTGACCTTCCAGCACACTGGGCGTGCCCCTGAAATGGTTTTGAGGTCCAAATTAAGCACAAAAACTCCCATCACCATCCTGTGTCAATTTCCAGGTCTTGCAGCGATCTGCATCCTCGATTCCGGGGAGTCTACTGCGGCTTCAGCGTACAAGGCCCAATTCAAGGGTTGTGCTTCAAAACCGAAACTTGCAGCGATCTGGAAATCCTAGGCTCCACCTAAATGAAGGTCTTCGCGTGGCTGATTTTCCCAAACCGCGCATAGACCTCGGACCGACTCGCCCAGCGAAATTGGGACCACAGCCCGTCCTGTCCATTATGTAGGACAACAATGGAAACCGCCATGCACCTTCTGTCAGAATGTCGATACTCGCGAAGGGTGTGGAGCCTCATCGCAACCTGGGTGCGCCAACCTTCCCTCCAACGACGAACATCACCACGCGCTCAGAGGCACCTCGAGACGCCTCCCGCTCACTGGCGCTGCTAATTTCCTGGGAGATTTGGAAAGAGCGAAATGCCAGAACCTTCGACTGGCGTGAGTCCTCCGTGCCCACCCTCGTAGCTAAGATAAAAGGGGAGGTATCCCTGTGGATCATGGCAGGGGCCAAGTGTATGCGTAGCTCGTGGCGCGCGTGTAATTCAAGTATGGGCGGCTCGCCCGTGCGTAAACTCCTTCTTTTCAATGAAATAGGCACACTCTCATGCCCGTTCATTCAAAAAAAAATTATTCACCATCCTTGGTTCATCAGCATAAAAACTTTGTTCGATCTTAGCTTCACCATTTGCCATGGACTGTCCTCCAACACATACACATCATAAGGCAAGTAATTAAGAGTATTAAATGTGAATTAATGACAAAACTCATTTCAAAATCCTTTTAATTTTTCGAGACGAATTTAATGAGCTTAATTATACTATATGATTAGACAATGTCATCCTACAGTAAAAAATCTCTAATGACAGACTAATTAGTCTTAATGGATTTGTTTCATGATTTCATGTCCATACGTGTAATTAGTTTTGTAACTAGAAAGACTGGCGCGTCGTTGCCGCGCAATGACCTGTAGCACAGTGATTGGTAGGAAGGCTAGGGATATTTTTGCAGGATTTTATTTGCGGGTTAATTTATTAAAACTTTAGGGTATTTTTAGTAAAAATGCAGGGGCCGTGGATTGATCGTGACAAATATGGGGGACTTTTCTGCAAAAATTTGGATTGTGGGTAGATTTGTAGTAAGTTTAGGGTCTTTACGTAAAAGTGTGTGGACCGTGTCTTTATTTCTGTAAAGCTCAGGTTTGTGGGAGATGTATGGATCGTGGGTTGATGATCATAAAATTATCTGAGAGGTGGCTCGATCGAGGGAGATGTCGTCAAATTATTTGAGAGGCAGCATAAATAAATGGTAGTTATGTAAAGATTGGGGGGCTTAATTAAATTATCAGAGCACTGGTTGGAGTACAATTTATTTTTGATAAAGTTTGAGAGGGATTTTGTAAAATTGGCAGTCCTCTTGGCATTCTTCAAAGCCTGAGGGGATTTTCATAAAATTTCCTAAGAGTTGGCTTGAGCAAATGTTATTTCCGATAAGTTTGGGGGTTCTATAAAATTACCAAAGTGTGGACATATTAATTTCGACAAAGTGCGATGGTATTTTTGTAAAACTGTCAGGCCTCCTGTATGTTTCCGAGCCATCCACGTGCTATCCGACGGCTCATGTTTTCTTAATGACGTGGCTCAATGGGGGGGGGGGCAAAAATCCCCCCACTTTAGGTCTTGTAAAAAAAGATTAGTCTACATTTAATACTCATATATAATAAGTTTTGAAAG
The DNA here is from genome assembly GCA_022644695.1 of Cenchrus purpureus. Taxonomy (NCBI): domain Eukaryota; kingdom Viridiplantae; phylum Streptophyta; class Magnoliopsida; order Poales; family Poaceae; genus Cenchrus; species Cenchrus purpureus. The sequence continues at coordinate 28,428,958 of CP053456.1, read as the reverse complement.
AGGACCGCAAAAAATTGTCCAAAACTTTTCACCGAACTAAACTGTGTTGTTAATCACGCATCACAAAGAGAATGAACTGCAATTGGTCACTCATATACAAACTATATATACTTCCCCATCCGACCGTCCCAAATTATATATATAGCTTGTTTTTTATTTTTCTACTAGGTAAGAACTATATATTTATTAGAAATCTCAAAACGATCTAGTGAGTAAATCAAATCAAGTCTTGATCGCTGCAAGTATCCACCCCTCGACATCATGTCTTCGCGTCCATGGCGATTCCGGTGGAAAACGTTGGCAGCTTTGTCATAGCTCAGTAGCAATGTGAGATTGGACCATCCTAGTTCTATCGGTGGTACTTCATTCATGGATTCTAGGTTCACGAAGTTTCAGTGAAATACGTTGTAGCGAAATGTCACATCAAATTTTTACAAATCCATTCAGCTTAGTTAAACCGATATTAACATATTTTTATTGTACACGACATTATCTAATTATGATCTAATTAGATTTAAAAGATTCATCTTGTAACCCAGAGTTTATAGAATGATTTTTGTCATTAATCTATATTTAATGTTTCTAATTAGTGTTCAAATATTCGATGTCACCGGTGAATTGCAAAAACTTTGAGGACAAAGCTATCGGATGTGACTTCTCTCGACATACTAGAAGCAGTCACCTTCCCATAGCTTCAGTCACGTCAATCAGCGCGGATGACCAAGCACTGTTATTAAACTGGCGATGGCGGCATATTGACATGATCACACAAAATTATCATATTTATTATATCTAGACAGAGGGTGAAAACAGTTTCGGAAATTCCCGATCGACCGAGCTTCGTTTCCGAAAAATATGAGAAATAATGAAATGGAAATGGTATGGAAATAAGAAAACGTTGGTGGAAACAAAAATGGAAATGATAGCGGCTTTGTTCCACCGAATACATGTACCGACCGTTTTTGCTCGGAAAATTCCGTCAAAATTCCGAATTGTCAATAGATGGCCTATAAGCCTAGGTAACACCGAGGCCCAACATGACCCAAAAACACAACCCTACGTATATAACTCCAGTCTCCACTCACAGTGCCCAGCTCGCGGGCACGACCGTCGCCAGCAGGATAACCGGGAGGTTGGCTGCTGTGACAGAAACTTGTTGGCTGCAGAATTTAGTAGTTGTGAGTCATGGGTGGTTATAGTATGGACATATGATGTAGTAATATTCATGTTGGATTGTTGGTCACTCATTTGGTTATGAACATGTTGCATATATGTTCATTCATGGTTTTGGTGTTTTCGATTTGAGGTACCGTAACGATCGATATCGACATATTTTCGATCTGATGGTTTCGTTTCTGATGTATCGATTTTTCGTTATCGGTATCATTTTCGAGCGTATCATTTCCGTATCGTTTCCGAGTTAAAAAAATATGATAGGAAATGATAATGCATATTTTCGATCATTTCCGACCTATTTCATCCCTATCACATGTAAGTGCCAAAACATGCGACTGATCGATACATATAGCGATTAGTGTTCCTCCAGTCAAGTAAGCTTATCCTAACTTGCGAGGGGGTATAGCAAGTTTATCTTGACTGGAGGAAGTACTCTGTCCGTTAAAAAAGAAGGTAAGTCCTGCCTTTTTTTCAATGAGTCAAACAATTTCAAATTTGATCCAATTTTTTAAAAAATATGAAAAATACTAATATTCGTGTCTTCAAATAGATTTAGTATGAAAATGTATTAAATAATTAATCTATCGATATTTATTTGTAACACAAATGTTAGTCTATTTTATATAAATTTGATCAAATTTAAAATTAGTTGACTTCTCTGAAAACACGAGTTTTTGGAGTTGTTTTTTTGGGTTGGAAAGAGTATAATATGCAGCGTGAGATCGTGAAATTTCTTGGGCAACGATAAGAAGTTTCATCAATTATGGCGGCGGCAACCATTCTCTACCTTCCTGCCCTCATCTTCTCCGTGCTCCTCCTTCCCGCCGCCGGCAGCATTGCTCCTGACACGCTCGACGGCGGCGGCAACATCACCGATGGTGAGACGCTGGTTTCTGCCGGTGGCTCATTCACCCTGGGGTTCTTCTCCCTGACTGGAGGAGTGGCAACCAAGAGATACCTCGGGATCTGGTTCACCGCGTCTGGTTTGGACGCTGTCTGCTGGGTGGCCAACCGTGACAGCCCGCTCAACAACACCTCCGGCGTACTGGTGGTCAGCACCGGCGGAAGCCTTCGACTTCTCGACGGCACCGGCAACACCGCGTGGTCTTCGAACACAACCGCTGGCTCTGCCGCCTCTGTGGCGGCACAGCTTTTTGATTCTGGCAACCTGATCGTGCGCGACCAGAGCAGCGGCTCTGTGCTCTGGCAGTCGTTTGATCACCCATCGAACACCTTGCTCGCCGGCATGAGGCTGGGCAAGGACCCGCAGACCGGCGCCGAGTGGTCGCTCACGTCGTGGCGCGCGCCCAACGACCCGACGCCGGGGTGCTGCCGCTGGGTGATGGACATCAGGGGACTGCCGGACTGCCTCTCGTGGCAAGGCAACAGCATCAACTACCGCATGGGACCGTGGAATGGGCTGTGATTCAGCGGCGTCCCGGACATGGCGTCGTACCCGGACCTGTTCTCCAACCAGGTCGTCGTCCGCCCCGACGAGATCGCCTACAGCTTCAACGCCACGGCTGAGGCGCCCTTCTCCCGGCTCGTGCTGAACGAGGCCGGTGTGCTGCAGCGGCTGGTGTGGGACCAGGCCAGCCGTGTGTGGAACACAATCGGGGAGGCGCCAGGGGACGTCTGCGATGGCTACGCCATGTGCGGCGCGTTCGGCCTGTGCGACGTGAACACGGTGTCCACGCTGTTCTGTAGCTGCATCGTGGGGTTCAGCCCCGTGGACCCCACACGGTGGTCGATGAGGGAGTCCGACGACGGGTGCCGGAGGAGCGTGCCGCTGGAGTGCGGCAACGGGACCACGACGGACGGGTTCACGGTGGTGCGGGGAGTGAAGCTCCCGGACACTCAGAACACGACGGTTGACATGAGCTCGACGCTGGATGAGTGCAGAGCAAGATGCCTCTCCAACTGCTCGTGCGTGGCCTACGCCGCCGCCGACATCCGGGGAGGCGGCAGTGGATGCGTCATGTGGAAGAATAACATGATTGACGTCCGGTATGTCGACAAGGGGCAGGATCTCTACGTGAGGCTGGCCAAGTCTGAATTAGGTAGGCACAAATTACAGTAATTACACTTACATCTAAGTCGATCTGTAGTACTAATCAATACGAAAGAGAGTTTCATAATCTAGACTTTTTTCGTTAACATGTTTCTGCAGCGAAAACGAAAAGATCGGATGCGGAAAAGATCGTGCTTCCTGTCACAACATCTCTGCCCGCAGTCCTGGTCACGGCTGCTGGCATGTACCTTGTTTGGATATGCAAGCTTAGAGGTAGGGGCAGCTTAATACTCAGAATGATTCACAGTGCAATATTAATTAGGAATTCCTATTAATTAACTGACATCCAATTCGACACTGATACGGTGTCCCTGCAGGCCTACGTCGAAACAACAATGGTATCCAAAGGAAAGTGATGTTAGGTTTACTGAGCGCGTCAAATGAACTTGGTGATGAAGATCCTGAACTTCCATTCGTTAGCTTTAGAGATATTGTTTCTGCAACAAACAATTTTTCTGAGGACAATATGCTTGGAAGAGGAGGTTTCGGCAAGGTTTATAAGGTAACTACAATACCACATAGTATAGTGGTACGGAAAACAAATTTCGGCATTGCTTATTCAGTTTTAAGTATGACAAAATCATGCAGGGTGTGATGAACGAGAACAAAGAGGTAGCAGTCAAAAGGCTTAGTCTGAGTTCTAGACAAGGAATACAAGAATTCAGAAATGAAGTTGTTCTAATTGCCAAATTGCAGCATAGAAACCTCGTCAGACTTCTTGGTTTCTGCATTCATGGCGATGAGAAGCTGCTGGTTTATGAGTATTTACCGAATACAAGCTTGGATTACTTCATTTTTGGTAGGCTTTGAAGTTATTTTTTTGGAGAAATATAAAAAGGGTCACCAACTCACCATACTTAACACATAAATATATATGTTTGCTTTCCTCATAATACCGCTATAGATGCTGCAAGTAAAAGAGTCCTTGATTGGCCAACAAGGTTCAAGATAATCAAAGGAATATCTAGAGGACTGCTTTATCTCCATCAAGATTCAAGGTTAACAGTAATCCACAGAGATCTCAAACCAAGCAACATATTGCTGGATGCATATATGAGCCCTAAGATTTCAGATTTTGGTATGGCAAGAATCTTTGGTGGGAACCAACAAGAAGCAAATACTAATCGAGTTGTTGGGACATAGTGAGTAATCCATGCCTCCACGATTAACATGGATTTTGTTTTCCTTTTATTTTTGTATATGCTTGGTGCTAACAAACATTTTTTAAGCAGCGGTTACATGTCTCCTGAATATTCAATGGACGGTGCCTTTTCTGTCAAATCCGATACGTATAGTTTTGGTGTCATACTCTTGGAGATTATAAGTGGTTTGAGGATCACTTCCACTCACTTCACGGACTTCCCTAGCCTATTAGCTTATGTAAGTATATATTGTGGAATTCTTGAAATTTTTATGGTTGCCAATATCCTATGAATTTGGTTCAATTGGTTCAGGCGTGGAGATTATGGAAAGATGGTAGGGCAAATGATCTGGTGGACTCATCCCTTATTGAGACTTGTTCACCAGCTGAAGCTAGGCTATGCATCCACATAGGACTCTTGTGCGTGCAAGACAATCCAAACAGTAGGCCACTTATGTCATCAGTTGTGTCGATGCTGGAGAACGAAACCACACCAGTTTCAGTACCGAAACAGCCTCTGTACTTCTCACAATGGTATCTGGAAGCCCAAGGAACAGGAGAAAGTGCAAGCAAATCTACAAATAAGATGAGTATCACAGCGTTGGAGGGACGGTAAATTTATAGGTTACATATCACAGTGTATACTAGAAAACAGCACGCGGCTTTTGCCGCGCGATTGCCTTATGAAACCAGTGTTGCCAAATGTGATGGCCGTTTTATTAAAAATGTATTGCAACAAGTAATTGAACAAGATAACAATATTTTATCACATGTGAGAATGAGCACAACCATAGATTCTTGAGGCAAGTACATATTGCAGATTAAAATTCCAGTAATGGTAAGTGTTTATAGTACACAACTAAACTAATTCTCAATGACAATATTTGTAAGTACTAATTGAACAGAAAGCATGCGGAGGCTACGGAGAAGCTATAATAGGGTAGGCTTGGCGTGCCCCGCCAAAGCGACTCCCTTTCTCCTCGTGCCGTCCGCCGCGCCACCCTCTCTCCCCGTGCCGTGCGCAGTAGGCGCTGGCCCCTCTCTTTCTTCCCAGCTCCTGTCGCCGGCCTCCTCTGTAGGTGGCACGCGCACAGGGCGCGCCGGTCGTCGGTCTCCTCTGCGTTCGCCGCCGCTCCCGCTCTTCCCAAGCGCCGCCCAGCCCTCCGCCGCCGCGCATCGTACAGCTCGTCGCGGGGAAGAGAGAGGCGCCAGGGAGGCTGGTGGTGAGAGATCGGGCGGCGCGGGTAGGTCGCGAGGAGGTGTGAGCCAAGATCCTGTGGTCCAGTGCCATGGCTGGGCACGGCGGCGGAGAGGTGCACATTATTGAGGAGGTGTGAGCGAGGTAGCGGCGAGTGGGCACAGGTCGACTGGCAATGGCGAGCTGCAAAGGAAGAAGACGAGGAGGGGGGAGAGAGAGGAAGTGGCTAGAGAGAGAGGATTTGATGGGCAGCGACAAGATTGGGTCGTGGTCGCATGCTGTGATTCCAGCTCAGTGGAAAGACTTCATATTTGGGGAAGAGGAGAAGCTACAGGATAGCAGATGCGCTCGGAAGGGGAGGAGTTTACCTTCTTCGTCTTGCGGCTGCGGGAGAGATCCGGTTTTTTTTTTTTGTGTTGTCAACGAAAAGGAGAGAGGATCCGTCTGGATTTTATTTGTAGCGAGTTCGCGACCACGCGCAGGGGCGTGTGTTCTGGACTCCTCCGTCTGGTAGTTCCAGTTGGGCCCCGGTTGTTCTAGAAAGGGTCTGGTTGTCATACAATGGGATGTTGCTCTTGGAGAGTTTGGGTCGTTGGATTGGAATCCAACGCTGGAAAATATACAGGTGACGTGGCCCTCTAATTTTGCAGAGCTTGGCTGCGGTTTCGTATTGTTGAGATTCTGACAGTCGCTTATGTATTTAGAATAATTACATGGTTATGAGTGCACCTCCTTATTTCAATGGAACTGTGCAACAGAGTCCAGCTTTTCTGCCGATAGCATAAGAATATAACTATCCACAGCAACATACTCATCCGCACCCGCATAGACAAAATGAGAGAGGGATAAGCACCGTTACGACTCCAACAGCTAGTGCAAACACATACTCATTTTGAGTCCGATAGCTCCTCCTCCCCCATTCTTGCGTACCTCTCTCCTCCTCCCCAATCGCCCTTGCTCGCCTCCGCCCGCCGGCGCCTCGCGCCCTGCCCGCCTGCTGCCCCATGGCCGCGCACCCTCCCTGCTCCACCCGCGCTCCCTCGACAGCGCAGCGGCGGAGGCGGCTCAAGCTTGGCGCAGATCCGACGACTGGCGCGTGTTGACCTGCGAGCGGTGATGGCGGCGCTCTCTCTCCTCGTCGGCGCAACGGCAGAGGCGGCTCGACCTCGACGCAGATCCGGTGGCCGGCGTGCGTTGACTTGCGAGCGGCAGCGGCAGCGGCTGGAGCCTGCTCGCTCCCTTCCGCTCCCTCCATGGCGGGTGCGGAGCTCCCTGCGTAGAAGCAGGGGTGGTCGCGGGAGGCCGGCGGGCCTCCCTCCCCGGCACCACGCCACTTTCCTCGTCCTCCGGCCACAAGTGGACGGCCACCAGTGGACGGCCGCCTCCTTCCGTCGACCCCCCGAGCTTGACGCGGGAGCCAACTGCCAGGATTGGCGACGGGCTTCCAACACTGCTGGAAGGCTCGCTCTTTTGGGTGAAGCGGTTCGTCTCTCTCTTGCGCTCAAAGGAGGCATTTGGGTTTGAAGATGCACTACCTTGCTGTGGATAGTCTTAAGATGACGCCTTGTGTGCGGAATTTGCTCTGATTCCTGGTAGATCTTCTTTATTTTCCGTGTGAATTTGTTCTGAATCCTGTCCTGTGATTGCCATTCGCCATGCTGAACGAACATATCAGCAATTGTCGAACAGTTTATACCTGAAACGGATTGTCTGAACGTGAGAGGTCGAGCATCATCATCCTACGTTGGTGGTCGTCACTTGCAGGCCTCGAAGGGAAGCTGGGCCGGGCCACAAAACATTCTGCGACACACATAAATTACAAAAGATAGGATGTGCGGTCGCGGTGAGCGGCCCAGTTAATTGTTGAGCTTCAAGAACACAGACAATGAGACAGTTCGGCTGAGAGCGAGCCGGCACCGTAGGCCATGCCCATCCTCGTACGGTCTCTTCCTTGTAATTGTGAGAATATAAACGAAGAAATAAAGCACTTACGGTTGACGCCTTCTCCGACAGTCAGATTCAAGCCTCGCTGTCGTCAGACAACACATTGAAGGATGAAGCGTTGGGACAGTGAATTGGAGAGCGGAGTACTGACTGGTGGTCACAGCAGCGAGGACCTAGTAGTCGCACACCACTTGTTCCTTGGACGGCGTCAGAGCGAACGATATCGCGTCTCCATCGGCGCCATCAATGGACGTTATATAATTAGCTTGGGCCACGGCAGATACAGAGGATTGTCGGCCAAGAACAGACCTGTTCAGAGTCTCCTACACAGGCAGACAGACGGCTCACCATGGACTCATGGGGCCGCCGCGCGGCAAGCAAGCTGCGCTGGAACGCCTTGTAAACTGTTGGTAAAGCTGGTGACTCCGTTTAGAAAAGCGTAGGTATATGTATCAAAGACAACGTTTTCGGTCTCAATCTTAGGTCTGAAAATTTTGGTTCATTTGGGGACCAACATAATCTCTGTCACGGCCGGCCGCACGGGATAGCTAGATTGACTAGGACTGGACTGGTTGGTTGATTTCGGAAAGATATATACATGTCACGTGGCCTATGCATGTGATCTAGTGGATACGTACTACGCTTTGTTTTTTTTTTTGTCAAGGACCGGATTTCATTAAAATAGAACTCATTTTACAACTGAGATCATAACATAAAATAAACTTACATTGAAGCACGTCACTAGGTCCATTATATTCCTTGCACCTGGCACCGTCCACTGCTTCAGAAAACTTCGTTGTCGTGAAACTGTACTAGATTCGGACACGAGAACTGCAGTCTCAACCAATAGAAGACTCCACGATCATGAAGACCGCAAAAGAGGCATGGTATGCTCAAACATTGCGGGAAGTAAAATGTGTCGAAAGAACATCGATCATATCTTCTAAAAGTTGGACTGAACATGAGACCCGACGCCACCGTTAGCCATTGCCAATGGCGGCCGGAAGAACAGATACGCTGTGTTGATGAGTCTGCAAGTGAAGATGTGACCTCGCCAATGATAAACCACAGCAAGCACGTCGACAGAGTCGTCGTCGGTCCCACTTATTATGGTACCCGTTGATGTCGGCCGTGAAGCTGCCATCCGTTTGATTTCGACAGAAATAATTATCTCTTTGTATCTTTGCAAGTGTTTTTTCTGAACGACGTTAAATGTTTAGGTACATGGAGACATTTTAGATGACCGACTAGACGGTTTAAACAACGTTGTGTAGTACTATGACAGTGAATAAAATTAAATAGCGGTATAATTTTTATCGGCATAATATTTTCATTGTTACACGCCATATTTTTACGAGAAAAATAAATCCAGGATATATCTTCTACAGGTAAGAGTGTAACTTAATTTAGTCCTCCATTCTGTCGTCAAATCGATTGATTGAACGCTTTTCAGAAAAATCAATTCACTATTCATCATTCATCCGTCAATATATTGAATAATTACCACATCACCCTCTGGTTGACTCTACTTTATTTCACCTGCCATCACCTAAAAGTTTGTATAGATGTGCGCAGAGAGGACTAGCTGGTGTTTAGGTCAAATTGAAGTGTGACATTTACACCATTTTGACCACCGTTGACCATTTAAACTGTCTAGTGTTTAATTCATTGTTTAGGTCTTAAACTAGTACACACCAGATATGCATTGATCTTTGTGTGTTTAGGAAATTGATTTCTTTGCTTATTAGTTATCAGGGAGGGAAAACAATTTCTAATATGGATGTAACATATGAGGTCCCTTTGAAAGACTAGTAAGCATCCACGTACCAACCGTGAACTCAGTCAATCAGTCTTAGACACATTTGCTCCTCCTCCCTGGACCCGTGAAAGTGAACAAAGACCTTGAGAAGATAAACACGGCGTGCACAGTAGATGTGACTGTGTTATAGTATGTGTTAATGTGGTAAACATCAAAACATGTTCGACCAATGGTGAGCTCCAACGTTTTCAGATATATGCATGGCGTCCTCAGATGAGACCCTGATATGAGATATTTCTTGTTTAAGAACAATTCGTCGCTCATGGCGGCACCAGCAATCAAGCTCCCCAACCTTCCCCTGCTGATCTTCCCCATCCTACTCCTTTCTCACAGAGCCTCCGGTGCCGGCGGCATTGCGTCGAACACGCTCAGCAACGGGGCCAACATCACCGATCATGGTAATACCACGCTGGTCTCCCCCGGTGGCTCATTCACCCTGGGTTTCTTCTCCCCTCCCGGGGTGCCCACCAAGAGATACCTCGGGATCTGGTTCACCGTGTCCGGTGCGGATTCTGTTTACTGGGTGGCCAACCGTGACACCCCGCTCAACAATATCTCCGGGGTACTGGTGGTCACCGCCGGCGGGAGCCTGAGCCTTCTCGACGGCTCTGGCCAGACCGCCTGGTCCTCAAACACGACCGGGGCCTCTGGCTCCACAGTGGCGCAGCTGCTCGATTCCGGCAACCTGGTCGTGCGCGAGAAGAGCGGCGGCGGCCGCGTACTCTGGCAGTCATTCGACCACCCGTCCAACACCATGCTCGCCGGCATGAAGTTCGGCAAGAACCTGAAGACCGGCGCGGAGTGGTCCCTCACGTCGTGGCGATCGGCCAACGACCCGGCGACGGGGGGCTACCGTCGGGTCATGGACACGAATGGCCTGCCGGACATCGTCACCTGGCAAGGCAGCGCCAAGAAATACCGCTCGGGCCCGTGGAACGGCCGCTGGTTCAGCGGCGTCCCGGACATGGACTCGGACTTCAAGCTGTTCACCGTCCAGATGGTGGACGACGCCGACGAGGTCACCTACGCCCTCAATGCCACCACCGCGGCGCCGCCCACCCGCATGGTTCTCGACGACGCCGGCAAGTTGCAGGTCCTGGTGTGGTTTCAGACAAGACGGGTCTGGGTGTCATACGCGTGGTTGCCGCGCGACGTCTGCGACGAGTACGCGTCGTGCGGGGCGTTCGGCCTGTGCAACGTCGACGCCGCGCCCACGCCGTCCTGCAGCTGCGTCGAGGAGTTCAGCCCCGTGAACCAGTCGCAGTGGTCCAGCGGGTGCCGGAGGGACGTGCAGCTGGAGTGCGGCAACGGGACGACGGCGACGGACCGGTTTGCGGTTGTGCGGGGAGTGAAGCTCCCCGACACCGAGAACGCGACCGTGGACAGGAGCGTGACGCTGGAGCAGTGCAAGGCGAGGTGCCTCGCCAACTGCTCGTGCGTGGCCTATGCCCCCGCAGACATCCGAGGAGACGGTGGCGGCAGTGGCTGCGTCATGTGGAAGGATAACATTGTCGATGTCCGGTACATAGACAATGGGCAGGATCTCTATGTGAGGTTGGCAAAGTCCGAATCAGGTAGGCAAAACTTGTTCCAGCTACTACTATCTCAGTCTAGATTCTCAGACAATATTCATCGTCTTATCTGCTATGATTCATATTTCCTGGAATACATTTCTGCAGCTTCGAGGAGGAGGAACATTGTGGCGAAAATCTTGCTTCCAGTTATGGCGTCTGTGCTAGTCCTCGCAGCAGCTGGCATGTACCTTGTCTGGATCTGCAAGCGTAGAGGTAGAATCAGAAACACTTCACAACAAAGAATTATTTAGGAACAATAAATGTTTCAGTATATACTAGTGTAAGGTTTAATAACAAATGGTATTGCTCTTCTTGTCAGCCAAACGTCAGAACAGGTATATTTTGAAGAAAGCGATCCTAGGATACTCGAATGCGCCAAATGAGCTTGGTGATGATAATATAGAGCTTCCATTTGTCAGCTTTGGAGAAATTGCAGCTGCAACAAACAATTTTTCAGAGAACAATATGATCGGGCAAGGTGGCTTTGGGAAAGTTTACAAGGTTAGGAAAAAAAACCCATTTAGGCCAAAATACGAGAATTTTACTTATGGCACTGCTTGTTCAGTTTAAGAATAGTGAAATCATGCAGGGTACTCTGGGACAGAACATAGAGGTTGCAATCAAAAGGCTCGGTCAGGGTTCCGGACAAGGTGTCGAGGAATTCAGAACTGAAGTTGTTCTGATTGCAAAATTGCAGCACAGAAACCTCGTCAGACTTCTTGGTTGCTGCATCCATGGCGATGAGAAGTTGCTGATCTACGAATACTTACCAAACAAAAGCTTGGATTTCTTTATTTTTGGTATGTTCTAACTTAACGCCTAACGTTGTTATTACCTCTGCAATTGCTTACTCAACAGTATTATTTTAGATGCTGCAAACAAATATTTCCTTGATTGGCCAACACGTTTCAAGATAATCAAAGGAATATCTAGAGGACTTCTTTATCTCCACCAGGATTCAAGGTTGACTATAATTCACAGAGACCTCAAACCGAGCAACATACTGCTGGACGCCGAGATGAGCCCTAAGATATCAGATTTCGGTATGGCAAGAATCTTTGGTGGAAACCAGCAAGAAGCAAATACCAATCGAGTTGTAGGGACATAGTGAGTGATCATTTCTTGATGTCTAAAACTAACTTTATTTCCCTAAATTTACTCAAATTGCTTGCACCTCTTTTGAACAGCGGTTACATGTCTCCTGAATATGCAATGGATGGTGCCTTTTCTGTCAAGTCAGATACATACGGCTTCGGTGTCATAGTCTTGGAGATTATAAGTGGTTTGAAGATCACTTTAACTCACTACAAGGGCTTCCCTAACCTTCTTGCTTATGTAAGTACATGTACAGCAGTATGATTAAACTTTTCACAGTTAAAATAAAAGCAAAATACTGAATTCCCTTGGACACACATTTGATTCCATTTGTTCAGGCGTGGAGCTTATGGATAGATGGCAAAGCGATGGATCTGGTGGACCCATCCCTGGCTAAAAGTTGTTCCCAAACCGAAGCTTTACGGTGTATCCAGATAGGACTGCTGTGTGTCCAAGACAATCCAAATTACAGGCCGCTAATGTCATCTGTAGTGACCATGTTAGAGAACGAAAGTACACCACTTCCAGTCCCAAAACAACCTGTATATTTCTCGCATGCGGGAACCCAGGGAACAGCAGGAGAAACCACTAGCAGCTCTATGAATAATATGAGCCTCACAACAGTGTTGGAGGGACGGTAGATAATTTAGGTTATGCATGTGTTTGTATGTCAGTTTTTAAAATAACGTGTATTTGTTAGTGTTCTACATTTTTTTCTGGAAAAGTAATATTGCTAATTTGCATGCAAAGGTCAAAATTTGTATTGAGTTTAGCGCTGGTAGAAAAAGGTAATTTGGTCCTGTTTGGTAGAGCTCTCGTTCCTGCCAAAACAGATTCGGCTCTAGCTCCTCCAGTGGAGCGGCTTTTTTAACAAGCCATGCTCTGGCTCCTCTAACAAAGTGGCTTTTCAAGTGATGTGAAACCGTTTTGAAAACTGTTTAATAGAGCAGCGCCTCAATGACATGGTCGCTTAGAGATGGAGGTGAAGCCGATGAACTCACGTTTTCCTTCCCCTTTAGTGTAAGCTGTTTTGCGGCTTCTTCTCAGCTTCGGTAGTGGAGCCGTTCTGAAATACTTAGAGAGGGAGTACTCATTTACTAGATCTTCACCAAAATTCGATGGAGAAATCGTACGAGAAGCCTTACCAAAAAGGTTTAATTGAAACTTGTTCTGTCTAAGGTCTAATTGAAACTCGTTTTGTCTCTTACGAGCCATGAGGTACTAGAAGCCCAACTAATTTATGCTAGCTGTTTTATTTGAGAGATCAAAAATGTTGAACCACTTCGATGGTCTGGTCCCTCATCTTGTTGAGGATGGTCTATCAATTCTTCAGTATGCAGATGATACGATACTCTTCTTGGAGGATGATTTGGATAAGGCCAAAAATCTGAAATTAGTAGTGCTATGCGCTTTTGAGATGCTTTCAGGCCTTAAGTCAATTTTCACAAGAGTTAGTTGTTTCGTTTTGGAGAAACGAAAAATAGATTGTCAGAGTATGTGGACTTGTTTGGTTGCAAGGAGGGGGTTATGTCATTCAGGTATTTGGGAATTCCGATGAGCCCACGCAAACTTTCAAATAAAGATTGGAGTGTCAATAAAGATCAGACTATTATAGATCAAGATTTTTTTGGCAATGTGATGAGCATAAGAAGAAATATAAACTTGCAAGGTGGAGTATTCTTCGCAAACCAAAGAGTGTGGGGGTTTGGGTATAATAGATCTTGACATTCAGAACAAATGCTTATTAAGTAAATGGTTGTTTAAGCTGGTAAATGAGGAAGGTTCTTTTCAACTTGGGACAGGGTTTTGTTCTTAAGATATTTTTTCCTAAGGATTTACACTTTTGGTCAGGATTGATGGAAGTCAAAAATCTTTTTCAGGAAAAGGGCCGGTTCAAGGTCCAAGACGGATCCCAGACTAGATTCTGGGAAGACTTGTGGCTTGGTGATGAACCCTTAATGTTAGCTTATCCCTCATTATACGGCATAGTTAGGAAGAAAAATGTTTCAGTGGCTCAAGTATTAAATACTTCCCCGCTTAATGTTTCTTGTAGACAGGCGGTAGTGGGGGATACACGGACCAAATGGTTGAAGTTGGTGGGTAGTCTCATGGAGGTGCAGCTTTTCATCTGGACAAAAAGTAAAACCTTTACTGTACATGCAATGTATAATGATTTGATGATTGGGGAGGGAGTGCCTCTAGACATTTCTTTGTGGAAAATTAAAGTACCCCTGAAGATCAAAATTTTCCTTTAGTATTTAAAGCAAGGAGTGATCCTTACTAAAGATAATTTGGCTAAAAGGCAGTGGAAGGGGTGTACTGAATGTTGCTTCTGTAATGCACAGGAGACTATTCAGCACCTATTTTTTGATTGCCAGATGGCAAGGCTGGTATGGAGCGCAATTAGCATAACTTTTGGCATAAGAAAACCAGGGAGTATTAGAGATCTTTTTGGGAGATGGATCAGTGATTTTCCATATAAACAAAGGAATAGAGTGTTGCTGGATGTTGCTGCGGTTTGCTGGGCCATTTGGCTGAGTAGAAATGACGTGGTGTTCCAAAGATCGAAACCTAACTCGTGTTTGCAGCTAATTTTTAGGGGAGCGTATTGGATCAGGAGCTGGTCGATATTATCTAAAGAGGAGGAGAGGGACAACTTGAAGCTTGGATGCCTAAGTCTGGAGACAACAGTGTTGGAGGTTTTCAACAAGTTTGACTGGGGTGTTGTCAAAACGATTTTACTCTAGTTTGTATCCTGCTGTATGCAACAGTGGTAGTTGTTCTGTTTTCTGGATTGGAAGATATTTCTCCACTAGTGTGCGGCTTTGATAGAGGCAAGGTGTTGTGTTTCTTTCGGTTGTAAGCTGTCAAACATTGATTGCCGTGTTGTCAAAAAAAAACATTGATTGCTGAGACCGGGTTTATCCTATTTCTAAAAAAAATTACGTGTGGTCGGTGGGCTGGCATCAAACCAGAGAAACCAACAGTTGTAAACGAGCTTTAGAATTATCTTTATTTTGTTATTACTTTGATAGCTGATCCATCATGAATCACACGCCAAGCAAAAGTCTCAACCTTTCTAGGGCTTGCAGGGGTGCATCTATGTGTCACTGTGGTTGACCGAATCACCAAGCATCACGCCGGTGATTAATTAAGAAAAGTGTGTCCGATTGTTTTCGCGCGTAGCACGATGCGTTGTGGGACTCCATGAGTAGCTAATATTTTTTGATTCATTCCTATCTTTATTGTGCATGCATAGAAAAAATCAAAAGTGTTGATGTCATTCTCATCTAAAAGTTGTTTGAAACTTAAAAAACCTATAAATATTAAACCGAGTATTAAAATTAAATTCCGATTGCACCATTGAATTTCTGACAATAAAAACTTCGAAACAAGATCCCACTTTGCTATATTTCGACAATTTTTTTATTTGTATTTTTAATTAAGGTTATATATTTTGTGCAGTACACAACCGTAGAACAAAATTTACAAACTAATAGAACAAAACATTTGTACATACCGAACAAATTATGAACTGTCAGAACAATTTTGTAGACGTGTCGAACAAATTCTACAAACTACTAGAATAAAACATTTGTAGGTACCGAACAAATTATATGAACTGCCGTAACAAATGTGTATTCGTGTCGAACAAATTATACAAACTACTAGAACAAAATATTTTAGTCACCGAACAAATTATATGAACTGCGGAAACAACTATGTATACGTTAGCGAACAAATTATACAAAATCACAAAACAAACATAGTTGTTCCATCAGTTCATGCAATTTGTTCGGTATGTACAAATTTTTTATTCTATGGGATTGTAAAATTTGTTCCACATGTATATGGCACATAGAAAATATAACCTTTATTTAAAAATGCAAATAAATTTTTTTGTCAAAATATAGTCAAGTGAGATCTTGTTACAAAGATTTTATTGTCAGAAATTCAGTGGTGAAGGCAAATTTTATTTAGATAATTGGCGCAAGATTTATAGTTTTTTTTAAGGTTTAGACATTTTGCATGAAAGATGATGTCAACAATCTTGTCTCACTTGCATAGTTGCATGCACTATGATGATTCTCTCATCCTCTTACACCCATTCTGTCACACCTACGGGCAACCAATCCAGTTTTAATTAAGCATTCCAACCCTCCACTGCAGATTTCAGATCGGCGTGCGGGCTTGCAGTGCTCAGAACTTCTTCCATGCCGGCTTGAGAATGGAGAGAATTGGGGAACAGAGGTGGATAAGGTTAGGGTTAGGGTGTGTGGAGCTTATTTAGGCCGGGCTGTGTGGGGAAGTTCAAAGAGCCCAAAATTTTTGGCCGGTAAGAGGAAAAACCGGCCCGACCCGAGAAACGTGATTTTTGTGTTTATCATTTTTTTCGCCGAGAAAAAAACCCTACTACTACTGTGTACACCATCTGAAATGGGAGACGGCGAGATGGATTTTGAGGCGCCATTGCTGACCATGCAGGTGACCAAGGTCAAGCACGGGGGCCTTGTCCTCGGGCTCGGCATGAACCACTGCCTCACTGACGGCCTGTTCGCCGCCGAGTTCCTCCGCTGTTGAACGGGTTCTAAGGCAACACCGTCAGCTTCACCTGCTGCATCTCCGACGTTGGCGGCATCCATGTCAGTCAGCGGCTGCCTATTCCATCCAAGACGCCATCACCGCACCGACGCCGTGTTCACCTACTCCGCCATCGACTACATTGATGAGCAGGACCGGGGCGCTCACCCGTCGCTAACGACGACGATGCTGGTCACAGTTTGGAACAATCTTGGGCTTCATATCACCGATTTTAGGCGGGGTCAGGCAATCCACTCGGGTTCGGAGGAGCTTCCGTAGAACGAGATCGTCATGATCCTCGGAGAGATCGAGGGGACACAGAGAGAGATCAATATAGGAATTGAATATGGGAAGAAGGAGGCGTGCAGGCAGCGGGGGAGGGAGGAACGGACGGGGAGAAACGGGCGACGGAGGCCACACAGGCGGCAAGGGAGGAACAAATGGAGGAGGCACGTAGGCGGACATGTGATTAAAAAAAAGGACAGACGGGAGGCTCGCGACGCGGGGAAGCGAGAGAGATAGAGACAGATCCTCTGACAGATGGTCCCACCTGTCAGGACGGACCAAAAAATTGGCAGAAGCAATCCTTGCTTTAATATAAAAAATAAAAAATATATATAAATAAACTAGCAACTATGCTCGTGCGTTGCAACCGGAGAAAATATGCGTGTTTCGCCGTCATACACCCCAGCCTAATCTCGTCTGCCATCGTTCGCATCTCCCAAACCTCACAAGCGTTGTCGGGGTTCTCTACCGTCGGCAAGTAAATTTGTATCGATCACGTGTCGGATCCGGATGGTCAGCACAGGAGACACAAGGATGTATACTGGTTCGGGCCTCCGGGGAGTAATACCCTACGTCCAGTCTCGGGGGATAGTGTTCTTATGCCGGGATGTTTGTAGTAGGGGTACAAACTGGTCGGGAGAGGGAGACGGAGCCCAAGTCCCTGGTGTGAGTGGTTCGAGTAGCTTGAAGGCGTACGTGCGTTGCGGGTGTGTGAGTTGTTAGTCGGTCAGCCCCTAGAACGGTTACCCTCCCCCCTTTTATAGTTGCAAGGATGAGGGGGGCAAAAAGGGAATACAAAGTGGTACTACAGTGCTACAGTGTCGGGGTGTCCTTCCCCACGTCGGGCATCCGTCAGCGGGTGTGGTGAATAGCCTCGAACTGTTGTAGAGTTGGTGATGACCGTATGGGCGTCCCGGAGTGGTTGACTCCGAGTAGTTGCCGCCGGTGGCTTCCCGAGTGCTTCTCTGAGTAGTTTGTCACTGTGGAGGGTTGACCCGGCGTGCCCGCGTCCGGCAGTGTAGTAGGTATACGTCTTTCGAGGAGTGGTTGGACCCCGTTCGGCGGGATGGTGCATCTTTGTGTCGACGGGACGGCGCGGCGCGTGGCGTTCGTGGCACCAGTCAGCGATGGCCGCCCATGCCGTCGACACGGGCGTGCCACCCGCCAAGACGACTGGCATGGGAAATGGCGCCTTACGTGGCGTCGTGGGAGCGGGCATGCGCAGAGGGCCTGCCACGCCTGTCGTGGGCCCCGCCTCGGGCTTGACTTCCGCGCGGAGACTTGACCCTGGTCGGAGGCGGAGAACTACTCGTGCGAACGGGTAGTCGGGGCCGAGGCGGAAACTTGTCGTGTGAATGGGTCGTCGTAGCGGAGGTCGGAGACGGAGAAGTAGTCATGTGAACCACCAAGTACTCGGAGATGGGGAAGTAGTCGGGCGAACCACCAAGTACTCGGGGATTGGGCATTTTGTCGTGTAAGCTGCCAGTTTTACGGACTGTCAACTTTACGCCCCTTGCTTGATGATCGCCGCTTGGTGGGCCGTAGTCCAGGCCCTCGTCAGGCGTCTACCACAGTCTTGATGTCGCCTGCCCAACATCGACTC
Source organism: Cenchrus purpureus (assembly GCA_022644695.1). Classification (NCBI taxonomy): domain Eukaryota; kingdom Viridiplantae; phylum Streptophyta; class Magnoliopsida; order Poales; family Poaceae; genus Cenchrus; species Cenchrus purpureus. Next base: position 28,410,471 of record CP053456.1, on the reverse strand, counting down.
CTCAATCGGACCGTCGTTATACCAGTGCGCAATGCCATCCTGACCTCGCCCATTGTCGCCCGCACCTCCCAGCCTTGTTGTCATCTTCCCTGGCTAGGTCCCTATTCCCGCCTCCCCAACCTCACCGTTGCGCGTGCCACCCCGACCTCGCTTGTCATCGTCCGCATCGATCGCGTTGTCACCCCACCACCACTGTTATCCGCCCTGACTGCATCGACATGCCTGCCTCTCCGACCTCTTAATCACATTCGCACCATCTAACACGCCTGCACTAAATTTTTAATACTCATGAAAAATTTTCTAGCACCAAATTTTGGATAGCTACACATTTGCTAGAAACACATAAAAAAGGCTTAATTATTTCTTTCAAGCAAATATAATACTCATTAAATTGGGTATTTATATTCTATTCCCTGTCTCGCTGCCCCTCGATTCTATATTTTGGATAGCCACCCGGTCGGCCCGTCCCCGTGGACCCCGTCGACCCATATGGTTTTTTTCTTTTCTCGGGTCCTCCCACGTTGGTTTTTTTTCTCCCCGGTCCTCCCACGTCCGCTGATATCGTGGCCTCACCGGCGGCATTTTTTTCAGTTCCTCACCGAGCCCCCTGCCGCCCTCCTGCTGGCGACCCCGTTCCATCTCCGGTGCCCCTGTTCGGTGTCGACTAGATCTCCTGAGAACGACACCACTGCGGCATCCATTATCATCGGCGACAACGAATCAAACTCTGATCTCCTTCCTGCTGCTTGAGGTGCCCCTTCTGACCCCTCAATTGGATCTGCATAGATTTTGCTCAATTTCCCGACCTGACCCGTTACCGCACTAGCACCCCGTGACCGTTCCAGGTTGCGCTTGCCCCTTCTAGGTGGCGTCGCGGCTTCGGCAGTGGTGGCGCCGTCGTTGATGAGCATGCGGAGGTGGGGAATCGTCCAGCAGCAACGACATCGAGCTGGCAGCTGCCGGGGATCGACCAATGGCGACAACATTGAGGAAGCTGCTACAAGCTGGAGGTGGGCAACAAGGTTCACATCACAGATCGGATAGGATTGGTGGCTATTAGCTGATTCTGCTCCTCCGTGCAGCATCAACAGTTGCAGTTCCACACGGTATCATACAGACAAATCCCATCCAGTTGCTTCATTTTGTGAGCAATTTATTTGATTCTCGATCCCAATTTTCTGTGTCACCTACCTGTTGCTAGGTGGGTGCTTCGCCAAGCAGTGGAGCTATGGACGCTGGCCGCAAGATATCTTTGGTCTCCACTGCTCCGTCACTGAGCGATGGTGCTTCATCCTTCCTACTCTTTTTCTTTGTTGCGCCACAGGTGTACATATTTTTAGCAGTCAATTGGAATTTTTTTAGCAAACAATTGGAAAATTATTGCCTCAGTGTGCTTGTGGGATGCTAGCTGCCTGCTAGCCTGCTATATACTTCTTACTTGTGGTTCCGACCGATGCATTCAGTAGGTGCCTATTTGGGTGACCAAGACTAGGTGTTGTTTATGTTCTTGGCTGAAACTATATAATGTCTCATGGGATAGCTATGATTATTCTGATTGACCATAATTTGTATGAGTTTATTCACTTGTTTAGTTAGCTACTCCGGGGACATTTTAGGAAGTATTCTGGAATCTTTGCTCAGCTCAATGTGATATAACTAGTGTGTCAGTTATTCGGAATTGCTTTCAAGCCCCGGAACTGTTACCAATATACTGAAATTTGGTCTCTAAAATTTCCAAGAAAATAGCTATGTTCCAGGTAGTGAATGGTTAGGGCCCTTTTAAATGTGAGTGTTTGTACTGTTTTCATTATATGTGCAACCAATGTCCATTAGTTTGTTGTTTCTGCCACTACACTATCAATCAACACATTCACTACTATAGTTCAATTTATTTTAGCACACAATGGGCAAGTTAGCTGATTTTGTTGAATCCAGGTATAATAGGGTCAGCTGATTCCCAGGTCCAGTTTTCCGAGTAGGAAAAAATAGATTGCTGGGATGTCCTTGCTTGAACTCACAGCTCAAGAACAAGGACAAACCAACGCATGCCTGCACCATGGAGAAGTTGAAGGTGCTATTTCAGTGGGATGTGGCCAGGTGACTCCTCTGACCACAACCATTGTTCTATGCAAAGAATTATTAACTAACATAATGTTCCGCTGGATGTATCAGGTGGTGACGTTTTCCATGTTGCAGGCTTGCAGCAATTTAGTCTAGACACTATAGTGTGCTCATCAGATTTGCCAATCCAAATTTGATGCTAGGTGCAGACTTCGTTGTGTTGGTTTCCTTGTATGAATATATTTGGATCGATATACTTTGCAAATAATTTTAAATATTCAGAAGGTTTGAACTTCTAACCATTGTGGTTCATGATACTAGTTTTCTTGATCAATATATATATGCCTTGTTTTATCTCAGAGGTGACAATCTAGAGTGAGTGGAGTCTCTTGGTGAAGAACTACAAGCGCAAGCAGTAGCATGTGCTGTCAAACAAAGGGACCCCTATTGTTGCAAACTAAGGGGTGGTCCTGTCCTCAAATTAGTTATAGTACTCTCTGCAATCCAATTATGTATCTTATATGAAAGAATCTGAAGCTTGTTATCCTCAAGGTGTCTTGCTTGGTGCAGCATTTGCAAGGGCAAGGCCGCAAGGCTTGCTGGTCCTTTTCACACATTGTAATGTTCATTGCATCCTCTAATGATTCTAAAAGTTTCTTGAATCAAAATCATGGTTCGGAACAAAAATCAATCATGTATGATTTATGATTAGACTACTTTAACTCTCAGGCCTAAACAGTGTACTACCACTACAACATGGCTGAATATAAAAGGCATTTTAATTTGCCTTCAAAAGCTGCAAAAATGCCTTAAGAGACCTTGCAAGGTGTTTCTGAAAACGCTTGTGAAAATCTGGATGCCGAACGTCTTTAGTGGCATTTTTCAATATGCCTTCAAACATCAAAGATAAAGGCATTTTAAGAATGCCTGGACTAGTTTCAAAGGCATTCTGCAAGGTAACCTTGAAGCCTCTTGGGGCATTTTTCTGGACGCCCTAAGATACTGATTGCCTTCACAACTAAGTCATTCAAGGAGAAAGCTTTGCTGGAAGTACAAATAAACCTATTACATTTCAGAATAAACTGACAATCTCAGATTCACACTAGATATATCCAAATACTTAATCTTTCATATACATGGTTAGTGCCTATGTCTGTAACTAAACACAATCAATAAACCCAGCCTACCCACATCACAGCTACACATCAAACTAAAACTTTGTGCTCTGGTCGTCCTCACTTGGCTGATGCATCTTGTTTCGAACAAACATACTTGGATCAATAATACAAAAGGATCTGTACCATGCACTTTGTTTGTGAAAAAAATGCAGTTTTGCAAGGGACTTGTATTTGCTAATTCAACAAGTGTTACTTTCATTAATGACTATAACAACAATTCTAAATGAACTTGAAGCCAGAGTGACAATGGAAAAATAATTTCACAACTGCAAAATGCAAACGGTTATGGAGGGATATGCGAGGAGAAGGGATCTGAGAGCGTCAAGATCACTGGCTGGGGGCCTCTGCGGCTCAGCCCATAGGCCATAGCTGAGTAAGAAGGCTTTTCCTTCCTAATTCTTGCTTGATTCAAATGATGACACACCTGACATCATAATTGGATAGCATGAGCATATTGGGCCATCTATACAGCCAAATAATTATGAGGTCATATGTAACCAATATGGCCGTCTATAGCTAGCTGATATGTCTTCAGTTAATTAGCCAATTATTAATTATCTGACAGAATAATTCTATGTAGCAGGGAGCACATGGGTTGCTCTACTCACCTCCTACCGGTAAGAGTTGAGCGCACTCTTCAGTTGTGCATAATTATTTTTGCACTGCCAAAACATGCTTATGAGTTATGAAGTCTGTAACTAAATCTCGCTTAATATCAATTCATCATACACCAGTTTATGGTGAAATCAACATGCATACTACCCTAAAAATGAAGCAGGTGGCTTAATTGACACATAAGTGCACAATGAACTTACTGGATGTTGCAATTTCACTGAGAACATCTCCATGATGGAAACCGCTCATGGGGTAGTACCAAGCTCACATCAGATCTAACTAAACAATGTACCTGCCATGCAATCCAGGTTGCTACCGCCCCAATCCCCGACGCCGGAATCGAATGACCGTCGCCGGACATCAGCCCTTCGATTTGCAACCTCCGGCGGCAACCAATTTACTGTAGGATGGGAGGTGGGCGGCGACCACCGTGCCAAGGCCACGGCGACGGCGGCCGCGGTGAGGCTGTAGAGCTGGTAGGTCACAAAGAAGAGCAATGCAGATGCGAGGAACAACGGGACTAGCATTCGGATCTCGTGGCCATCGCAGCCACTACCGTCGCCGCCGCTCGCCGGGCTGAGCAGGTTGGCGCGGAACGCGACCTCGGAAAAGTGAAGCTGGAACCGCCGAAGTCAACCATTTTTTCCAAGTGCCCACGATTCACGATCCAGCGAACCGGACCAAGAACCGTCGGCGCTATGTCCGGGTACACACACGCGCGCGCCCGTGAAAAACCGGAGCGGGACTGCGGGGAGAAGGGTCGCGTGCGTGCGTGGAGGCTGGGTCGGAATATTCCATACCATGTGTAAATAATATTTTATAGAAAAATATATTCAGTTGGAACTAATCTCTACCTAATTTATACATGTAGAGATTAATTATTGAGGGAGATGATAACCTCCTGAAACATGCAACAGACTATTATAAGGAATTGTTTGGAAGAGCCCAGAGCAATACATTCAAACTGGATGAAGGGCTTTGGGAGGAAGATGAAAAAATGAACATGACAAATAATGAGGATATAATAAAACCTTTCTCTGAATCAGAGATAAAGGAAGCTCTCTTCCAAATGGAAAACAATAAAGCAGCTGGTCCTGATAGCATACCAGTAGAATTCTATAAGAAATGCTGGGATATCATCAAAGAGGCCATCATTGAGATGTTCAAAGATTTCCATGAAGGGAGGTTGGATGTTAGTAGAATCAACTATGGAGTGATTACACTGCTCCCTAAAGTAGTGGATGCTGATAAAATTCAACAATATAGACCAATATGCCTCCTAAATTGTCTATACAAATGGATAACCAAAGTCCTAAATATTAGGATGGAAAAGTATGCAGGGAAACTGATACTTCAAAACCAAACTGCATTCATGAAAGGGAGAAATATCATGAATGGGGTGTTGGCCTTGCATGAGGTAATGCATGAAACCAAAAGGAATAGATCAACTGGTGTTATCCTAAAACTTGATTTTGAGAAGGCATATGATAAGGTGTGCTGGGAATTTCTCTTTGAGAACTTCAGAATAAGAGGTTTTGATAAGAAATGGTGTGAATGGATGAAACAAGTGGTATCTGGGGGGACCATAAGTGTCAAACTAAATGATAAGATGGGGGCTTACTTTACAAGCCACAAGGGCGTCAGGCAAGGGGACCCCTTGTCACCCATTCTGTTTAACATCGTGGCTGACTGCCTAACTAGAATGATATGGAAAGCTCAAGCTAATGGTCTGATAACTGGACTAGCTGACAATCTTATCCCAAAGGGGGTGGCTGTTCTGCAATATGCAGATGACACTATAATATGTCTCAAGGAAGGCATGGAGAATGCTAGAAATATGAAATTGCTTCTATACTTGTATGAGATGTTGTCTGGATTCAAAATAAATTTTGCTAAAAGTGAAGTTATTCTAATAAATGGGGATGAAGAGACAAATGTACAAATGGCTGAATTGTTCAATTGCCAAATTGGGATGTTTCCCATTAAATATCTAGGGGTCCCTGTTAGTCCTTGCAGGCTGCATGTAAAGGACTGGGAACCATTGGCTGAGAAAAATGAAAAGAAGCTAGTGGTATGGAAAGGTGGTGCTATGTCCATTGCTGGCAGGACCACCTTGATAAATTCAAGTCTAACCAGCTCAACTATTTATCACATGTCTATGCACCTCCTGCCAAAAACTACCATAGCTAGGTTAGACAAACAAAGAAGAGTGTTTTTCTAGCAAGGGGGGAGCACTAAAAGAAAATATAGGTTGTTGAGGTGGGAGTGTATATGCAAAAGTAAAAAGAATGGAGGTCTGGGAATTAAGGACATCAGGAAAATGAATATTAGTCTGTTGTGTAAATGGTGGTGGAAGCTTGAGAATGAGGATGGTTTATGGCAACAGGTGGTCAGAGCCAAGTATCTACATGGGGATTTGGTGAGTACTGTGAGACACAGACTCAATGACTCTCCTGTGCGGGCTGACCTGTTAAAAATCAAGAATCTATACTTGAGAGGAGAAGAGTAGAAACCAAAAATGGGGAAAAAACCTTGTTTTGGAAGGATCCCTGGCTTTTTGATAAGCCAATATGCACAATCACTCCAGTGGTTTTTGATTTCTATGAGGAGAAAGATGTTACTGTACATCAATTCCTGGTGTGTGATGATGGGCAGTTAAAATTCACAAGATGGCTGCCCCCTTTTCTGTTTGAACAGTGGGTGGATATTGTGGAAAACGCTTTCAACTTCCATTTTCAGAACATGGATGACAATGTTAAATGGAAATGGGGGGGGGGGGGGCAGGGGACATACACAACTAGATCCATGTATGACCATCTAACCAAAGATGATGAAGGCTGCTCCTTCTCACATATATGGAAAGCAAAAATCCCATATAAAATCAAGATCTTTACCTGGCTTCTAGAGAACAATGTTGTCCTTACTAAAGACAACATGGTAAAAAGAAAGTGGACTGGTAACCCCTCATGTATGTTTTGCTCACAAGTGGAGACAATGGAACACTTGTTCTTCCAGTGCCCCATTGCAAAATGTGTGTGGGGATTGTTGGAGCTTGCTTTGGAACCAGAAGTGTTCCAGAAAATGTAGCACAGTACAAGAAGTGGATCAGTGAGTCTCTCCCCAATGGGAAACATGTCCATCACTTTGGGTTTGCAGCAGTTTGCTGGGCAATCTGGAAATGCAGGAATAAGGCGGTCTTTGACAAAAAAAATGATCAAATCTCCGGCTGAAATTATTCTTCACGCATGCATTTTTATGTTGTACTGGGCAGGTCTGTTCACCCCAGAAGCACAAGAAGCTATCACTGAAGGTGCCAATGTGATGTTTTGCACGAATGCTGGGCGCAATGTAAGGAGCGTGGTGGTGCAGGCTTTGCGCGAGGAGGCGCCCGATGAAGAAGATTAAGCTTGATGGAGATACTGTGTAGCGCAAGAAAGGGCTGCGGACACAGTCAAGCGGCTGTCAGATGAGGAAGTAGGTCTGTCTAGTGGCGCCTTGTTTTGTGTTTGAAACATGTGGTGACGTTCAGACTCGATGTTTGGTATTGTCTGCTTTCCCTGGGAGTCTTGGGGCGAACGGTGTCCTAGCCTAGCTTGAGTCAAGGTAGGTTAGGGCGTTTCGAGGGTCAGTAAAACTTCTCTGTTATCCCTGTCCTGTAACGTGCTCGGTGTTTCCGTTGTTTGCAATGGAAATGGGGGATGCCCTCGATTCGAAAAAAATGTAGCATAACCTTTTTTGCCCTTTTCTTAATTTCAATTACCAATAGCTCTCGCATTCATAGTAGCTAGAGTTAGCTAATGGTACATTTTTCAAAATGAGTTTATTAGGTTTGCCGAATTGTCCTTAGTTGTATTTGTTGTGGTGTTTCAGTTGTTTGTGTTTGCGTTGCGAAAATGTCTCTAACCAGCAAAATATTCTTGTGACATGGGGTTCTTGGGCATAGGGTGAGAGAGAAAATCACCAATTGACACAAGCACTACGGGAGAAGCAAAATTCCCCGAGTGTCCCACGCTTCCCTGAGTGCCAAAAATCGGGCACTCGGGGAAGAAAATCTTCCCCGAGTGTTGCACTCGGGGAAGAATTGCACTCGGGGAAGAGAGGCTTCCCCGAGTGCCGTAGAGTCCATGGCACTCGGGGAAGGGAGGCACTCAGGGAAGGCCCTCTTCCCCGAGTGCAACACTCGGGAAAGAGAGGCACTATTTTAAAAACACTCTTCCCCGAGTGCCTCACCCTAGCACTCGGGGAAGCAAGCCTCTTCCCCGAGTGCCTTCCCCTAGCACTCGGGGAAGGGCCTCTTCCCCGAGTGCTAGGGGAAGGCACTTGGGGAATAAATTTTATTTTTTTAGTTTTTTTGCCTTAATTTTTTTGTGAGGCCATCCCACATTATTTGAAACTTCTTGTTCAAATTTAGGGTAATTTTAAATTATTTTGCTATATTTCATTAGTTTTTTCTTTTCGTTGAATTTTTTTACATACTTCAAATTTGAACTACAGGTGCATGAAGTAATGAAATTTCTTAATTCAAAAAATGATATTTATTATATTTGGTGTATGTTGAGGCCGTATATAGGAACTCACATGAAATTTCAAGCATCTTGTTACCGTAACATGACGAACAACTCCAGACAAGTTTCATGATTTTCGGACATCGTTCGGATTTTATATAATTTACAAATATTTTTCCCGCAAGTTGTTCGTCATGTTACGGCAACAAGATGCTCGAAATTTCTTGTGAGATCCTATATACGGCCTCAACATACACCAAATATAATGAATATCATTTTTTGAATTAAGAAATTTCATTACTTCATGCACCTGCAGTTCAAATTCGAAGTATGTAAAAAAATTCAACAAAAAGAAAAAAACTAATGAAATATAGCAAAATAATGTAAAATTATCCCAAATTTGAACAAGAAGTTTCAAATAATGTGGGATGGCCTCACAAAAAAATTATGGCAAAAACTAAAATAATTCCCGAGAGCCGGTGGCACTGAAAGGTCTCTTCCCGAGTGCCTGGCCACCGCTCTCGGGAAGAAATTGCAAAAACCGAAAGCAAAAAACACACCCATATCCCGCCAGCCCATCTCCTCGAACCCTAATAAACCTCACCCCACCCCCGCCCCACACACCGCCGTCCCCAACCCTCTCCGGCGGCCTCGACCTCCCTCTCCGGCGAGGTGCGGCGGCGACGCAAGGACGGCGGCCTCCTCCACCACGGTGGTGGCCTCTTCTACCACGGCGGCGACCTCTTCCACCACGCCTCGAGCCGTCGCCGGCTCTCCACACACGGAAATCGATCCGACGACGGCGCCCCTCCTCCCGATCTGGACAGCAGCCACCTCCCTTTCTCCATCTACAGGTAACTCCTCCCTTTCCCTTCTTCCTCCACCTCCAAATTGCTACTGCTGTAACTCCTCCCTTTCCCTTCTTCCTCCACTTCCAAATTGCTACTGCTAGGTTCTGAATGTCAATGTGTGTGAATATTCTGTAAGTGTGAATTGCTACTCCAAATTGGCAGATTGTGAATGTGCAGATTACTAGTTTATGTATGTATATGTGTGTGCGCGCGCAAATTTCTACTGCTAGGTACTTTGGTCGTCACAGATTGTGAATATGCAGCTCTGCTACACGTTGATCATTGTCTCAGGGAGCTTGACCTGTATATCAAGTATCTGGTTGTGTGTGTGCAGTTCTCCAATGAGTAGCTTGACCTGTGTTTGATATGACAAAATATAAGATCATTGTATATCATAGTAACCATTAATATTTGTTCAGTCATGTGTGCTCCACTTTAAATTATATTTGATACTAATTCTGGTAACAGCTATTGTTCTAAATTAGGAGAATAATGTTGGTGCTTCTCCGCTTTTACATGCATCACTTGTAGCACAGCCGTCATCTGTTGACAAGTTACTTCTCTTCCCAGTGGCATGAACTTGTCCATGTTCTGCTTGCACATCCAAAGTAACACATGCATTTATCATAGGACCACAGTGTGATGTGTTAATTTTATCTAAAAAGGACTTATCAATCTTGCCATCCACATTTTTCTGAAACAAAGTTGATTTAGCCCCCATGTCAAGTCAGCTTTGCTTTTATTTTGCTTCCTGATTTGCTAAATTTTATGTGTGCTGACTTTATCCTTGAGTGCTGACTTTATCCTTGACTTTGTGTATGGCATTTTAGTGATTCAGTCAAATCAGTGATCGTTCCAGGCTGCCATGTTAATTGTGAATCCAAACATGCTGTATCAAAAAGTCTTGTAGTTTTACTTGAGATTACTTTTATGCATTGGAGTTATTCTGCTTGAATATTGCATACCTACAGACATGCCTTCTTATTTTTTCACATTAGCGATGCTGTTAAACTTAATTTGTTTGTCTGGTTTATATCACATTGCATGTAACATAGTAATGACAGATCCCTTGATAATCGTTACTGCCTTATAAGAGAATATAGTTTGCGCTAAAGTTGTGCTGGCTATTTTCCATGCATGTATGTGTTGCACTACTGTGATTCAAGTTTTTGCTTGTGTATGACTATCAAAGCACCTTTATATTTTTGGTAACACTTTGTGTACTTTTCATAATATTATTCTTTCAACAGCATGCTATTCAGCGAGATCTGTATCTGCTTTATGAACACATAACTCAATCAAGGGTCTCTGAATTAACATTAATGTTTCTTGGTCAGGTTGATATTTTCATAGATGTGGCCTTTGATAGTCTGCATGAATATGTGAGATCTATGGGTAAAAGGAATACTTAGTTCAATTTCTCATTCTTATGCATCATGGGAGATCAGTAATTGCTATGCTAACCAATTCATGATATATTAGTTTAAAACAGGACCTTCTGTCGTACTGTAGTTTACATGGTACTTGCTGTTGCTAGTCTTTTCTGTCACTATATTTGTAGGTAAAGATTCTCCATCTGCTTTGACATGATCTTCACATTCTATTAAATGAAAAAATGTGTCCTTATGATGTGGATTTGTATCGAATTTGGTACTTGAAGATTCAGTGCAAATGTATACCATCATCCTATTGTCTGACATGGATCCAATAGCTTTGTTAGATGCCAGTCAATTAAGCTTGTCTTTCTGAGATATCCATGTATGCTTGTAATATGACCATGGTTCCTAACCCTTCATATGGTGCAATTGTGGATTCTGAAGACATCATATGCTTTGTTGTTTACATGGAAAAGCAAAAAAAACCAAAAAAAGATTTAAAAAAAACAGACAAATTTCTTCCCCGAGTGCTTGGGGAAGGCACTTCGGCAAGAGGTTTTTTTAAAAAAAATAAATTTCTTCCCCGAGTGTTGCACTCGGGAAGAGGAAAATCAAATTTCTTCCTCGAGTGTTGCACTCGGGGAAGAGGATTTAAAAAAAAAATCAATTTTCTTCCCCGAGTGTTGCACTCGGGGAAGAGGGTTTTTTTTAATAAAAAAACGGCCGACGACACTGACGGCGTTAAATGTTCCCCGAGAGTTAGGATGGCACTCGGGGAAGCCTTCCCCGAGTGCGCGATTTTTGGCACTCGGGCACTAGTGGAAAAACGACCTTTGTTCCCAAGCATTTGTCCCGGTTCAACTTTGGAACCGGGACAAATGCTTTTGGGGCGACGTGGCCTTGAAAAGCTGTTTGCGACGCCCCCCCTTTAGTCTCGGGTGGTAATACCACCCGGGACTAAAGGTCTGGCGTCCAACGGCTCCGAGCCGCAATTATTGGCACCAGACTTTAGTCCCGGGTGGTATTACACGACCGAGACTAGCAGTGAGTTTTAGTCCCGGGTCGTAACACCACCCGGGACTAAAGTTTTTGTCCCGAGTGGTATTACCACCCGAGACTAAAGTCTCATCTTTAGTCCAGGGTGGTAATACCACCCGGGACTAAAGGGTGCGCCTATAAATCCTTGTCTCCCTTCTTCCTCTGCCCGAGCTCACATTCACCCGAGACTTAAGAGATAGTTTGTGAAGAGAGCTAGCTAGTTCTTCTCCTAGCCAATTTTTTCGTCATCCATTTGTGAAGATTTCTCTCCTCCAAAGTGTTGCTAAGGTTTGATTCTTCATCCTTCCTTCATTTGTTATGATTAAATTTCGTTTTTATGGTTAGAAATGGAGAAAATATGGATTTAGATTTTTAGTGGTAGGAGGAGCTAAGAGATGTTTTAGATTTAGCTAACATTGTATTTAGTTTCACATATTTTTTAAGCATAGTTTCACATAGGGATTTATCCTCTGATTTTATAGTTTTTGCTATAGAGATAATTGATTTTAACTTTTAGATGAGAGATGCATTTAATTTTACATTTAGCTTAATTTATGAGAAGTTAGTTTATTAAAAAAATGGTCATTACCAAACAAAAATATACTACCTACCTATTTAATTCATTTTTGTTAAGTATTTCTTGTTTTATTTAGAATACATTTAGGATTCTCTTTTTTCTTTTTCCATATCGCACTGAACGATCTCTTGCACTTATCTATTTAGTTATTAGAAAATGAGAAAATAGGTCTTATATATGTTGTTTTTATATAGAATAAATTTAAGTATTCTCTTATTTAAGTATTATTTTATATATATATTACGAGTAGTCCGTAATAACTATGGCAAGTCACGGCGGTGGTCGTGGAATCGCTTTTTGATGACCGCCACCTTTGGCTCGTCGTCCGTGCATACACTTCACCCATGGTGTGATTGAGTTACCCTCGGTGATCGATGCCAGGGACCTCGTCCCAACATAGTAATATTCTTTCGCTATATAAATTTCATGTTTATGTACTACACACGGATAATAATATTATTTTCATACAGCAGTTCTCAATCATTTGCAAAGTGGCTCGCACATGTTGTTGAAAATTTAGGTGGTACCCTTACATTTACACAATGCGCCATTGTCGGTCCAAACAATTGCATACAATTAAAAATCTCTTTTGACATACTGTTCGTGGACAAAATCACTCCTCATTGTCTTGAACCCATCCAAATGGTATCGATTGTTGGGTGGGGTGCCCTCGCTCGTTAAGAGGACTTATAAAAGGACCGCCGCGTGCATGCTTACAACAACTAAACGCTAATGGGTATTTTGTGCGATTACTCTTATTTTCTAATAAAGTCACTTGAGGAAGGACAAAGTGTCACGGGACCCATGAGAGAGACTTTGTCGGCTAAATGAACATGACATGGTATGGAGCACCATTTACTCTTATTCAGCATTTTTAATGCGTCAGTAATAACATTATTCTTAATTGTAGGATATGTTTGGTCAAACTTTTGCGGCAATGAGCTTTCATGCAATTCTAGAGCAAGTGATGGATGTTGTGGGATTCAAATGCTATACAAACAAGAAATTGGAAGTATCGTGCTCATCTTTCATTTTACAGCCATATCGTTTGCCTCGCCGCCAATCGCTTGACATTTATAGAAGTCCATGTGACCAGTATTGTGAAGCGATAGAGAGTGCACCGATCCATTCTTCTCGGCATATTTCACAAGTTCTCGACTTCAAGATCGGAGACTTCAACTATATGGACTATCTAAGGAAGAAAAATGAAGTGTGAAATATGTGTCGTGCATTGATGCACCCTCTATCTTTGTTAAGACCGTACCTTAAGTATTCATGTATGAACTTTTTATGTTTGTAAGACCTTAATTAAGTATTGATGTACGAACTTTTTTATATTTTTTGTTAAGACCTTAAGTATTGATGTTAGGCGAGTGACTAATTTATTGGAAACCTTAATATTAGGGTTCTCACCTCCAAAGTATTGATTAAGCCTTAATATTAGTCTTTATCACAAATTTTGGAGACCTTAATATATATTAAACTAAAAAGGGTCATTGGGGGGCAACCCTTTAGTCCTGGTTGGTAATCCAACCCGGGACTAAAGGCCAGCCATCCACGGCCGCAATAATTGGGGCCTTTAGTCCCGGTGGTAAACTAACCCGGCACTAAAGGGTTGGGCCGGCCTTCGTGAGGCCTTTGTCCCTCCCTATACAAAATCGACAGCACGCTCCCTTCTTCTTCCCCTGCCCGACCATTTTTCACCGAGAGCTCAAAAGCAAGCTCCTCTAAGCTCCATGGCGCTTCAAACCTAGGGAGGTGCTGCCCAAATTTTCGTCATCAATTTGTGGAGTTTTCTCACCTCCAAGGTGTTGCTAAGGTATTATTCTTCATCCTCCATTCATTTGTTGTGTTTAAATTTCGTGTTATGGTTTAGAGAAGGAGAAAATAGAAATTTTGATTTAAGAGCTAAGAGATGAGGTTTTTAGTATACTTTAGATTTAGTACTAACTCCGTTCTTAAATATATGACACCATTGACTTTTTTTCATTGGTTTGACTATTCGTCTTTTCTGCAAATATTTTTCCAAATCGATAAACTTACAAGTTAAATCTAAAATACATGTGACAATAGACATAATGATACATATTTTACTTTAGTTAACAAACTTGTTCCACATATATTGATGGTCAAAGTTGGAGTAAAAGTCAACGGTGTCATATATTTAAGAACGGAGGAGTAATAAGTAGTTATCATTTGTACTAACATAGAAATTCATTTGTACTAAGATTTTTTGTTTTTATACTTTAGTGCTGTTAGAATTAACATGGATATTTTTCACTTAATATGATGCAGATGAATCGGCAATGGATGTACAACAGCAGACGGTCATGAGTACATTACCGGCATGCATGGTTTTCTCGAAGTGGCGAAAAAAAAGGATGCGAGTGGGTTCATGTGTTGTCCATGCTCGATTGCGAAGAACGAAGAGACTACCATGACCCGAGCACACTTCACCTCCACTTGTTGAAATCAGTTCATGCCGAACTATGTGGTTTGGACCAAGCACGGTGAAAGAGGGGTTGTGATGGAAGGCGGCGAAGAAGAGGAGGAGGGTATTCCTGACCGGGCCGCAGTCAAGCTTTTGCGATACTTTAATGGAAGATCTTGACGAAGAAGAGTTACCGGACATGCCGACGGAACTCTTGATGATCTTGGCTAGGTTCTACAGGATGCACAAAGGGACTGTGAAAACGAAAAGAAAAGGCAAAGTTCCAACGTATGATCGAAGATCACGAGAAAACCGTTATACCAGTTGCAAGCGGTCACAAAAAGCTTGGTACTACACTAGAAATGCTGCAATGGAAGGCAAAACATGGTGTGTCGATAAGGCATTTGAAGGGATGCTAAAATTGTGAAGGACAAGCTTCCTGGAGAACAATGAATTACCGTCCACCACATATGAAGCAAAAGCAGACTATGTGCCCTCTTGGGTTGGAGGTACGAAGTTCGATGCATGCCTAATGATTGCATCCTATATCGGGTAAGGATTACGAGAATTTGGATGCTTGTCCTGTGTGCAAAGCACTACGTTATAAGATTCGCGAGATGAAGATGTTGGTGATCTCCGTGGGCACCGTGACAAGACGAAGAAAGTTTCGGAAGGTTATGTGGTATTTTCCTATAATACCACATTTGAAGCATTTGTTCCGGAACAAAGCACATGCTAAGTTGATGAGATGGCACGCCGAGGAATGTAAGCAAGACAACTTCTTTGAGACATCCGGTGATGGGTCTCGATGGAGAAAGATTGATAGAGAATTCAAGACATTTTAGGAGGAAAGGAACATAAGGTTTGGTTTAAATGCGGATGGTTTCAATCCATTCGGGGAGTTTAGCGATGGTCATAGCACTTGGCACGTGACCCTATGCATGTTCAACCTTCACACGTTGGATGTGCTTGAAGCGAAGTTCATTATGATGCGGTGCTCATCCAAGGTCCAAAACAACCCGACAACAACATTGATGTGTACCTAAGACCGTTGGTCGATGAACTATTACGCTATGGCGGGAAGAGGCGTGCGTGTGTGGGATGAGGATAGGCAAGAGAACTTGATCTCTGAGCATTGTTGTTCATAACCATCAATGATTGGCCTGCCCTAAGTAACCTTTCTGGGCAGACAAACAAGGGATATCGGGCATACACGCACTGTTTACATAGAACACAAGGTATTCATCTCAAAAGCGTAAGAAGGTCGTGTATAATGGTCACCATTGTTTCCTTCCAACTAATCACCCCTTACGGAAGAAAGTGATGCATTGGAAAGGGAAGGCTGACCATCGTACGAAGCCACCCCATTTTAATGGAGATGCCGTATTTGAGATGGTAAATGATCTAAGGGTAGTCTTTGGAAAGGGTCCTGTAGTGAACCTGTTCAACCGACGCCAACCAAGCGTGCACCAATGTGGAAGAAGAAATCTATATTTTGGGAGCTACCTTATTGGCGTAGCCTTGAGGTCCGACACGCAATTGACGTGATGCACCTTAAGAATCTTTGCGTGAATGTGCTAGGCTTCATGGGTTGTTACGGTAACGAAGGATACAAATGAAGCACGAGAGGACCGAAAGAATTTCATAAGATTCCCAAAGTTCAGCGGGAGGGTGATGATGAAACTGATCCGGAAGAGGATGATGATGATGTTGATTACTACGATCCTGCTAGTTACACTCTCACCAAGAAAGAGAAGGAAAGCATGTTTGATTGCACAAGTATTAAGGTTCCGTCTAGCTACTCGTCAATTTAAAGGGGATCATAAATATGAAAGAAGTTCACAAATCTAAAGGCCCATGACTGTCACATGTTGATGACACAATTGCTTCCAGTTGTGTTGAGGGGTGTTCTATCAGAGAATGTACGACATCGGTCGTAAAGCTTTGTGCATTTCTCAATGCAATTTCACGAAGGCAATCGATCCACCAAGCTAGGAAAGCTACGAATGATGCGGTTCAATGTCTTGTCGGCTTTGAGTTGGCATTTCCACCTTCCTTCCTCGATGTTATGCGCACCTCTGGTACACCTTGTGAAAGAAATTACTATTCTCGGTCCAGTATACCTTCACAACATGTGGCCTTTTGAGAGGTTCATGTCGATCCTCAAGAAATATGTTCTTAACCGTGCTGCTGAAGGAAGTATTGCTAAGGGATATGGAACTGAGGAGGTCATTGAGTTTTGTGTTGATTTTGTTGACACAATTGACTCGATTGGGCTTCCAGTATCACGACACGAGGGGAGGCTACAGGGAAAGGGTACCATCGGAAGGAAATCAAGTTTGAGCAATAATACTGATTTGTTCCATAAAGCACACCTAACAGTCCTGCAATAATCATCACTGGTGACTCCGTATAGGATGGAACACGAGCAGATTATTGCTTCTCAAAATCCAACCAAATCCCCAGTCTGGATTGCACAACATTTCCCTCATGGTTGAGTGAACAACTAATCGGAAACTCAGATTCATCCACAACTAGCTTTGTTAGCCAGGGGACCTTGTAGCACAATTACAAGATTTCAAGCTTACGATATGAATGGTTACAATTTTTACACGAGAGCTCAAGATCGCAAAAGCACAAACCAAAATAGTGGTGTCCGTATGGACGTCATCGGAAAAGATGGGGGCAAGACCTCCTATTATGGTATCATAGAAGAGATATGGGAGCTTGAGTACGGAGCGATGAACGTCCCTCTTTTTTTGCCAATGGGTAAACCTGAATGGCGTAAAGAAAGATGAATATGGAATGACAATAGTGGACCTTACCAAGATTGGGTTCAAAGATGATCCATTCGTGCTTGCCAAAGATGTGCATCGGGTTTTCTATGTGAAGGATATGACTACCATACCAAGAATAAAATCCCCAAGAAGCGGGACCACAAGAGGCAAAGCGTCACATAGTTCTTCCAGGTAAAGAGTAATCGTGGGAGTCGAGGACAAAACAGATCAATCCGATGATTATGATCAGTTTGATGGCATGCCTCCGTCATTGTCAAGTTGACCCAAGCATATTACTTGGACGTGAAGAGACACCGTACTTACGTGCTTGAGATTTATGTCGTAATGTAATGATTATTGATCAAATCAATTGTGTATCGGTCTCAAAATTTTTATGAAGCTTGAATATGCCACCAAGTTTGAGATTTTTCTGAATTAATTTACTATTTTTTGGTTTAATTGAATTTCCGTGCGACGTCACCTAGAAATTAAATGTTGAGCTGAGAACGCCTCTGAAACGATCCAAAATGGTGCCAAACTTGGCCACAAGTTCTCTTGTGCCTTAGGAGTCTATTGATGTGTAATTCACAATATTCTAGCTCCTTTAGCACGAAGAAAAAACCTAAAATACATTTAGTCATCAGAAAAATCTAAGATCTTGCGTGAGCTAATATTTTGAGTGTAAATGACAACCAAAAAAATTTCAGACCATTTCGACATAGATGGAGTACACGTGCTTCACAAAGCTATATAGAACCTTTCATCGAACCATGTCTATACCACTTATGTCTTATAACGATTCTGAAGTCCATGCACTTTGCAGTGTTGTATCGGTCTCAAAATTTTTATGAAGCTTGAATATGTCATGTGAGATTGACCCACCAAGTTTGAGATTTTTGAATTAATTTACTATTTTTCGGTTTAATTGAATTTTATTGGGAATGCACATCAATATTGCAAATGAAAATTGGAAGTGAATGTTTACAACTCTAAAATATAATTTTGCATAGCAAAGTGCAGTTTATTATATTTTAACTAAATATAATTTTGCATGGAAAAATAGTAAAAGTTACTATATTTTTTTTGATTTCAAAGAGATAGAATGTGAAAATGAGAAAAGAAATGGGAGGGAAATATAGTTCCTTGAAAATTACACTTTAGTCTGGGTGGTGTTACGACCCTAGACTAAAGGGTGCCTTAGTCTCGGTGGTAACACCACCCGGGACAAAGACCAATTTTGCCCTTGCCGCCCTTTTGTGCGAAAGGGCCTTTAGTCCCGGTGGTGATACGACCCGGGACTAAAACTCTGCTCCCGGTCTAAAGGGCCTTTAGTCCCGGGTGGTATCGACCCGGGACTAAAGGCTCTTTGCTCCGGGTCGATTGACCGGGACTAAAGGGGGTTGATATAAATCCACGGATCCACCTTCTTCCCCAACTCCTCCACTTCACACTCGCCATCGTCACCCGCCCGCCCCCCTCCGTCGCGCCTCCGTCGTCGTGGCTCGCACCCACCGTCGACCCTGCCGCACCCGTCCCGCGCCCGGCCGGCCCGCGCCCTCTCCGCCGGAGCTCCGGCCGCTCGTCGTCGCCGCCGCCCGTCGACCCGCCTGCGCTCGGCCGTCCCCCACGCCCGTCGCGTCTCGCGCGCCCCGCTCCGCGCCCCCGCTCGGCGCGCCCGTCGACCCGCTCCGCGACTCCGCCCGCTGTCTCCCGCGCCCCCGGCCGTGACGACCCTCGGCCGTCGTCGGCTGCCGGTGAGGGGCGTCGACCCACGATGGTGACGTTAGCATTTTTTTTATGTTTTCATTTAATTTATTTATTTGCTGAGAATTGAATTTAGAGATTTTAGAATTGAATTTAGAGAATTTAGAGGTTTTAGAGATTTTAGAATTGAATTTAGAGAATTTAGAGATTTTAGATTTGAATTTAGAGATGAAATATGTATTTAGAGATGAAATGTATTTAGAGATGAAATATGTATTTAGAGATGAAATATGTATTTAGTGATTTTAATTTTTCGCTCATGAGCAATTAGGTAGTATCGCTCAAACGCTCGATTCTTTCCCGACTCGCTCGACCCCGTCCAAACACTTAGGTTTTCTCGACTCGACTCGACTCACTTGACACTTAGGTAGTCTCGCTCGACTCCCGCCCGACTCGCTCGACTCCACCCGATATTTAGGTTTTCCCGCCCGACTCGCTCGACTCCCGCCCGACTCGCTCGACCCCGCCCGACATTTAGGTTTTCTCGCCCGACTCGCTCGACTCCCGCCCAACTCGCTCAACCCTGCCCGACATTTAAGTTTTCTCGCCCACTCTCGACTCACTTGACACTTAGGTAGTCTTGCTTATGTGCTCGAGAAAATCATTTATGTGCTTAGAAAATCATTTATGTATCCAGAAATTCATTTATGTGCTCAGAAATTCATTTATGTATTCAGAAATTCATTTATGTATTCAGAAAATTATTTATGTGCTCAGAAAATCATTGATGTGCTCAGAAATTCATTTATGTATTCAGAAATTTCTAGTTATGGATCACAATGAGGAGGAGCGGCTGATGGAGAGCCTTATTGCTGGGGGTCCAACCTTCACCGAGGAGGAGCGTAGCCAGGCAGACGCGTTCCTCAACATAGCCGGGACATCGACACACCGCATCATGCAGATCGACTCCGCGCAATAATGAAGACCTTGTCATAGTTAATGCAAGGTTCCAACGAGGTATATATATCATGCATTAACAAGTCCATAAATGCATTAACAACGAGGTATATATATCATTACGGAACCCGCGTGAATAACAAATCCGCAACATGGCTTCTTCAACCTCGACAAGCAAAAAGACTAAGAGAGGCCGATAAAAGTAATCGATCATGACGTGAAGTTTCATATCATCTTTGAAGTCAACGAGCTTGGCCCCATGGGAACCAAAGAAGGTCGGACAAGTTTGTGTCCCAATGCGGTGCTATTGTGAGGGACAACGTGCCCATATCATATAGAGAATGGAAGGAAGGGAAGATAATCCATGGGTGGTTCCGATTCACTTAAGAATATGTTATGGGAGGATATCCTAAAACACTTCACACTTCCACCGGGCGTGAACGCAAACCTTGTGAAGCAGTGGACTCTCACGAAGATGGCAACTCAATTGCGTAGTTTCAAGAAGCAACCGCACGTAGATTATATCAAGCAGAAACGAACTCCAAATTTTGATGATTATCCCAAGCTAAAGGATCACTGGTAGTCCTTTGTGGATTACAAGAATAGTGAAGAATTCGCCAACAAGAGCTCGAGTAAGTGCCAAGAAGAAGACGGATTACGCCCATCGTCTTGGTCGCGGTGGTTACGCGGTTGCAGCACCCAAGTGGCGGAAGATTGAACAAGACCTCCTCAACAAAGGTATCATACCAGCGGTCATTGACTGGGAAGAACGATCGAAGAATTGGTATTATGCCCGCGGTGGAAGATTGAACCTTGATGATGGTTCCCTCGTATTCCCACCCACGTTACGGGAGGCGGCACATCAGATAATCAAAAAGAATGAAGACATCAAAGCGGGCAGATTGGTTCCTGACAGAGACATGGATGAGCTCACTTTGGCGCTCGGGAATCCGGAACACCCAGGACGTTGCAGGGGCTATGGGGTAGTCCTGTGGAAGTATGCTTTCAAGGGAAGTGCCGACACCTACAGAAGCCGCAAAGAAGAAGGGGCGTGAAGAGGCGGTGGCGTGAAATGATGGAGCGAGAGACTTAAAGATCAAGAAGATCGATGAATGCAGAGATTGAACGAGTGGCCACCGCGGTGCTCGGATCACCGCCGAGCACGCCCCCAAGCACCGGTGGATCCCGTCATTAGCCCTTCCGCTCACAAAAGCAGTTGTGCTTCCACAGAGGCCCCCGAAGAACAAAGGGCGGCAAACCAAGAAGAAGTTCAAGTAGAGGACAATGAACGGTACCCTGTGGATGAACTCTCGATTGCACCGCATGTGAGCTGCACAAGCCGATCGGCAACATCACAATGAAGGTATATATAAACCTGATTATACGCAATTATCTCAACCTTGATGCATGTCTCAGGCATTTAATAACTTCATCATTTCTCTACATATATATAGGTGGCGTACGGAATGGCTTTAGCACATCTCCCAGGACGTACAAGCCACGACATGGAGATTCCAGCTGACTACGCCTCAGTTGGTTTGGAGGAGATTGCTGACCCAAAGTTTAACGAAATAGAGCTAGACATCCAAGGAGGTGACGGGGAAAGGACACTCCGTGATGCGCTTCACAGTATCATATTGTGGCCCAAACGTTACATCATAATACCTAACATGTCACCACCTATCCCTCCGAGTGTTGCCGAGCGGACCACCATCTCCGGGCCGTCACCGGGCGGTCGTCGCCCAATGATTGGAGCTCACCGTCTCCACAACGAGGGAATTCTCCTGCCGCGAGCGATGACGATCGTCATCAATCACCACCAAAGCAGCCTTCACCAAAGCCTGCCAAGAGGCGGTCCCGATCAAAATCTACCGCGTCTATGCCCGTGCCAAATCCGGATCCCCCGAAGAAGAAAGGTAAAAGCTGCCTGTTAAAAGGAAGCTGCCATATGACATGATAGCATCAGAAAATGAGGCGGAGTGTGATAAGCAACTCAAGGTGTGGATTGAAGGGAATAAAGAGGCTGCTAAACAAAAACAGCTCGATGAAATGGAAGCAGAAAAGAATAAAGATCGTCCGCAGAAACTCAAAGCTTTCATAGAGAAGAAGGAAGTAGAAAAGAGACAAGAAATTATAAAACCCCTACTAAGTGATTATGACCGGTCGCTGCACAAGTCCATGAAGAAGAAGAGACAAGGAGGGTCACCAATTAGTTACATCGACCAAGTCGGTCGGCGATGCCACAGGATTATAGGAAGAAGAAGAAGGCAACACAAGCGTCGACGTCGACGAAAGAGCCTTCAACGAAGAAGGCAACACAAACGTCGACGTCGGCGAAAGAGCCTTCAAAGAAGAAGGCAACAGAAGCGTCGACGTCGAAAAGAGCCTTCAAGCGAAGAAGGCAGCGAAGCGTCGACGTCGAGTCTGAGACTTACGTCGCCTCGCCTCACGCAATCGAACGAGCTCTTGCGGTTATGGACGCAGAACAACTAGTGGCGGTCATTGTAATGCAAGAAGCAACAGGGATGCCACTAGAATATGTTCTCGGCCACGAATCACCACCTCGGGACCCAAACTTCATACCTAGATGGCGCTACGAGCATGGGAAATCTTTGTCGCCCGAGTTGGTGAAGAAACTCCCTACTCGGATCATGCGCAGATTGCATGACTTCTACATGAACACGCCTAAGGCGGGCCGGAGATGATTGGCATGCTTGTTAAACCGGAGATTTTCGGTGAAGGTGAGAAGTTGTCTGGCTGCGATTCAAGGATATTTATGAAATTTACCATCTTGACTCCTTGAATACCGATCTTGTCATGGCACGGTGCTGTAAGTGACGGTACAATACATACCCTAATTAACAAATTTATGCATACTCTAATTATTAACTTTGTCTTTCATTTTACGTAGCTTGGAAATGCATAACATGGGAAGAATGGTTACCAACGAATAGGTTTCATGGACCCATCTTTAGTTAATCAAGATCAAGTAAAGAAGCAACGAAACAACATTCAAAACAATCGTAAGGACCTTGTGTGAATTGCATTACAAGGATTTGATACTTCTACCTTACAACTTCGAGTAAGTGTGATTACCATCTTAATTGCTAAGGGTTCGCATTTCTAATTATCTTAGTTAACATTATTTAGTTCTAATCTTTTGAGCTTCTACGTATATACTCTGATTTCCACTTTGGATTCTTCTCATAATTGATGTCAATGAAGCAACATCCTTGTCTTTGATTCGTTGAGAAGAGATCCGGACAAATACTTGGACCTTCAAGATATGTTTCAAGAGTAATAATTCTATCCATCGTTCCCTTTTATGCAATAGTGTGCTTTTACTAACACTATCTAGCTCTAACTTTCATTATTTTCACGCGAGAGCTTGGGAAAAAATCAAGGTGTCAACCACGGACAATGGAAACCTAGAATAAACTTCAATACAAATTTTCCGCACGTAAACCAATTAACAACTTCAGATTGGGCAAATTAAAATGCATAACACTAATTTTTCATAATTATCTTCTTCAATTTAGTGTATGAGACAGAACCGGGACACATTTATGTGCATACTATGTGTGTGAGTTCATCCACAATTTCATGAGGCGGACCCGTCGATTATCTTGTAAGTATTATTTTAAATCAATTAATAATACTTTTTTCTAACCGCTTATATATTTAATTCTTGTGTGTAATATATTAAATTATTTGCATATTGCAGAACAATATGATTAGGGACGCAATCATTGAGAAGGACCGACTCTTGGCGATTCAAGAAGGTCTCTGCAGATTCATAATGGACCAGGTCATTAATCCACAAGGCGTAAATCACTATGATGGTCATCGAATTGATAAATATTAATTAGCACCTCCGGTGGAACTTTAGACTAGAATTAGTATGAAACGGTATTTTGATGTATATATATATACTACTTTAAAATACTATCTCGCTATATGCTTTCGATGTAATATAATGTGTGTATATATTTATTTATAAGTTTATTCTCTTCATATAGTAAGTATAGTAGACACGTATAATTAGTGCAAACATTTATACGTATACGTAAATTACACCCAAATACGTGAGAATATACGCGTATAACATTATTAGAACAATTTGAAATGAAACAAAAAAAAATTCACAGTGGGGTCTTTAGTCCCGGGTGGTACCACCCGGGACTAAAGGGTGACAGGGCTGGTGTGCCTCTCCTTTTGTCCCGGGGCTACCACCGGGACTAAAGGGGTGCGCGCTGGCTCCCTCCCTTTGTCCCGGGCGGGACTACCACCCGGGAATAAAGGGCACCCTTTATTCCCGGTTGCCCACCCGGTGACAAAGGGGGCTTTTGTCTCTCCCTTTTCGTCCCGGGTGGGCTTTAGAGACTTAAAGCCTTTCCCACCCGGGACGGAAGGGTGTTTTTCCACCAGCGGGGGAAGCCCTCTTCACCATGAGAGGCATCCCCGGTAGCTCTTCCCCGAGTGTTTTTGGGCCTTTCCCGAGTGCATTTGGCACTCGGGGAAGCATGTGCGTGCCGTAGTGAAGGTAAGCAACTCTGACTGATTTGGTTCAGCACTAGCGCCATTGTCCAAGGAGGAGAATGCTCATCTCCGGAAAGATGACGGCGTAGAGGGAAAGGGAAGACGATTGGGTTGCTGAGCGGAAGGAGGAGGAAGAACAATGGTGATTGGTATGAGAAAAGAGAAACTAGAAGCACACACTGATGACTATGCAACTGCCTTCCTTGGCTGCCAAATGATTGTCATGCATCTGTATGCGCCACCAAACCCAACGGGGCACGTGCATCGCGGACACAACATGCACTCGATCGACCCACCCTGTCGAGTCAAAGGTTTTCCACCAAGTGAATTAGCAAGAAGTATCATGCATCACACATGTGTGTTGAACTTACATTCATGAATATTAACTCAGTGCCCTTTGGTAACTTGCTTTTCTTCTCGAATAGTAAGAGGTAACAACAAATATGATACAATGGGAACCGATGGTTGTAGTCACTCATTTGAAATCTGAAGATGAGAAGGTTGGGCCGATTTCTGCCTAGTGATTCATCTGGAGTAGATCTGATCCAAGATCCTCCGAGACCCTGCTGACTGTGGACCTGTCAATCATACAAGACTACACCATTACGTTTGATCTGCAATGTGCGTCGTCTTCTATGGTCTAACTAACATACTACACATTTTCCGCAAGCATATATAGACTCCCTCTAAATATATATATACAAGCATCATGAGATTAATTATTTGGAACCTGTTCCACCAATATATATTTTCATTCATGAATCTTGTGCTCATTAGTCAAACATGTAGTGTTTTTCCTAAAACAATCCTCTCTTTAGGAGGACTACAACTTTGAAAACTCTTAGGGATTTATTATGGTTTATCACTTTGAGGATTCTTGGACATTTAGTATGGTTTTATTAGTTTGAGGATTCATGGACATTTATTCGACGACGCACATGGATCACCTTCAGGGGCGGATCTAGGATTTCTAAGGAGGGGGGGGGGGCTGACAGTTCTTCTTCCTCCTCACTTCTCTCTTTCACTTCCCCAACCCTCACGCTGGATTCACCCCTAATCACCTTGTAGCATTTGAGGATGCTATGACTAAGATTGATGAGTCTAGCAATTTGCATGCATGCTAGTTTAAAGATTATAAAAAATGTATATTCAAGACTCCAACTAGGATATTATTTTTCAAATATGAAATGAGTCTTATCAATATTGTGGAAACCACGTCTTTTGATTTTTAATATGGCACTATCATTATGATATGATATGATATGATATGATATGATATGATGACTCTTGGATTCAATGAATATCAATGTGGATTTTCATGTGCTAGAAATAGAGGTTTGTTGTGCAAGTTTCTACATGTTCATTAGTCACAATTTGGTTCAAGCAGATAGGCACCAATACTGTTCTAGTATAGAATGGCTACAAAAATAGCCATTCAGATTCTTCTAGTGTGTGTTTTAGTCTTTACCATGTATGAGGCAATGGGTGTTGAGTATAATTGTTACCCAGAGAAGAATTTGGTCATGAAGGAATGCATTAAAACCTTAAGACAAGGGACTGGTTACATTCCCCCAACAAACAATTGTTGTCGTGCTGTCCAACGATCTGACATGAATTGTGTATGTGCTATACTCATCGACATAGATATGGGGATAATAAACCCAAAGAAATAATTACTGATACTATCAATCAATTAATTAATTTAATTAATTAATTAAATTTACACCTTAGTTATACCATCTTACACACCTTCTTATTATGTAATGTGAATAATAGAATATAATATGAAGTTTGATTTTTCAGATATGATTGTTCCCTTCTCACCACCACCACCGCGCCAAGGACACATCATCCATGAGATGTCATGAAATTATGCATGTAACCCATGGAAAAATGATAACGAAATAATAAGTTTATGTTTTGTCGAGCTTTGAGGCATGTCTTTCAGTCATTGCAAGTTAATTACTATTATAACAAACAAAACAATGTGGTAAAAATAGAGCTCTTTACGATGCACTATACTGCTATCTAGTGGTATATCATATAAAGAAGATCTAACCGTCTACTGATAATGGTAATTTTGTGATTATTACAGCTATTTATTAATTGACTATGACATGATCAATCGTTTTTTAGAAGGCCAAGTGTAAAAAATTTATTACAATGATGACATATATGTTCTTCCCCCATAATATCATCATACTACCTATATTACTCACCCATACCATAGGTGAAGTTTTCAACGATATATATACGATTAATTGTAGCAATTTGGATATTTCAATACTAGTCTTTTTTTTCAAAGAATAGCATAGTATAGTGCAATGTAAAGCTCGATGACACACCTTGGAGATTATGGTGTTGCATGTCACACCCTGAAATTCCCGAATTTCAGGATGTGAATAGGAAGAAAATTTAAACAACGATTTCCCCATAATTTTTTAAAATTTTCACAACATTTAATTCTTTACAGGGAATATAGTACAGGAAAAAAAACACAAAACATTATTTGTTTTTCCAAATTAAATTTGTGGCTCGATGTGTGTTGCATTCATGCTGGAGCATTGTTATGATTGCTTGAATTCAAATTCAAGTTTGAATTCAATTTGATTGATCCCTTTTGAAAAAAAATGCAAAACCTTTCTCTTTTCCCTCCCTCCCTTTTTCCTGTTCTCTGTAGACTCCACGAAGTCCGTGGAGGCCCTAAACTCCACCGCCCGGCCGCTGTGCCCGCCGTCCGTGCCTTGCCTTTCCGGCCCAACATGCCCGCTGCGCCCGCTGCGGTCGTGGAGGCGGGTCCCGTCATCCCGACCTTGGGTCGGAGTCCGGCCGGCGGGGACCCCGACCCGAGCCGCCTCTCTCGCGCGGCCTCGGGCCCGCACGCTAGAGCGCCTCGGCCCTATAAACGTGCCGTGCTCCACACCGCTTTTCCCCTCGAATACCCCAAACCCTAGAGCCCCGCGCCGCCGCCGCTAAACCTAGCCGCGCCGCCGCCGTGAACCCGCTCCGCCGCCGCCTTCCAGTCGCCGTGAAGGAGCCTCGGAGGACCGCAAGCTCCCGAGGAAGCCGCCGGTGCCTTCGGTTCGCGTCGTCGTGCCCTGGTTCGCCGTCCGCGCCGAGACCTCGCCGACGCATCGTCCCGCCTCGCCGCGCTAGCTGTCGTCTCCAAGCACCAAATTTCGATCCCGTTGCCTCGGTTAAGTTTGCTAGTTTGCGCTCTACATTTTGATGCAACCCGCGCGTCCAATCGAGCACCCCTGCTCGAAATCGCGTTCTCGCCGGCTGCCTTTTGCGCCGGCTCGTCGGCCGGTGCCGCCGCCCGCTCGCGAGCTTCGCCGCGGATCTTGATCCAACGGATCGATCCGTTCTCGAGTCAAACCAGTCAAGGGCCGGTCAACCCAGCCTTTGCTCGGCGGTTTTGCGGTTTAGCCCTGCTTTTAGATTTCGTGCCGGTCCTTCCACCGTAGAGTTTTCTTCTTGCGATAGGTCTAGGTTTCTTCGTTTTAGCCCAAAGCTTTAGTTTTCTTACAAATAAGTCCCTGTATCTTGTTTATGCTATATCTTAGTCGTTTTAGCTCCGTTTTTAGCGTTCTTTATGTCCGCGCGATTGTCTCGAAGCGTAGATTAGTTTTATGCCCCTGTTCTGTTATGTTAGTACTGTTTGGTGATTGTTTCTTATTTTATTCCATTGTATGCTTGTATGTGAATGGTGTGGTGCGTAGAAGACGGTCCGTGTGTGTGGAATACTGCTGAAGTCAAGATTTTCAAGACCTTGAGCAGCAAGCGT
Source organism: Cenchrus purpureus (assembly GCA_022644695.1). NCBI lineage: Eukaryota > Viridiplantae > Streptophyta > Magnoliopsida > Poales > Poaceae > Cenchrus > Cenchrus purpureus. The sequence continues at coordinate 28,382,075 of CP053456.1, read as the reverse complement.
TGGTAGAAGGCAAGTCCTTGCTGCATTCCCGGTTATCCTATTACAACATGCATTTTAATTACACCGTTATTTATTTATTGCTTTGCATTAAAATGATGGGTCATATATTTAAGGTTCGACTAGTTTTGTTTATTCCTATGCCTTGATCAACCTGGGTTTATATTTATGTTGGGTAGACCTTGGTTAGTTGCTCAACTTGGGATCATGGTGGTTCTAATGAACAACAATGTTAATCTTGCTTTACTTATGTTATACCTTCATTAAACAAGATCACCTCTGTTAATCGGAACATGGAGCGACCACCCAGGAAAACAGTACAACCACAAGACATATGGCTCTGTCTTGGCTGAATAATTAGAAAACCTGGTGTTAGGTATGCTTTACTTGAAAGGGGTTAGGGTTGCGGTTTGGTGTATAGCCCGCCCTCGCCGATCTGCTCTATGGTAGCTTCGCAGCTGAGAGAGGTTTATGCATTGCGTTGTCAAGTAACCTAGCGAGCAGCCTGCACTAGGGGATCTTTGTAAAGGCCTCGTAGCGTCCCTATGCAATCACACCTCGGTAGTGTGGTATGATGCTTCGCATGGTTGGGTTTAAAGTTCTTCGAACTTTTACGCGACTTGTGGGTAAAGATGTACAACCTCTGCAGTGTAAAACGACTAGTTAGCCGTGCCACGGTCAAGGGCGGCCTGGACCGTCACATGAGTAAACTATGAAAGATGGATTAAACTTGTTGCATTTACTTTCGTTTATGATGATGATGCTTATGTTAATCTCTGGGTTGGTATAAACTTACATCTGCTAGTAATTCAGCTTGCTTAATAAAACTTGACCAACTAAAATGCTGACCTGCTATGCAACCACAAGCTTCCACCATAAAGCCTTTGCATGTTGTTATAGAGTTTTCCCTTGTTGAGTACGACATGTGCTCATGCTTGTTGTTATTTATATTGCATCTATACAACCCGGTTGCTGCTCGATCACGCTTTGAAGACTTTCTGGAGAGTTCGGACGGTTTCTAGGCGGCGTGCCACCCGATCACCGCCTGTGGAGACGTCCTTTTCCGCTGCTAGTACTCGCTTTTGATACGATTATGAGACATTCGGTCATGTAATAAATGTTTAATACTTCCTTTACGCTTTTACACTGTGTTTTGGTATTCACTAAGTCAATACATGTGTGAACTTTGATCCTGGCGCACATGTATTCTATGCATTCGGATTTGCCCTTAAATCCGGGTGTGACAAAGTAGTACCAGAGCCGTGTTGACTGTAGGGCGTTAGCCTAGTTAGAAAATGGTCGAACTTAAGGATTATATTATCATAGAAGCCATTCTTACTTCATGCTATGCTTTAATTCTATTTTTAATATACATATCCTTGCTTTTACCCCCATCCTTGATAATCTACTTGTTCTCTACCTTACATTGGCTATCCTTTTCACTCTGTACTTCCTTGCTCTTGCTTTAAGAAATCTTTAGCATTCGTTCTATGCTCTATAACCTTTTCCTATCTTTACCCTACCCGTGTTCAGAGTTGTTCTCAGTAATCTAATGACCCTATCATGTTCAACCCGAAGATCTTCCTTAGGATCTAGGAGTTCATTAGGCTTTATGCTTACGTAACCGTTAGTCACGATCGTCATTTAGGTGTGCTTAGTTAGGTGGTGTGTTTGAATGCTTGACTTGTGATAATGATTGATTTGGATCTTTGCTTGAGTGCAATGTGTTGTGGATTGATAACCACAATGACATTGGTTTAGTATAAGTTTGCTTAGTTGGGTTTAAGCTCTGCCTCAACCATCCCTAACCTTGCAAAAAAAAATCTCAATGCTTTATCAATCTTTATATATCTATCATGGAGATCTACTCGTACAAAATCTGTCCACGTCATTCTCTGACACAGTAGCAGTGTTTTAATTATATCTCGAGCTACAGAGCTCCGATTGATGCAAAACCAGTTGGGTTAGTTCACAAATTTCATAAGTGATTTTCTGTCAAAAATTCAGCCCCAACCAATACATATCTTGGGAGTTATGCACGAAAGATTGGAGCTATCAGAATCAGTAAGACTCTGCCGACACAGTTGACTTCATTAATTTATATCTGGAGCTATAGACCTCCGTTTGAGGTAAATCCCATTGGAGAAATTCAGAAATTTCATGGGTGTTTTTCTGTCTAAAATTCAAAAATTTTGATTATATAGTCAGAGAGTTATGTCTGAAACTTTGGAGCTACTTGAATCTGTTAGCACTGCTGATATACCTGACTTATTTATTTTATATCTGGAGTTATAGAGCTCTGATCGAGGTGATTCCAGTTGGACTAGTTCCATAATTTCATTACCTTTTATTGGTCAAAAGCTCATAATTTTTGGTTAGCGACGTTGAGAGTTATACCTGAATATCTAGAGTCAACAGAATCTGTCTAAAGTTGAATATCTTCATTATTGTACCTTCTGAGTTTCACTCCTGATTCAATCATCTAAAGTAAAGTCCCTAACACTCAGATGGTGAACACCAGGTCCGGGTCAGGTGTTGATCAACCCCAGTGACTCATCTAGGGAGAGCCAGCAGTTCCGGCAGTGCACAACAACAAGGACAGATGGATCCGGCTATGCAGCAATTCATCGAGACCCAGACCCAGCTTCTCCAGAACCTGTCCAACACTGTGGTGAACCTGCAGGCCCAAGTCAATAATCCACCTCAGCAGCAGCAGGCGCCCAGGGACAAGCACAGGGAGTTCATGAGCCATCGTCCGCCGGTGTTTACACATGCTGCAGATCCATTGGAGGCTGATGACTGGCTGAAGACTATAGGCAAGATGCTCACTACCGCTCAGTGATGACAGAGAAGGTCCTGTATCTTTGCAGACGGCTTGCACAGCAGAGCTTGGTGGGATGCCTACGTTGCCGCACATGCTACACCAGACACTATCACTTGGCAGGAGTTCACCACCAGCTTCAGGAGCCATCATATCCCGGTAGGCTTGATGAAGCTAAAGAAGAAGGAGTTCCTTTCTCTCAAGCAGGGAGCAATGTCAGTGGCAGAATTCCGGGACAAGTTCATTGAGTTGTCTCGCTATGCACCTGAGGATGTGGCTGATGATGGGAAGAAATAGGAGCTATTCATGGAGGGATTAGCTGGACCACTTCAGTACCAGCTTATGTCTCACACTTTTGCGTCATTTCAGCAGCTGATGGAAAAGGCTATCTGCTTGGAGTCAAAGCGCAGAGAGTTGGGAGATCTGAAAAGGAAGGCCACTACCTCTATGTAGTTTGGGAGCAGCACTCGCCCCCATTTCATTCCACAGTAGAGGACGACACCCCATGTTGGAGGTCCAGATGGTAACTCTGGGCAGAATCAGTTTCAGCGTAACAATCAACCGTTCAAGCACCCCATTCAAGAGTTGCAGCAGTCTACTCCACAGACTCCACGCCCCAATGACCAGCAGTCTAGTCAGAACACCCCAGCGGGAACTCCAGTGAGACCTAGTGCGCCTAGCACTCCTGTTGGCAATACTTGCTTTAAGTGTGGGGAGACTGGTCACTATGCCAATAAATGTCCCCAGAGGAGCGTGCAAAATACTGCAGTGCAGAGTCAGCAGATGAGAGATGGAAACAAGACCCCGCAAAGCGCCAAGGGACAGCAGAACTCCGCACGTGGTAGATTGAACCACGTAAATGCAAGGACCGTGTTTGGTATGTCCTTTATCAACACTGCCCCCATATCAATTCTATCTATCTATTCTCAAAATCCTTCTTAGTTCTTCTGAATCTCGAGGATGAGATTCCTTTTAAGGGGGTAGATTTGTCACACCCTGAAATTCCCGAATTTCAGGGTGTGAATAGGAAAAAATTTAAACAACGATTTCCTCATATTTTTTTAAAATTTTCACAACATTTAATTCTTTACAGGGAATATAGTACAGGAAAAAAACACAAAACATTATTTGTTTTTCCAAATTAAATTTGTGCCTCCATGTGTGTTGCATTCATGCTGGAGCATTGTTATGATTGCTTGAATTCAAATTCAAGTTTGAATTCAATTTGATTGATCCCTTTTGAAAAAAAAATGCAAAACCTTTCTCTTTTCCCTCCCTCCCTTTTTCCTGTTCTCTGTATTTCATGAAGTCGTGAGGCCCTTAACTCCACCGGTCGCGCTTGCCGCCCAGCCCGCCTTGCCTTTCCGCCCAGCCAGGCCCACAGTTCCGCTGCGGTCGCTGACGGGCGGGTCCCGCCCGTCATCCCCGACCTTGGGTCGGAGTCCGACCGGGGCAGGGACCCCGACCCGAGCCTCTGGCTCTGCCGCCTCGGCCCCGCGCCTAGGAGCGCCCCTCCGGCCCTATAAAACGTGCCGCCGTGCTCCGCGTCGCTTTTCCCCTCGAATACCCCAAACCCTAGAGCCCCACGCGCTGCGAACCCGCTCCGCCGCCGCCTTCCAGTCGCCGTGAAGGAGCCTCGAGGACCGCAAGCTCGAGGAAGCCGCCGGTGCCCTTGGGTTCGTCGTGCCTGGTTCGCCGTGCCGCCAGCCGGAGACCTCGCCACGCAACCGGCCCGCTCGCCGGCGCTAGTCGCCGTCTCAAGCACCAAAGGTCGATCCCGTTGCCTCGGTTAAGTTTGCTAGTTTGCGCTCTACGTTTTGATGCAACCCGCGTCAATCGAGCACCTCGCCGAAATCGGCTTCGCCGGGAGCTCGCCTTTGCGCCGCTCGTCACGCCGTCGCCGCGCCCGCTCGCGAGCTTCCTCGGCCGGTTCTTGATCCAACGGATCGGATCCATTCCGCCTCGGGTCAAACCCGGTCAAGGGCGGTCAACCCAGCCTTTGCTCAGCGGTTTTGCAGTTTAGCCCCTGCGTTTTAGATTTCATAGCGGTCCTTCCACCGTAGAGTTTTTCTTGCAGATAGGTCCGGTTTCTTCGTTTTAGCCCAGCAGCTTTAGTTTTCTTACAAATAAGTCCACAGTATCTTGTTTACGCTATATCTTAGTCGTTTTAGCTCCGTTTTTAGCGTTCTTTATGTCCACGCGATCGTCTCGAAGCGTAGATTAGTTTATGCCCCTGTTCTGTTATGTTAGTACTGTTTGGTGATTGTTTCTTATTTTATTCCATTGTATGCTTGTATGTGAATGGTGTGGTGCGTAGAAGACGGTCCGTGTGTGGAATACGCTGAAGTTAAAGATTTTCAAGACCTTGAGCAGCAGCAAGCGTTGGTAGAAGGCAAGTCCTTGCTGCATTCCCGGTTATCCTATTACAACATGCATTTTAATTACACCATTATTTATTTATTGCTTTGCATTAAAATGATGGGTCCTATACTTTAAGGTTCGACTAGTTTTGTTTATTCCTATGCCTTGATCAACCAGGGTTTATATTTATGTTGGGTAGACCTTGATTAGTTGCTCAACTTGGGATCGTGGTGGTTCTAATGAACAACAATGTTAATCTTGCTTTACTTATGTTATACCTTCATTAAACAAGATCACCTCTGTTAATCGGAACATGGAGCGACCACCCAGGAAAACAGTACAACCACAAGACATATGGCTCTGTCTTGGCTGAATAATTAGAAAACCTGGTGTTAGGTATTCTTTACCGAAGGGGTTGGGGTTGCCCGGTAGTTGGTGTATAGCCCGCCCTCGTGCCTGATCTGCTCTATGGTAAGCTTCGCAGCCTTGAGAGAGGTTTATGCATTGCTGCTCAAGTAACCTAGCGAGCCCGCACTGTGATCTTTGTAAAGGCCTCGTGGCGTCCTATGCAATCACACCTCGGTAGTGTGGTATGATGCTTGGCCGGCATCGCATGGTTGGGTTTAAAGTTCTTCGGGACTTTTATGCGACTTGTGGGTAAAGATGTACAACCTCTGCAGTGTAAAGCGACTAGTTAGCGTGCCCACGGTCAAGGCGGCTGGACCCTCACATGAGTAAACTATGAAAGATGGATTAAACTTGTTGCATTTACTTTCGTTTATGATGATGATGCTTATGTTAATCTCTGGGTTGGTATAAACTTACATCTGCTAGTAATTCAGCTTGCTTAATAAAACTTGACCAACTAAAATGCTGACCTGCTATGCAACCACAAGCTTCCACCATAAAGCCTTTGCATGTTGTTATAGAGTTTTCCCTTGTTGAGTACGACATGTGCTCATGCTTGTTGTTATTTATATTGCATCTATACAACCCGGTTGCTGCTCAGACGGACGCTTTGAAGACTTTCCTGGAGAGTTCGACGGTTTCTAGGCGAGCGTGCCACCAGTCAGCTGCCTGTGGAGACGTCCTTTTCCGCTGCTAGTACTCGCTTTTGATACGATTATGAGACATTCGGTCATGTAATAAATGTTTAATACTTCCTTTACGCTTTTACACTGTGTTTTGGTATTCACTAAGTCAATACATGTGTGAACTTTGATCCTGGCGCACATGTATTCTATGCATTCGGATTTGCCCTTAAATCCGGGTGTGACATTGCAGAAAAGTAATAGATGGTCACACGAATATTTTTATCAAATATAGTTCTAGCATTCAGATGAACAATACACAATAAAAGCAGAAATATGTTTCGGCAACTGTTTGCTAGATTAAAACTGCTCATAATTATATTAGATATGTAGTTAATTGCAACCTACTAGCCAACTATCTGTAAAGACAAGCACAACAAAACAAAAAGAAACCTAATATGTAGCTGGAAAGCCTGCACCAACTAATCCATAAATTATGTAAAAAGATTATTGCCCACAAAACAGTCATAAGGATAAGCTTGCTAAAATATGGATAGCTATATCGCAGATTGTTGCTCAACGGCACGTTGGTGCAGATCCCACCTGTTGGCTCCTCGTTTGGAGTGGTTGGAGCTTTCGTTGCAATCTTTAGAGTTTGGATCTTCTCGTTGAAGTCAGAGCCTAGCTAAGCCAGACTAACATATATACGCGTCTTCTGGATGACCGGAACTCCAGTTTCACATGTTATGGATCCTTGGCTTCCAGTCGAGTCACGTCCTCAGTTCAAGCAAACGTGTAAACAAGCAAACAATTCTATCCATCAATATCTAGCTTAAGGAGAAAGAGTATGGATGACCGAGGTTTTGGGAATTATTTGATTTATAATGAATAATCCGAGGATAAAATATGATTGGTTTGTTAATTATCTAGAAATAAGATTTAAAATAAATAAAGGATATAATTGTTGGATTTCTATGAGAATTATAAATGGATGTTTAAAAGACTTTCTAAGAAATTTGCTAATTTGTTTTCTACGGTGCCAGGACTGGCAGCAGTTGTGAAAAATGGAAATGTAGTTGTGAAAAACACAAAATCTGTATGTTGTACCTAATAGTATGCTTGATAGCAATTTCATTTTGTGATATGAGATTTTACATTTTATTTTTGTATGTACCGATAATTTATTTTGTCCATAGTCCTAGTATCATTGGTAGGGAGAGGGGCTTTAGTCCCGATTGGTAAGGGGTATAGGTCTCTCAAGTCCAACCGGGACTAATGATGAGAGACAAAATGCCTCCCCTTAGTCCCGGGTGAACCAACCTGAACTAAAGGGGTCCTTTAGTCCCGGTTCGTATTACGAACCGAGACTAAAGGGGGGGCACGCTAGCGCTTGCGCCCACCCCCTTTAGTCTCGGTTGGTAATACCAACCGTGACTAAAGGGTCTCGTCTCTTTTTTTTTTGCTGTTTTCGATTTGACCGTATATTCTAATTGTTGTTTAACTCGTATATGTACGTATACGTATTTGCACTTGTATATATGTATACATGTCTATATATATCATATACACACTTAGATTAGACTTATATATAAATTAAACCCTATATATCTACATATATAAACTTATAAATGTATATACACATAATAATTTATACACATGAAAATAAATAGTATTTTCTTAAACTAGTATATATACATCAAAACCCCATATAGTATATATACATCAAAATATCATTCAGTTCAAATTTCTAGTCTCAATCAGCTTTCCTCGGAGGTGAGTCGGTCAATTGGATGGTTGTCATAATAATGTTTTCCTTGTGGATTAACCACCTCATCCATGAGGAATTCCATGAGAGCTTCTTGAATTGCCAAGAGACGATCATTCTCAATGAGTGCGTCCCTTTTTATAATCCTCTGTAATTTGCAAATAGGTTGATATAATACACCAAGCGATTAAATATACAAAAGAGGATAAAAATGATGTATTATTAATAGGTTTATTTTACTTACACTATCATCATCCGCGTTGCCACTGTAATGGTGTATATGCTCACAGACGTAGTACCCGCATAAATTATTTCCTGGTTCTTGTCTCAAACACTAAAGTGGAGAGGAGAACAGATTATGAAATACTAGTGTTATACATTTTAAATATTCCCAATCTGAAGTTGTTATTTGTATACGTACCGGAAAATCAGTGACCCATCTATTTTTTTCTTGAAATAGTCCTCGGTGTTTTGCAGTGAACTTGGTCCAAGCTCTGAGGCAAAATAATAAAAGATATAATGTTAGTATAAAAGCTAAATATATATATTGCATTAAAAAAAATGTCATAGATAGAATTATTACTCGTGAAATACATCTTGAAGGTCTTGGTATTCTGAGGGATCTTTTCTCAATGAATCATACACATTGATGTTGCTATTGTCGATAGTGATTATGAGTAGAATCCAGTGTAATCTGTATGCATGCTCATGAAGATTAGAATTGACTAAATAGAATTAACAAGGATAATTAGATGGCAATCGTACTTACTTGAAGTTGTAAGGCGAGTATAAGGTTCTTGTAATGAAACTCATCTAAGTGCCTATAAATTGTCTCGATTGTTGTTTTTCGTTGGTCCGGATCTCAGCTCGTTAACTTTTGATGGGTCCATGAATGCAATTCTTGAATAACCCTTCCTTAGCATCTCGATGAAGTTGCGAGGCTACACAAGAAGAAAGTCAAATGTTAATTAGTAGATCGACAAATGTAATAAATTTATTAATAAACATATGAAAATATGTCACTTACAGACACCAGGCCATCATAAGATCGGTATTCACGGCGTCGGATGGTAAATTTCATAGATATCAATGAATTGAGCCAGCCACCTTCTCGCTTTGAAGGGCAAAATCTCCGTGTCTCACGAGCATACCAAACATCTCAGTGCCCTCGGTGACTTGCAAGTACCAGTCATGAAATTTACGCATCTTAGTTGGGAGCTTGTTGACCAATTCTGGTTTCACTAGAGGTTGTACTAGCTCAAAGCGCCATCTAGGTATGAAATTTTTATCCGCTGGTAGGTCTTCAAGGCCGAGTATACCACCAAGAGGCATCTTTGTTTGTTCATAAAAGTTAATGACATTAGCCAGTTCTTGTTCAGACATGTTGTCAATTACTTTTTGTGCTTCTGCACTGAGGCCTGCAAACAAGTTAGTCCGATCGGTCGTGGATGCATCTATTTGCTTCTCCTTGTTCTTGTTTGTGGCGGTCCCAGCTGACGCGGTATTTGCTCGATGTAACTATTTGGCGACCCTCGTTGTCTCTTCTTAGCATAAGACTTGTCCACCGAACGCTCATAGTCCGTTTTCAACTGTACCGGCGGTTTCCTTCTCCTTATTGCTTCCCTCTCGTGTATGAAAGCCTAGAGTCTCTCCTTACGACCTTCATTTTTTTGGCATCCAGCTCTTCCTGTTTATTTTTTCTCTCACTTTTGCAAAGAAGTCCGCGACTTCTTTATCTACAATCGCGTTGTTTCTTCATCATCTCCCATGCTAGCTTCCTTGGCTCGGGCTTTTTTTTTGCCGGTCGCTGCTTTTTCTTTGGTGGTTGCACCGACTTGAAAGATTGCGCTCGAGACCTATGTGGCTCTGCGGCCGATGGTGGCTGAGGTGAATTGGGAGGGATGTCATCATCGTGATCGCTGGAGCTCGCTTCTCCCGAATTGTCGTATGGTTCTTGCGGAGAAGGTGAGCAAGCAGGTAGTGACGATGACGGCCCCGGAGACGATTGTAGAGGCTCATGGAGGTGTAGTGACGATGACGGCCCCAGAGACGATTGTAGAGGCTCCAAGGGGTCTCTCGGAGATCCATCATTCTTGGGGATTATGACGATGTAACGTTTTGGCCATAATATGATACCGTGTAGTGCATCCCTAAGTGTCTTTTCCCCATCACCTCCTGGGATCTCTAGCTCTAGCGCCTCAAAATCAGGTTGACAGATCTTCTCTACGCTAACTGAGACGTAGCCAGCTGGAATCGGCATGCCGTGGCTCGTCTGTCCAAGAAACTGCGCAAAAGCACTTCCGTCCGCCACCTGAGAAATAATAATTAATTAGTTATTATTAGCATGAATTATACCGTCATTGTGAATGCCTGTCCACAAAATTCAAAGTAATATATATGCATCAATTATTGAGGTAATAAAAGCATGAATTATACATACCTTCATTTTGATGTTGCCGAATGGCTTCTGAAGCTCACATGTGGTGCGCCGACAGATGTCATCCAGTGGTACCGCTATTGTCCACTTGAACTCCTTCTATTGCCCTTTGCTCTTGGAACCGCTGAAGCACAATCGCTTTGAGAGCAGAAGGAACTTGTACTAGAGGCGTCCTCCGGATGGGGCCATCTCATTTAATGCGGTGGCCACTCGCCGCTCAATATCTGCCGTCACCTTTCGTTCGTGTTCTATAAGTATTTTCTCTATCTCTTGCCGCTGCTCCTCATCTTCGCACTCTCTTCTTCTTACGGCTCGATAGCCGGCAATGTCTCCCGAAGGCAAATTTCCATGGTACCACCCCGTAGCCCCGCAACGCCCCTGGGTGTTCTCGGATTCTTGAGCGCCATGGTGAGCTCATCCATCTCTCTCAACCTTCACCGCCCGCTCGACATCTTCAATTGTTTTCAATATTTCAAGTGTAGCCTCTCGTAACGAGGGTGGGTAATCAAGGGTACCATCTTCGGAGTTAATTGTGCCTCCATGAGCATAATACCAATTCTTCACTCGCTTGGGCCAATCATAGACCGCTGGTATGGTACATTGTGCGAGAAGGTCTTCTTCCATCTTCCGCCACTTGGGAACTGCAAATGCGTAACCACCTCGACCAAGATGATGGTCGTGCTCCTTCTCACCTCGACTTTTCTTCCTCGCACTCGCTTGGCGAAATCTTCACTTTCTTGTATTCCACAAAGGACGCCCAGGTGTTCTTTAACTTGGGATATTCAATCCAATTTGGAGTTCGATTCTTCTTGATATAATCTTTATCCGATTCTTTGCTTGAACACGAAATTGTGTTGCCATCCTCGTGAGAGTCCAACGCTTCACATCGTTTGGTTCAACACCTTCAGGAAGTGTGAAGTGTTTTAGGATTTCATCCCACAACAAATTTTTCATCGAGTGCGGAACCACGTGTGGATTACCTTTCCCTTCCATTCTCTATAGTCGATGGGCACGTTGTCCCTTACAATGGCCCCGCACTGTGACACATACGTGTCCTTGATTTTTTTGGAGCACATGGTTGGCCAACATCTGATACTTCTGTGATATGATACATGACAAGGCCGGTGAGTACTTGTGCCCTCTCTTTGTCTTTTTGATGTGGAGCCCAAGCCTACAAGTTGCGATTCGTTATTTAATTAATTATGTAAGAATTGAGGTTAGATAAATAAGAACTATGAAGTTAATGCATGATAAACAAGAATTTTTTTAAGAATTTCTTCAATAAACAAGAATTTTCTTTGAATTTCTAGAATAAGTAACAAGTTTTTCTATGCTGAATAAGCAACAAGTGTTTCTATGAAATTATGGAATAATCAACAATTTCTAAAACTTTCTAGAATAAACAAGAATTTTCAAAGAATTTCTTTATTGAACAAGAATTTTCTTTGAATTTCTAGAATAAACAACAAGATTTTTCTATGAATTTCTGGAATAAGCAAAAAGTTTTTTCTATGAATTTCTGGAATAATCAACAATTTCTAAAACTTTCTAGAATAAACAATAATTTACTAAGAATTTCTTTATTGAACAAGAATTTTCTATGAATTTATGGAATAAGCAACAAGTTTTTTCTATGAATTTCTGGAATAATCAACAATTTCTAAAACTTTCTAGAATAAATAAGTATTTACTATGAATTTTCTTGAATAAACAAAGTCGAAATATTTCTACTAACTTGTGAATAACGATGCTTGTTGGTGGCGGTGCGTGTGGGAGAATGACAGAGGTGACGGAAGTCACTTGTTCGAGCCGACGCATCGTCGACTTTAACTATCAAACTATGAAATTGTATATTAGAAAACAATTAAGAACTCAAATACACAAATAAGATTTTGGTCCATAGTCGTTGGTGCTAATAAATTTATATCTATGATCAGTATATACACACAAAAATATACAAAGCATTACAATTTATTTCTAATTAAATTTTCTTTCCATTCCTATAAATTTAAAACTTTCATGCATATCTATGAAATTTTTATAACTACATATATATCAATTGATAAACTAAATCAAATAAGTCGGCAAGCGGGGCTGATCCGGGGATCGGATCGGCGTAGCGTGGAGGAGGCGGCGAGGTGGGCGCCGCGGGAAGGCGGCGAGTCGGGGAGGAGATGCGTCGGGAGGAGGGCGGCGGGGAGGGAGGCGGCAGGAGTCAGCGTCTGGTCAGACTGCGGTGAGGGGCGGGACGTCTTGGCCGAGCTGGCCAGCGGCGAGACAGCGATGCGCGTGTCGGGGAGAGGCGTCGCGTCGGGGAGGAGCGGCACGTCGGAGAGGGACGACGCGTCGGGGTGGGGCCTCTCGTCGGGGAGGGGCGCGTCGGGGACGGGCGCGGCGAGGAGAGGCGGCGGCGACGACGGAGACGAGAGGCCAGGCGGCGATTTGGAGGAGAAACGGCTAAGTGCCGATCTAGAAGGCGACGGGGCTTATATAGAGCCCCCATTTTGTCACGGGTCGTCTTCCCCACCGAGACAAAAGGCCCTTTAGTCCCGGGTTGTATTATGACCCGAGACTAAAGGCCCCCCTTTTGTCACGGGTGTTTCACGACCCGTGACAAAAGGTATTTGTGAGTGGAGCCCCTAAAGGCAAATTTTCGCCTTTTAGTCTCGGGTGGTGTTACCACCCGGGACTAAAGGGCAATTTTGCGCGGGAAGTTAACATTTCTCTTTTCCTTCCTCATTTATCTCATTCCTTTTGCTTTGAACATTTAAAAAAACTCATTAGTTAAAATATTTGTGCCATGCAAAATTATATTAAGTTAAGACCAAAAAATACCTACTTTTCTATGCACATATTATTTCAAGAGTTGGAACAATTATTTCTAATTTTCGTTTACAATTTGAAGGGGAAATTAAATTAAATTGAAAATATTAGTAAACCAACTCAGAAAAATCTCAAAATTGGTGAGTACTTCGTCAACACATTTATGAACCTCTGCTTCAAACACATTTATGAATTCGCGTATTGTCTTCGAATGATCAACATGCTCAGGAAGAATGTAGGTAGGCCTCCAGTTCTCATCATCCAGCTCATAACGGAATATATCATCAAACTCACCCTTCTTCTCATCTTTGTCTTTGTTTACTTTTTGATATAATGATCCATATGACTAATTATCAATTTTACATTAAGCTAATTTTTTAGAATGACTTACGTATACATACAGAGGTCACCTGATGGATATTACAAGGCACGACATTAATTAATACCAATGAGTACAAGTCCCAAGCTGAAGCTGGTCAGCTTCTAGCTTTTGAACCTCTGCTTCAAACACATTTATGAATTCGCGTATTATCTTCGAATGATCAACATGCTCGTGAAGAATGTAGGTAGGCCTTTTTCATCATCCAAATTTCATAACGGAATATATCATCAAACTCATCCTTCTTCTTATCTTTGTCTTTGTTTACTTTTTGATATAATGATCCATATGACTAATTATCAATTTTACATTTAGCAAATTTTTTAGAATGACTTACGTATATATACAGAGGTCACCTGATGGCTATTACAAGGCACGACATTAATTAATACCAATGAGTACAAGTCCCAAGCTGAAGTCGGTCACTTCTAGCTTTTGAACCTCTGCTTCAAACACATTTATGAATTCGCGTATTGTCATCAAATGATCAACATGCTCAGGAAGAATGTAGGTAGGCCTCCAGTTCTCATCATCCAGCTCATAACGGATTATATCATCAAACTCACTCTTCTTCTCATCTTTGTCTTTGTTTACTTTTTGATATATTGATCCATAGAACTAATTATCAATTTTACATTTGGCTAACTTTTTACAATGACTTACGTATACATACAGAGGTCACCTGATGGCTATTACAAGGCACGACATTAATTAATACCAATGAGTACAAGTCCCAAGCTGAAGTCGGTCGACTTCTAGCTTTTGAACCTCTGTTTCAAACACATTTATGAATTCACGTATTGTCTTCGAATGATCAACATGCTCAGGAAGAATGTAGGTAGACCTCCAGTTCTCATCATCCAGCTCATAACGGAATATATCATCAAACTCACCCTTCTTCTCATCTTTGTCTTTGTTTACTTTTTGATATAATGATCCATAGAACTAATTATCAATTTTACATTTAGCTAACTTTTTACAATGACTTACGTATACATACAGAGGTCACCTGATGGCTATTACAAGGCACGACATTAATTAATACCAATGAGTTCAAGTCCCAAGCTGGAGCTGGTCAGCTTCTAGCTTTTGAACCTCTGCTTCAAACATATTTATGAATTCGCGTATTGTCTTTGAATGATCAACATACTCAGGAAGAATGTAGGTAGGCCTCCAGTTCTCATCATCCAGCTCATAACGGAATATATCATCAAACTCACCCTTCTTCTCATCTTTGTCTTTGTTTACTTTTTGATATACTTATCCATAGAACTAATTATCAATTTTACATTTAGCTAACTTTTTACAATGACTTACGTATACATATATAGCGCACGTAACCTCCAGTACCAACAGAGCAAGCTGTTCAAGCAAGATGTCGACATTCTCTCTCTCACTCTCTGGAAAAGGTGTCTAAGAGCTAGTATATATATGCTGGAGCTGACCTCCTGAGAGGTGTCACCGAAAACACTATGCTTGGGTAGCTTGCTCCTATCGGTACCGGAGGTAGTGCAATATATGTCTGAATAATGCATGGTATTCATCAGAATCCCTCTAAACATGCTTACTAAACATGTTGAAGACAATACATGAATTCATAATAAAGTAGCTAATTAATAATAAGTTCATAAATGTTCACATAGCTAGCTAATTAATACAAGTTCATATAATAGGGTACGGTACAAAGACTGATCCATGCATGCATAATGTTATTGAGCAGCACGCGCTTGTAGATATGGAATATGATTAATGTCTGCAATCCTCCAGCCTAGAACTCCCTCAAAATAAGCTAGAGCGCGTACTAGTGCACTCTCCTCCGCTCCTGAGGAGTGTCACAAACGACCGCAGACATCAAACAATGGAGCCTCGGGTTCTGCTGGCTTGTAGAAAGTTAGAATTGCTTGACTCTTCCAATTGTTGGTGGAAAACGGCTCCCCACCATAGTAATCTACCCCAACTCTTCTCACGACTTGATTAAGAATCGCACGGAAGTTAATTGAAGCATAGGTAGAACCAGAGCGATCCTGCACATAATCAGATGATGATGAGATATAATAACCTTATGAAAGTTCAAAATATATATGTACCAGAAACAAATTAATTAAGAATGAATAAAAATTCTTATATATATATTTGTATATTATACCACAACTCGATGAGCCCTGCAGAGCCTCTCTGTAGTCTCAATCACATTGCCTTCACCCGCCTCGAATTGCCTTAATTTAAAATAGGAAAGGTCCCAAGACGAAGCACCCAACATTATTCGGAGTCTGTACACAATCCTCCACGATACCCTCTCTCGGGTTAACCGAATAGGTGATGTTGAGCCAAGCTGTTGCAATGGCAACCATCGGCGTGTGGCGCGCCATCGCAATCGGGCCGTAGTCTACATATCGCAGTGTACGGTGAAAGAGATATACACTCTTGCCATGTGCTCATCAACGTGCTCAGTTTGCACTATAGGAGGAGTACCACTCATATCACCGATAATGTCTCTGAGCCATCTGATATTGTTGATAACCAACAATAATTATATATGTAACTAAAATTACAGATTTTCCATGTGAAATGAAAAAAGTTCTATGTAAAGCAAATTAATTTCAATTCTTATATTACCACGTTAGCTACACGTCCCGAATCACCCATTTGCAAGGAAATCTCGCGGTGAAAGTGCAATCCTGGACGTAGAGCCAACGGGTCCACGGCCACCAAGACCTCCACGGCCAATGCCACGGCCACCACGCCCGCCACTATACGGCGACGGACTATGCCACGCTTACCAACACCACTTGACAACGACATTGTTAGCTCAAACTATATCCAAATCAAAATAACACACATTATTCACAATAAATAGGATTAGTTTACATATATAGATTGGATTCAATATATGCATAAATAGAAAAACAAAAGGGATAGAATTCAACAGATTATTACCAGACATAACCTTTATGAACCAAACTCGAAGACCCGGATGCTGAACTACAGTCTCACCGCACCATCATATACACCTGGCTCTCCCACTTACAGTACTACATCACCATGCCCTACACCTCCTATATAGCTACAGTCCAACATCACGGAGCTGCGGTCCCCACCTAACCCGTGATGTTAAACTGTAGCTAATTAGGACGTGGGGCTGTGTAACAAAAACAAGAAAAATAAGAATATGCTTACATTTATTCTATATAAAAATAAAAAAATACTTAATAAAAGAATTTAATCTTCTATTTCCTCCTATAGCTACCTAGAAATAAAAGCATTTCTAAACAATGGAAGAATGGAAATACATACCTAGTACATTTTCTGTATGTCTATTATTTTCTTTATGAGCATATATTTTATAAACTATATGTACAAGTAAAATTCAATTTTATGAAAAACACGAAAATAAGAGAATGCTTACATTTATTCTATATAAAAATAAAAAACATACTTAACAAAAGAATTTAATCTTCTATTTCCTCCTATAGCTACCTAGAAATAAAATCATTTCTAAACGATGAAAGAATGGAAATACCTAGTACATTTTCTATGTCTTCCTTTATGAGCATATATTTTATAAACTATATGTACAAGAAAAATCAATATTATGAAAAACAAGAAAATAAGAGAATGCTTATTAATACAAATTTAATGAAATAATGAACAATGCAAGTACCATCCTAACTACATTTTCACGTATATATACAAAATCTCATCTCTCTAATTTAAGCTCCTCCTACCTAGCTACAAATTAACATTTCTATTTTCTCCATCTCTAAACCATAAAACACAATTTAATCACAACAAATGAAGGGAGGATGAAGATTACAACCTTGACAACACTTTGGAGGAGAGAAATCTTCACAAACTAATGAAGAAAAAATCGCAGCACCATCCTAGGCTTGAGTCGCCATGGAGTGGAGGAGCTTGAGCTCGCGGGTGAGTGGTACGGTGAATGGCTCGGGTGGCAGGAGGAAAAAGGAGGTACGGTGCTTATATGGATGCCGGCCATTCGTCTCGGGTGGTGTTACGAGCCGAGACTAAAGGGTACCCGGGGACTAAAGACCGGGGGTAATTATTGACGGATAGAGCCGTTGGGAGCCCCCATTTTGTCACGGTTGGTAATACCAACCGGGACTAAAAGGGGCCGGCTACAGCAGTCATTTTGGGCCACGTCGACGAAAGGCCTTTAGTCCCGGCTCCAAAGTTGAACCGGGACTAAAGGCCCGAACCAAAGTCTCGCTCTCTACCAGTGTATAATACTAGTTTCGGAACAACAAAGCGTGTTACCGAAAAAAATAAAAGTTCAACTACATATCATTCCCATCATCAGGTATAGCCGATCAAATGTCATCTATCACTACGTGAAAAACAGACTTTGGTAACGGGCATAGATCGTCATTGGTAACAGGCAAAGCGCCCGTTACCGATATAGCGTTACAAATAACCCATCATACCAATAATACACATTTGTGGGGATATACCCCGGGTATCATAGATAGATATGTAGTCGGTGAAGCCCATCTAGGACTCCCCAGTTATTCAGTTGTAATCTAGATAGATCTCTTGCATTGTAACCGACTAGAGCTTTTCATGTAACCCAACCCCACCGGACTATATAAGGAGGAGTAGGGGTCCCTAGATCGGGAGAACAACCGCAGACTTACGAGCCTAGCACCCAACATACATGAGCATGGAACGCAATACAATCCACCAAACAAGACGTACCCCTCCCCACAATCTACCACCATAGCCTACCTCGTGGTGTACCGCCGGCACCATTGTAGGGGTAGCGCCGAGATCCTTTGACGAGCTCGATGGATGTCATCTACGTCAACATCGAACTGCTATCCGGTTAAAACAATCTGGTGAGCCGTTCCTAATTTTTGGATTAGATTGATCTGCTTTTTCGATATCTGATAGTGATTCATCTGCTGTTTCCGATATGTGTGCCAACTCTGTCGAGAGTTTCACGGCACCAGCGGCGGCGGATGCTCTCGCGTGCCTCGGCCAGGCGGCCACCGCACGAGCATGCACGGCGACCAAGACGAAGATCGCCACCTCGCCGAAAAGATGTGACGCCCAGATGCATCCTCCGGCCAGATTGGAAAGCACGCGGAAAATATATTATTTCCTCTTTGCTGTTTTTAATTTCTCTTTTCGTCGATACGTATTTTTATACATCTAATATTTGCATCTGACGTGAGAGCTGCGACCGATTCCGTGCATGTACGCTGCACCGGCATCAATTCCATTATCAGGTTACATACTACTTTGATTCCTTGTTCTAAACAGAGGCATGACAAAGTAAATATTGATGTTGTTTCGTAACAAGAGTTCCTGACCTTTATGGTTGTAGTCAATTCCTGAACATAGGTTATCCAGATGGAGCCTGCAGCATGATAATTGTCCAGAATAAGTTGAGACAAAGTAATGATAGAACTACCAAGCAAGCAGTAAAGCAAAGATGTTCACATATTTTTATTCTCATACAAATTTACGTTTAGTTTCAGTGTATATGGCTGTTGAATTACCTGTCACCATAAACTTCAGTGTACATTGACGCATCGCTGTAGATTGAAAAAAGACATCTCACATTTCTAAACAAGTAAGATCTGCAAATTAATAAAAACAAGCCATGAGAAAGCTGCAAATTGAAGTTTTATCATGTCCTGCATCCTTATACGCTGACAGAGTGTAGACTTGAAAAGGTATATAATAATTTCTATGCTGTTGTCTGTCCCAGTCACCGGGAGTAAAATTCCTCTCATTTCCGAATGAAAGGATTAGATAATGACTCAAACGTTTAAGTTTTTACTCTCAAGTAATATCCAGTTAATAAAGCCTCACTGGTTTTACTAGTCCAACCTTTTCTCTTCTCGGATCTGTACACTAACAGAAAATGTTTGTAGGAGCATGCGGATTCACATTTTCAGGTGCAGGCATGAAACCCACTCCTATCTGTCGCTTTTAGAAATAGCGGTTTCTAGGAGCGGGCAAAACGCCCGCACCTGGAAATGCATCTTCAGGTGTGCGGGCCATGCCGCCACCCGCACTTGGAAACACCATTTCCAGGTGCGGGTGATTGGGTGGTCCGCACCTACTAATCGATTAAAAATAAAAAAACATGGCTGCACTAAAAAGCTCAAAATAAATAGCAAAAAAATATTTTTTATATAGATTTTAGTATCTAATGTGTTGAGGTAGATTGGATTTAACCTAAATACCTGTTGGAGTGGGTTGGATGTGACTCTTTTCTTTGGGGTTTGTATGGATGTAACCCACAGGTTTAAGTATCAGGACTGTTGACATGGACCCACATGTAGATTTAGTCACACTACTTTGCACAAAATACTGGAGTGTCAAATTGATTAATCTCCAACAGTTTTGATTTCGCTAACAAATTAAGGTGTGAATGTAAGGTTTTAATTTTATAGTCTGGCTCTTGACATGGGGTCACATGTAGGTATAGCCATGCGCTACTTTGCACAAAGAGCAAACAGCTAAACTTAATCATCTTCATCAAATTTCGATCAATTTCTTTAAACTTGTAAGACATGAACGTGAGATTTTATTTTCAAGATACGACTCTTGACGCGGGCTCACATGTAACCCCGGCCCAACCATACTATTTTGCATAAAGTATAGTGAACTATTAAATTGATTCATCTACAAACAAATTTAAGGTAACTTCTCTAAAATTTCAAGGCATGAACGACAACATAAAAGTCTAGCCACGCTACTTCGTAAAGTAGTGGATTATCAAATTGAGTCATTTCTGACAAATTTTAGTAAAATTTTCTAGATTTTTAAGGTATGAATGCAAACTTTTAGTTTCAAGGATAAGCTCTTGTCGTAGGCCCCACATGTAGGTTTAATGTTGTTGCAAATGTGTACATAATTTTTATATAAACCCATAAATTTGTGTAGCAAAATTATAATTTAATTATATCAATTAGTGGGGCAGGTCGGCTTGATTTAGATAATAGAATTATGGGTTGAGTGGGGTGGGGGAATGAGTTAATTTGATGTGGGTTGAGGCAAGTTAGGTGTGGGTTTTACCTGTTCCAGGTCACGTGAAATCAGAAAGTTTTTTCACGCAGCAAACAAAACAATGAAAGTGGAATCTTGATTTCCTTTATAATTTCCTCAACTCTTGTTCATGGAAGTAGCGTTCTATCACATCGGCATTGTGCAAGCAATCACATCAATCATCTTTTTTTACTGGTTGATACGTAATATTTTTAGATTAATCACATTGCACTTGGATCAAATGAAGAATTTTCCCCCTATTTTTAGATTAAAAATACATATAATTAATATTAAACATATTACTCTCTTGTTGGGATTGGTGGGGAGAAGAAGCCATCAAGGGTATGGTCCTCGCCTTCAGTCCTGAGAGACGAGCATATCTCTCTAGGGATATGAGCGTGGTTTTGCTCGTCTCAGTTAGTAGGAGCATATATCTTGTTAGAAATATAGTCAGATTATTATAGAAAATTCTCAGCTTAAAGTCGATCACAAATAACAATGAGAAGCATACGCTAACCAAATAATAAATAATCAAAGGTAAAATTTACTTCTCTATCCGTTATTGGCAAATATACCCAAAGGTCAAAGTGACACCTTTCAATACTTTGCTTGCATCACGGATAGTCTCATTGATTACTTGAATTGCAATTGGGACTCTAATCTAAACCAACATGAAAGCATTGGACCGCAAAGTCTGCAATAATCCAAATACTCTAATCAAGAAAGCGAAGGCGTAGACCATTAAACGGCACCGAACAACTGAAGAAGCTAAGAGCGTACGCGTACCAGATGAATTGCACATGTGCTGATGAGCATTCCTTTAGTAATTGACAGATATGCAGCAACTTGGTCTCCGACGACTTGGCCGGTTTCATACTGTGGCCCCACAGTGCTTGGGCTTCTAATCTGGAGTCAAGAAAACGTGCTGTGAAATTGGTCTGAAATTGGGGAAAATATTCGTTGGAAAACTATATTTTTGTTATGAGAGTCTCACTTGCCTAGTGTTTCAGTGGCACCACAAGTTTTGGGTTCAACTTCTTGTGAGAGCGAACATGATTTAAATATGTATGTGATGACTTCGTCAATCTTAAAGATGTTAATCCAATCTTTGAAGATGCTCTTGGAGATAGAATTTACGCACGCGCGTTCATAGACGTCCCGGTCCGAAATTCAACGAGAATTCCTGTCACCCTCCGGCACCGGTGGCTATTAGATGCGACCTCTTTTTGACATTCACGTATCACTCGTAAGCTCAGTCAGTCACCGTGGATGACCACTCAAACCATCGCGTACAACAATTGCGGTGGCTTTTTGACATGACCATGCAAATTTATCATATACATATGTCACTCTTTTCGAAATGTACCAGCCAGAGCAGTTACTGCTAAAATATGAAACAAAAACTATAATAGCAATATAGCATCTCGTCAGACAGTGCAATTTCTTGTGCGATGAGATAGTTTCATCGGCTATGATGATGGAGGTAGCAACCATCATTTTTGCCTACCTTCCTGCCCTCATCTTCTCCGTGCACGCTCA
The DNA here is from genome assembly GCA_022644695.1 of Cenchrus purpureus. NCBI lineage: Eukaryota > Viridiplantae > Streptophyta > Magnoliopsida > Poales > Poaceae > Cenchrus > Cenchrus purpureus. Next base: position 28,359,905 of record CP053456.1, on the reverse strand, counting down.
ACAGCGGCGGCAACATCACTCCAGGCTTCGTGATGGTACGTAGACTTGAGTGAATGCGTCAACTGCACCCAGAGTACAGGTCGAACGATCACCATGTGCCATCTGAACGACAGCGGCGTGCCTGGGAGGCTAGGAAGGGGAGTAGGAATTGAATCACTGCTTGGCCGGCCCCAGTCGACTTCAGTCGCAGCCTGCAAGCAGCGCGGCCAGACCCCAGGTGACGTCGTGATTTGTACTACAGATTTGCTCTAACTTAGAAAAGCCAAACACTAATGAGGGCCAACGTTTTCAACTTTTCATATATTGCAGCCTCTCGTTAGAGGCGGACCCTGTCTGCCGAAACATCATCATCGCTTATGGCGGTACCAACAAGCAAGTTTCTCAACCTTCCCTCGCTGATCTTCCCCATGCTACTCCTTTTCCATAGAGCCTCCGGTGCCAGCGGCATTGCGTTGGACACGCTCAACAACGGGGGCAAGGGCAACATCACCGATGGTGAGACGCTGGTCTCTGCCAATGGTTCATTCACCCTGGGATTCTTCTCCCTGACCGGAGGAGTGCCAACCAAGAGATACCTCGGTATCTGGTTCACCGCGTCCCCGGACGCTATCTGCTGGGTGGCCAACCGTGACACCCCACTCAACACCACCTCCGGCGTACTGGTGTTCATCAGCATCGGCGGGAGCCTTCGCCTTCTCGACGGCTCTGGCCACACCGCATGGTCATCTTCGAACACGACGAACTCCTCTGCCTCTGCGGTGGCCCAACTTCTCGAGTCCGGCAACCTGGTCGTGCGCGAGCAGAGCAACGGCAGCATCCTTTGGCAGTCGTTCGATCACCCGTCGAACACCTTGCTTAACGGCATGCGGCTCGGCAAGAACCCAGAGACCGGCGAGGAGTGGTCCCTGACGTCGTGGCGCGCCGCCGACGACCCGAGCCCGGGCAAGTGGCGTATGGTGATGGACACCAAGGGCCTGCCGGACTGCGTCACATGGCAGGGCAACGTCAAGAAGTCCCGCACCGGCCCGTGGAACGGCTGCTGTGGGACCCGTCCAGCCGGGTCTGGAACGTCTTAGCCCGGACGCCGAGGGATGTCTGCGACACCTACGCCATATGCGGCGCGTTCGGCATGTGCAACGCGGACACCGCGTCGACGCTGTTCTGCAGCTGCATACACGGGTTCAGCCCAGCGTTGCCGTCGCGGTGGTCTATGAGGGAGACCTCCGCGGGGTGCCGAAGGGACGTGCCTCTGGAGTGCAGCAGCAACGGGACGACGACGGACGGGTTCATGGCGGTGCGGGGAGTGAAGCTCCCGGACACGGACAACGCGACGGTGGACATGAGCGCGACGGTGGAGCAGTGCAGGGTGCGGTGCCTCGCCAACTGCTCATGCGTGGCTTACGCCGCCGCCGACATCCGAGGCGGCGGTGGCGATGGAAGTGGCTGTGTCATGTGGGCGGGTGGCATCGTGGACGTTCGGTACGTAGACAAAGGGCAGGTTCTTTATGTGAGGTTGGCAAAGTCTGAATTAGGTAAGGCGCAACTGCACTAGTTATATCCTTGTCTGAATTATGAAACAAGATTAATTATTCTTCGTGTAATCTATTTTGTTCTGCAGTTACAACCGGGGGCAGGAATGTGGCAAAAATATTGCTTCCAGTTGGGGCATGTCTGGTTTCACTCACGGGGATATTCATTGTTTGGATATGGTGCAAGCATAGAGGTACCAGAACCAGAGCCATTTCACTGCTCGGAAGTCGGAACGATTCAGACTGCAATAAGCAGAACATGGTGATGCTAGGATACTTGGGTGCGTCAAATACACTTGATGACGAAAATCTCGACCTTGCATTTTTCAGCTTTAGAGATATTGTTTCTGCAACAAATAATTTTGCTGAAGACAATTTGCTCGGACAAGGAGGCTTTGGGAAGGTTTATAAGGTAACCATTTTTATTTTATTTAACTTATTTTAATATAATCAGTAGGGCCCCCTCCTGTTTCATCAAAAAAAAACGGAACCAAAATAGTGGTATGAAATTTTTCTTTAATATATGAATGGTGAAATCATGCAGGGTATGCTGCACGAGAACAAAGAGGTTGCAATCAAAAGGCTCGGTCAGGGTTCTGCACAAGGTGCAGATGAATTCAGAAATGAAGTTGTTCTGATTGCAAAATTGCAGCACAGAAACCTCGTTAGACTTATTGGTTGCTGCATCCATGGAGATGAGAAGTTGCTGGTTTACGAATACTTGCCGAACAAAAGCTTGGATTACTTTATTTTTGGTATATGCTTGAACTTATAATTTTCTCAGAAACATTTTACTTATAGTTTACTTCTAGATTGCTTATACTTGTACAATATCATTATTTTAGATGCTGCAAACAGATATCTCCTTGATTGGCCAGCACGTTTCAAAATAATCAAAGGGATATCTAGAGGACTTCTTTATCTCCACCAGGATTCAAGGTTGACTATAATTCACAGAGATCTCAAGCCGAGCAACATACTGTTGGATGCGGATATGAACGCTAAGATATCAGATTTTGGTATGGCAAGAATCTCTGGTGGAAATCAACAAGAAGCAAATACCAATCGGATTGTTGGGACATAGTGAGTGATCATTGCTTCAGTGTGTAAAACGCATGTTATCTCCATACAGTTTTTCTAATTGTTGTTACCTTTTTGTGCAGTGGTTATATGGCTCCTGAATATGCAATGGATGGTGCCTTTTCTGTCAAGTCAGATACATACAGCTTCGGAGTCATAGTCTTGGAGATCATCAGTGGTTTGAAGATCTCTTTAACTCACTACAAGGGCTTCCCTAACCTACTAGCCTATGTAAGTGGCAGTACACTTAACTTTTTCACTATTGAGTTCCAAAAAACTTTTTCACAATTGAAACGACAAAAAGCTTATTACTGAATTTTCTGAGAGATTTTTTATTCGGTCCAGGCATGGAGCTTATGGGTAGATGGCAAAGCGATGGATATGGTGGACTCATCACTGGCTAAGAATTGTTCCTGGAGCAAAGCTTTACGGTGCATCCAGATAGGACTGCTGTGTGTGCAAGACAATCGAAATTGCAGGCCGCTCATGTCATCGGTGGTGACCATGCTGGAGAACGAAACTACACCACTTTCGGTCCCTAGGCAGCCCGTGTATTTCTCATTATGGGGAAGCCAAGGAGAAAACACTAGCAGCTCTGTGAATAACATGAGTCTCACAACAGTGTTAGAGGGACGGTAGATGATTTAGATTATGCACCTATTTTGTATTTTTAAAAGACAGATGTGTAATGCATTAGTTTAGTTTACATTCTTTTTCAGAAAGTTGCATTCATGCAACTCGTGTTCTGCATCTAGGCCTTTTTTATGGGCCGTAAGCTCCTAGGCTGCCTGATGCCTGCAGTGATGCTGCTGGGCTGGCTGGACGGCCGGCGAGGAGGTAGGGAAGCAAGCCGGCAGCAGCCCGACGCCGCGGGTGGCCGGGGTCCTGCGTAGCGTGGCGGCGCGAAGGGGTCACGGGAGAGAGAGGGAGTTGGAGCTAGGGTTCATGATGTAGATCCAAAGGGTTTTACTTGTTTCACGAATTTCAAATAGTGGAAAGTTCAACATCATACTACCTTCCGAAGATATATAGGAATCCCCACAAAAGGGTCTAATTGAAACTCGTTCAACCTAATGTCTACTTTTGTCTCTTGTTTTTTGAACGAACGGCCACGAGATTGTGCCTATTTCATTAATAGAGAAGAGAGCAGAAAAGTGGAGAGCCGCAGACGTTACCTCGAAAGAATAAGCACTAGCTCTTTGCCTCCCGCTACAATCCAGGCCGACGCCTCGTCCCTAATCTTTGCCGTGAGCGTAGACGTGGATGATTCGCGTCTGTGGAAGACTCGTGCGTTCCGCTCTTTCTAAATCTCCCAGATGATTAGTAGGGTAAGGTGTTGGGAGTTCAAAAATCGGATGGAACCCCCGAACACAATGGGAGAAAATTCACGAATAAGTAGACAGAGAATCTCCCAAAGCTTGTATTTCTCCTCAAAAGATGTGAACCCTTTACGTGCCTCCGGCCCCTTTTATAGGGAGACGAAGAGACTTTTACATTCCGATCATACCCTCGGGTCCAAAGAATATTCCAAATTAATGGGAACATGTACATGAAGGTCTTTTTACATCCCGTGATTTGCGGAGCTAACTTCGGATATTTACAAATTTGCCATCCATTCACACTTTAAACTCGGACTTTTGATGCCACAACTTTGACTTGGTTTATTCGTGGCTTTGCCTTCATTCGCTAGAATTGATGAGAACTTGATCCAGCTTGGATGTCAATTCAACCTCAAGTCGAGATTCCCGAATCGCTATCTTCCTCCGAAGCTTTCACCTCCCTGAGACGACACATACAACTTCAAGGATTCATATTACATCAGTGAATACTTTCTTCCGAACATCAGTAATGAGTTAGAAAGTTTCTAATTTATGCTTCTCGTGAACTTTGGTTCATAAAAGTTAGGTCGGATTCTTCAAAAATCATAAAACCTCACTCGCCGCTTAGCCCTTTTTACTCACATCGTAGCTTTCTTAAAAACACCACCTCCTCCGAAGTTCTGAGGGTGATTGATTTTAACTCAATTCCCCAACATAAGGCTTCTCAAAGCTCTTCTCGGGGTGTCTGGTGATGTGGTGATCATCGTCCGCCATTGCAGGGCATCGTGTGTAGGTCTCCAAGCAGCTGTGCTCAAGTCTAGATGCACCGTCCAAGCTGCGACAAGCTCCCAAATTCGCTTCGTGTATCTGCAATCTGCTAAAAGATGATGGGTACATTCCATAGTTCATCGGCAGAGAACGCAAGAGTCATTGTGCAGCCACCCCCGCTGGGCCAGCCTGTCCGCCGACCACACTCGATTTTGGGTGATGAGTCATGCGAAGAATTTGCATTTAGGGGGCGCCTAGGATTTCCAGATAGAGCTTATCGGCGGAGTTGCAGTGCAATAGAGGAATTGCCTTGGCCGAGTGACATAATACTCTCGTGATTTGGTGGGTTTCCAAGTGATGACATCTTCCTATTGGTAGTTGAATCGTATGCACTAAGGACCAAAGCTCCACGAACGTGGTGACGTGGTCATTGTTTATGCGTCCATTGATGTTGAGGACATGGATCCAGTTGTCGTTGTTGAGTGCATCGTGAACAGACCACTTTTTTCCGTGATATGTCGAATAAAATTGGCGCAATGTCCTTCGGTCGGTGTCGCCAGCCGGACTCCCAGAAGCTAGCCCTCCCTCTGTCACCAAGGGTAATCGTAGTGCAGGCAACGAACAACAATTCATCTTCAGTCGTGCTCAAGGCCTACCCAAGGTTTGTCGTTGGAGACCCATTGGTGCCACAACCACCTAAGTTGTAGCGCCCTTGTGAAATTTTCCAAGTTTGGTATGTCCAAGCCCCCACTCTCTTTTGGTAGGCAGCTCTGGTACAATTTACTTTGCACTTTCCTCCCGTTAGCTTCTTGTCACCCACCCACAGGATACGCCTCCGAAGTTTTTCGAGGTCCTCTAGGAGCAAGTTTAATAATTTAGCCATTGTTGGTGTCACGACCTCTTATAGCCTACCTCTCAGGCAACTAGTATAATGGTTTAGCCCTTCACATTTAAGATATGACTCATTTGTCTCTCTCACAGAGATCTTTGCCCAAAGGCGGTCAGTAAGCTTCTGACCAACCTCTCCTCTCTCTCCTCTCTTCTCTCCTCCACCTCATCATTTAGCCAACTTACAGCCCACCATAATACTTGCTTTTATGGGGGTGTAGGTGTGTTTATCTAATGTGTTGAGGTAGGTTGAATTTATTAACCAAAATACAGTTTGCAGCCGGTTGGATGCGATTCTTTTTTTTTCTTTGGGTTTGTATGTAACTCATAGGTTTAAGTATCAAGACTCTTGACACGGACCCACATATAGATTTAGTCACACTACTTTGTACAATATACTGGAGTGTCAAATTGAATAATCTCCAACAATTTTGATTTCGTTCAATTGAAGTGTGAATGTGAGGTTTTAATTTTATAGTCTGGCTCTTGACATAGGGTCACATGTAGGTCTAGCCGCACTACTTTGCACAAAGCAGCGAATTGCTAAACTTAATCATCTCTATCAAATTTTGATCAATTTCTCTAAAGTTATCAGGCGTGAACGTGAGATTTTAGTCAAGATCCGGCTATCGATGCGGGGCCACATGTAAGTACAACCATACTACTTTGCATAAAGTATAATGGTTAAATTGATTCATATGCAACAAATTTGAGGTAACTTCTCTAAAATTTCAAGACATGAACGACGACAACATAAAAGTCCAGCCATCGCTATTTTGTATAAAGTAGTGGATTGTCAAATTGAGTCATTTATGACAAATCTTAGTAAAATTTAATTTCTATCTTTGTAAGGGTGAATATGCAAAATTTTAGTTTTGAGTCGATCTCTTGCCATAGGCCCGACATATATGTTTAATTTTGTTGCAAAATGTGTACATAATTTTTATATAAACCCATATATTTGTGTACCAAAACTATAAGTTATATCAATTGGTGGGACCGGTCAGTTTGGTTTAGATAATAGAATTAGGGGTTGAGTGGGGTGGGATAATGAGTTAATTTGATGTGGGTTGAGGCAAGTGTGGGTTTTACCTATTCCAGATCACGTGAAATCAACAAGCTTTTTCACGCAGCAAACAAAGCAATGAAATCCTGTACTGCACGCCACGTGGAATCTTTGACTTTCTTTCATAATTTCCTCAACTCTTGTTCATGGAAGTAGCGTTCTATCACATCGGCATTGTGCAAGCAATCACATCAATCATCTTTTTTTTACTGGTTGATACGTAATCAGTTTAATCACATTGCACTTGGATCAAATGAAGAATTTTCCCCCTATTTTTAGATTAAAAAATACATATAATTAATATCAAACATATTACTCTCTTGTTGGGATTGGTGGGAGAAGAAGCCATCAAGGGTAAGGTCCTCGCCATCAGTCCTGAGAGACGAGCATCTCTCTCTAGGGATGAGTGGTTTTTGCTCGTCTCGGTTAGTAGGAGCATATCCCTCTAGAAATATAGTCAGATTTTTATAGAAAATTCTCAGCTTAAAGTTGATCACAAATCAATGAGAAGCATACACTAACCAAATAATAAATAATCAAATGTACTTCTCTATCCGTTATTGGCAAATATACCCAAAAGGTCAAATTGACACCTTTCAATACTTTGCTTGCATTGCATCAATCACGGATAGTCTCATTGATTACTTGAATTGCAATTGGGACCGTAATCTAAACCAACATGAAAGCATTGGACCGGAAAGTCTGCAATAATCCAAATACTCTAATCTAGAAAGCGAAGGCGTAGACCACACTAAACGGCACCATACAACTGAAGAAGCTATGAGCGTACCAGATGAATGGCACATGTGCTGATGAACATTCTTTTAGTAGTTGACAAAATATAGTTACCCTCAGAAGCAGCATATGGGGCCTGTTTGGATGCAAGGGGTAAATGTTTGCCCCAAGGCAATTGTTTTGCCCCTTCCATTTGTCTCTAATAATATTTGCTCCTTAGGGTGTTTGGATTGAGGGGTAAATGTGGATGTGGATGGGAGAGAGAGGGCTGGGGTCCACCACAATTTTGCTCCTATTTACTACTTTTTAGGGGTAAATAGAATTAGAGGGCAAAACATTTGCCCCACCACATTTGCCCCACATGTTTGGCACCTTAGGGATAAATTTGGCATTTACCATTTACCTCCATCCAAACACCCCATGGTCTCCAACGACTTGGCCGGTTTCATATTGTGGCCCCCACAGTGTTTGGCTTTCTAATCTGGAGTCAAGAAAACGTGTTGTCAAATTAGTCTGAAACTGGGGAAAATATTAGGTGGACAACATATTTTTGGCTAACATGAAAATTTTGAAAGGTGCACATATATAATTTATCAATATAGAAAGAGCCTAGTGGTTACAAAGAGTCTCAATAGCACCTTAGGTCTTGAGTTCAACTCTCCGTTGAAGTGAATTCTCACAATTTAATGGTGTTGTACTTTCTGTGGGTGATTTCGTCAAAATTATAAGAATGTACCGACCCAGTCTTTGAAGACACTCTAAAATAAGATTTATACACGTGCGTTTATACAAGTCCCGGTACAGTCCGAAATTCCAAGCACCCCGGAAATTCCGTCACCCTCCGGCACTAGTGGCTATTGGATGTGACCTCTCTTTGACATTCTCGTATCACTCGTAAGCTCAGTCAGTCACCGTGGATGACCAATCAAACCATTGCGTACAACACTTGCGGTGGCATTTTGACATGACCATGCAAATTTATCATATACATATTCAGAATTACACTCTTTTCGAAATATACCAGCTAGAGCAGTTAGTGCTAAAATATGAAACAACAACTATAATAGCATCTCGTCAGACAGTGCAATTTCTTGTGTGATGAGAACTAGTTAATTTCACCAGCTATGGTGGTAGCAACCATCATCTTCTCCGTGCTCCTACTTAGGGATGGTAATTCTACCCGCGGGCGCGGATAACCGACCCGACGGACATAGGTATGGGGCAGCAGCTCTCACCCACGAGCACGGGTATAGAGAAAGATTATCACCCACGAGCACACCACGAGCAGAAAACCTCGCCCGCGGGTGCTGCCCGTTTCCAGCATACAGCCACAAAGCCCATCAAAATATTTCCAACATTAATGTTTGGCCCAATCCAAATAAAAAAAACAACCCTAGGAAAGTAGGAAGTGGCTCCCAATCAATCTTTCCGCCTCCGCCCACCTCTCAACTCCTGTCTCGGTTTAAAACCTCTCTGCCTTTCCGGCGGTCGAGCCGAGCGACTCGGGCCGTCAGGCACTCGAGCGGCCACCGCGCCTCCCGCCGCCACTCCGCCAGGCCCATGCCCCCCCCATGTTAAGTTTACAAGAACCGTGAGTTTTCAACCGCACGCTTGATTTCACAGCTACCACGGTACCACTCACTTCCACTTGCACATGGTGGGCCCCGCACCTTATCTCTTCCTCCCTCATTCTCTCTTTCACTGTTCCCTTTCCTCTAGCACTAGCACACGGCAGACTAGCAGATGAGAAACCGGGCACTAGCGACTCAGTGGGCAAGCTCCCGACGGGGAGGGCCCGGCGAGCTCCCGGCGGCGGGCGTCGGGCGGCGGTGCGGTCGGCTCCCCACAGCGGTGGTCATGGAGCGACGTGCCCAGTGTGCCATGGTGGCCGGCGGAGCGCCACTGTGGTGAGCTCCACGAGCGGATTCTCAGCGGGCGCCATAGGTCAGCCAGCTCCTCGGCGGGTCAGTGAGTTCTCGGCGATTTTTTCTAGATTTTTTTCTTTTTTGGATATTTTTTCTGAATTTTATTTCCTTCTAATTTTTTGAAAATCTTTACACAGTTTTTCCCACAAAATTTCTCCAAAATCTTTCCACAAAGTTTTTTCTTAATTTTTTTGCACAAAAATTTCTCCAAAATCTTTTCCAGGAAGATTTTCTTAACTTTTTTTTGCACAAAAATTACCTCAAAATCTTTTCCACAATTTTTTCTTAATTTCTTCCACTAAAATTTCTTCAAAATCTTTTCCACAAAGTTTTTTCTTAATTTTTTCCAAAAACAATTCTCCAAAATCTTATTTCCACATTTTCTGAAATGTTATTATATATTTTATGTAAATGATGTGATTCAGAAATTTTTCCAAATTTTATTCTAGATCTTTCATAAATGTTTTGTTTTCAATTTTAATTAAATCTTTTTTCTGATTTTTCCTTTTCTCATATGTTTCTCTATAATTTATTTTGTTTTTGTCGGGGGCCAAGCATGTGCGCCCTGTGTGCAGGTGTACAGGGTGCATATGCCTCTGCGCGGGACCACCCGCACGTGGTCGGAAATCGACCGCACCTTAACTCCCGTGTGGGCGCCAGAATTTGAGTCCCACGCGCCCCTACCTCCGTTGCCAGAGTCATGCCATCTTCTCTCTGCCTTCTTCTCCCAATTCCCTCCTCCCCAACCTTCGTAGAAGAACATCCGGGGCCCACCAGCCAGTGTGGCCCACTGCATGCAACATAGGAACCCGTGACTACTCTCAGATGTAGACCGCGCTACAAGACAGCGTAGTCTACATGGAAACTACAAGATTAGTAGTAGAATAGGAAAGCACATATTGTAACCGACAATGGCCTTCTCCTAGTCGTACTTGACTAGTACTCCTGTATCAACCGACTTGTAATCCTGCCCCCGAACTATATAAGGTGGGGCAGGAACCCCGCCTCTACAATCACGCAATCAATCAAGCTACACACGGCATACAAAAGTTAGGGTATTACACACATTGCGGTCCGACCTTGTCTAAATTGTGTATCTCGTGTCTCACCTTCGAGCTCCAAATCTCGGCGAGTCCCACCATTGTCTACCTCGGGTCCCCCCTTGGTAGGTCGTCGGGTACAAACACGACACAGCCCCATATCTCATGTCCATCGTCGCACATCGACTCGCCGCCACCACCATTGGTGCACCGACACGCAAAGGTTGGACGCGAGCTAGCTTGGCGTCGAGGCAGATTTGACCGCCACGGGCATTACGGGTGACGGCACAGGCGTGGAAGCTCTGGGTGCCAACCGAGCTGCGCCATCAAAGGCCCTCGGGGTGTGCGCCCAGCCGGCGGCGGCACTGAAGCCGATCTCTGCTCGCGTGCTCCTCCACCCTCTCTGCGGTCCACTCCTCCGCCGGGTGCTGCCTCGGTCTCCGCCTACGTCAGACGCAGCGACGGTCGGTAGCTCTCCATGGCAGACTGGGAGCCGGCTCTTGCGGGTGACGGGTTGCACCCGCGGATATCCGTCAGGCACAGGCATGGGTAGGAATTTCTGCCCGCTGGCAAGATGGCGGGCGGGCGAAAGCTAGGGACACGGGCACGTTGTTAGACGGGCAAACTCTGTACCCGCACCTTGCCCACCCGCTGCATGGAGCATTGCGCCTGACATGCTCAACATCGGCGGCAAGATATCAAAAATGGTGAAACGCTAGTCTCTGCCGGTGGCTCATTTACTCTAGGCTTCTTCTCCCTGACCGGAGGAGTGCCAACAAAGAGATACCTCGGGATCTGGTTCACCGCGTCTGGTTTGGATGTTGTCTGCTAGCTGGGTGGCCAACCGTGACACCCCTCCCAACAGCACCTCCGGCGTACTAGTGATCGGCGACGCGGGGAACCTTCGGCTTCTCGACGGCTCTGGCCAAACTGCATGGTCATCTTCAAACACGACGGGTTCCTCTGCCTCTGCGGTGGTGGCCCAACTTCTTGAGTCCGGCAACCTGGTTGTGTGCGCACGAGCAGAGTAGAGACAACATCCTTTGGTAGTCGTTCGATCACCCGCCGAACACCTTGCTTGACGGCATGCGGCTCGGCAAGAACCCAGAGACCGGCGAGGGGTGGTCCCTGACATCGTGGCACGCCGAGCCTCCTCCTATAGTTGTGTGTGTACACCAAGCAAGCAATTCTGAGTTGTTCTATGTATCTCTTGTAAGGAATCGGATGCTCGTAGCTTAAGAGGGGAGGGGTCAATTAAGAAACTTAAAACCTTAACCTATGGCTTCCACTACTTTGCATAAAGTAAACTAGATCATTTCTATCTAGATGTGCAATCTATGGTTGATCTAGTGTGAAATCCTCATCCCAAAACAAGTTTTGCAACCTATAGCCAATCCTAGCATGATACTATTCTAGGAAAGTAAAGGCAAGCAAGGATCGTAAGAGAGTAATGCGAAAACATAAAGAGGGATGAGAGGAAGTAAACTCTTGATACACGATTTATCCCGTGGTATCGGTAGGTACTAAACCACCCCTACTCCACACAAGAGTATTACTTCCCGGTCACCAAGTCTCTCCCAAGAGCGCCACTTGACTAGCCACAAAGGCTCGCCACGAAGGCACTCGTCAAGCTCCCTTGGTCACCTCGATGCCGCCTCCACTAAGGGGCTTCTCCACCAAGGAAGAGGGTCTCCACGTCCCCCGCACAAAGTGTCCTCGCCACTCCACACCAAGTCGGAGGGTCGAAGACGATTACCGGTGAGCCGCTTAGGCCCCAAGACTTCTGGCGCACCTTGTACAACTTGATCCACTCAAGAATCACCTCACAAGGTAGGCACACCTTGCACTCACTCAGCTCTAAGCTAAGCCTAACACTAAGCACACACAAAACATGTGCAAGTCTTTGGATGAGCATTTTAGCACTTGGATGGCTTGGATATGATCTTTTAAGTGCCTCACACTCCAGCAATCTCAAATGGGTGAGTGGAGGTATAAAGGCGTCAAAGAGCCATTGGCTAAGAGCTGTAGAAACTCATACTGTCGGATGAACCGATGGTCCCTTTTTCACCATCGTTGGTTCATCCGGTGCCCCTTCACGTCATCTAGCCGTTGCACTTCTCTGACACATATCATCTGACGCTTACACCGACGGGGTCCTCACTTAACTGTCGGTTCATCCGGTGCTTAAGGGTTCTGCGCCAAAACCTTTCTGTTAAGATCTTCGAAGCCATCGGATGAACCGTTGCTTCCTCCATCGGTTCATCCGGTGCTTAAGCCTTCTGCACAAAAACCTCTCTGTCTTGATTCCTTGATACATCGGATAGACCAACGGCTCCTTCCAATGGACCGTCGGTTCATTCGGCGCCTTCGTCTTCGCAGGTTCATTTCTGGTATTCATCCGGTGCTACTAGAATATGGACCATCGGTTCATCCGATGGTGCCTGTTCACTTGAAACTTCGCGTAGTGTACCAAATACTTTGTCCATTGCACCGATGTCGTCTTCCAAGGTACCGTCGGTTTATCCGACGGTGTCATTTCTCTTTTTTTTCTTCCACGGTTGGCATGTGGCATTTTTGCATCTTTGGGATCTAAAAATGTTTACAAACACATGTTCAACAATATTTTTAGTCCCATTAGTCAAGTTGTCATGAATCACCAAAATCAAACTCAAACAAATGGCATATAAGACCATGTTCGCTACATCTCTCTATTTCGGTGGTGGTCTTGTGGCCGCAATGTTGAGTTTCAGCGCGTCCGTTTGTTTCCAAACCACCGGTCGATGCACGTGTAAATGCTTAGTACTCTCTGTTTCTCCGTCCGCACGTGGAGGGGCCTTAACCTTCATTCTCCTTCAGATCCACCATAGGGGCGGCGTCTCTGGCAAAGGGGCTCGGGATCGGCGTTGTTGGCCTGGTGTCGAGCTCGGCGAGCTCTGCGGAGTGGGAGGCGGTGGTCACGGCAAGCTTCGCTAAGGGAGCGGCAGCGACCTGGGCGAGCTCCACCGAGGGAGCAAGCGGAGGCGGCCATGGCGACCAACCGGGGCGGCGGCGACCTCAACGAGTTCCGTGGATGGAGCGGCGGCGGCCACGGCGACCTACCGGGGTGGCGGCGGCGGGTAGGTCGGAGCGCGCGGGCGCAACTCGCCGGTGTTTTTCTCTTTTTTTCTCAAATCTTTTTCTATAAATTTTTTCTCGATTTTTCCCTTCCGAAGTTTTTGCTCGAATATTTGTTTTTGTTCATAATTTTTGTAATAGAATTTTTTTTCGAGCTTTCTTTCTATCTAAAAGTTTTTCTGCAACCTTTTGCGCTTGATTTTTTCCTTCCGAAGTTTTTGCCTACAATTTTATTGGTAATTTTTTCTTCTAATTTTTTGTTTTCAGTTTAGTATTTTTTGAATTTTTAAAAACATTTTCACAAATGTTTTTGAAAAGCGTTTTCACAAATGTTTTTTTAAAAAAATCTTTCTACAAATTTTCGAACAGAAATTTGTTCTTATCTTTATCGAACTTTTGCTCCATTGCCTTTGCTTTTCTTTAACTTTTCTCTGATTCTTTTAAACTTTTTCCAAATCTTTTTTCACAATTGTTTGTATAATATGTTTTCTACAATATTTTTTGAATAAAAAAGTATTGATGTTTTAGCTAATTTTTCACTCCGTTGATTTGGTGCTTTTGATTTTTCTTAGTAATTTTTTATTTGGCGGGAGTCGAACCGCAAAAGCATCGCAGGATGGATGCTGTCAGAGATCCACCGTATGGAGGGCTCGCGGCGGTCGCCCATAAACTTGATGTCCCCTTGTGTGGCTCTCGGGGTTTTTACCGTTGGTAACTGCTAGGTTATCGGTAACCGTTATTACCGCCGGCGGTGCATGAGTATGATGCACGGTAGAAACCGCTAGGATTTTTCAAATTTGAATTTGAATTCAAAAAAATGAAAAAATCAATAAAAATCTCCAAAAATAGTTCATGATTTATAGAGTCTGATGGTGTTGAAAGTTTTCAAATTTGAGTGCATTTGGTATTTATTTCGAGGTTTAGAAGTTATACAAAAAAAGAAAAAGAAAAAAAATGGGCCGGCCCGTTAAGGCCCATGAAGCCCAAATTGCTTGGACGACCCTAGAAGCACCTGACCGCTCCTCCGTGGACCAACCCCGCCTCAACTCGAGCAAGTCCGCCGCAGCCTCATCCGCCCGCGGTATACATGAGGGAGGCGCGATAAGCCGCCCGCGGCCGGATCCGCTTGCTCCCGCCGGGCGGCTTATCACAGAGAGCGCAGATATCATGAGGCCGGGCAGTATACCGCATGTCGTATGCTTTTTTTCATTTGTGTAGCTTTAGGATTTAGGTATCATTTGCATTCAGGTAGGATTTGTGTTAGGATTTAGGTTTATTTTGCTTTAGGATTTTAGGTAGGATTTAGGATGTGAGGTAGAGGTAGAAATAGAATTGTTGCTTTAGGATTTGTATGTAGGATTTTGGAGATGTTAGGTAGGATAATTTGTGGTAGGATTTGTGGTAGGATCCAATTTTAGTTAGGATTTGTTTCAGATTTAGGTACATTTTCTTTAGGTATACGATTAAGTAAGCCTTTTGTTTGTGTTGGCATTTATGCAGGTAGACAATGTCAGGCAGACCTAAAGATCCCGTATGGGAACATGGTGACAATCTAGCTCCCGTATGGGAACATGGTGACAATCAACTCACTTATGCACGCCTAATATTATTGTGTTTGGTGTAGTATTTCTATGCATAACTATAAATTATTGATTGGGGGTGGTATTTAACACTAATTTGTGCCAACATCATGCCAAAATTTTCATTTCTTTCAGCCGGAGGCCCTTTTTCATTACACCGGTTTTAATTCATTACCGAGCGGTTTAAATCCTTACCGCAGCGGTATAAATACTTTATACCGCGATATACCGCTGATTACCGTTTGTATAGACGATTTTGGTTTGGATTTTGAATTCGAGCGGTAAGAAGCGGTATACCATTTATACCGCATCAGTATACCGTTACCGCTGGGTAGCGGTATAAATATACCGGTCGGTAAAAAAAACCCTGCTCTCGGCTAGCTTGCTGCTCCATCTTCTCCGAGCGTGAATCGAAGTCCGACGTGTTTATTGGGGGCCGACACAATCAAACCGTTTGACGTTGACCTGCACTGGATAGTAACAGTCCGGCCGTGGTCTGGTCACTGGTCAACAACCAGCAGGCGACGTACGACGTTTCTCACGTGATGCTTGAGCATTTAGCACGTCCCGGAGGTCCCGAGCATGCGTCGTGGAATGGAACAGGGCCGAGTCTTCTTCCTCCCGATCCTACCGCGGAGATGAGAAATTTGTTTTTTTAGGATGCGCTAGCTGTTGTGCCCTCGAGCGAGAGGATGGGATATCCCAAAAAGATATCTATCTATACTATAAAGATCGAATAATTTGAAAAACCTTTCTCACATAATTTGGTCCCGTCTTACCTCTCACGCCGGACCCACCCGTCATCTAATTGGAGGAGTGGATAGGGTGGTAGACCCATAGAATCACAATTTGGAGAGCGTTTCTGCCCAAAACCGTTATTTTTTCTCACCTATGGCGCGCCTACCCGCACGATGTACCCGCTGGGCCCAATTTTTTTCTTCCGCGGGACGCCCCCATCCGGAAAAATCACGCGGACGCAATCGTCCCGATCCGACGGTGTCCTTCTCCGGATGTGCGCGAGGGAGGAGCAGAGTTGACGAGCGAGGGAGGTCGACGAGGCGGCCCCGCGCGAGGGAGTTCGAGCCCGGGGCGGAGCCGGCTAGCCTGTAGCCGCAGCCTTCGCAGGGGAGCTCGACCAGGAGTCAGGAGACGGCGCCGCGCGGGGCAGTGTCGTGCGCATGCCAGGCCAGCTCCGGCACCACTGCCGCGCGAGCTAGAGCGCCATGGTCGGCGGCAAGGCGATCTCCGATGGCAGCGGAGGGGTGCAAGCTTTGCAGTCGCGAAGCCAACCTCTCCTGGAGCAGCCGTCGGCCTAGGCGGTGGGGTTGAGCGCCCCCGGCAGCGCGCAACCTGGCACACGGTTGGCGGTGTGCGTGACCCAAGAGTGGCGGGGCGGAGGTCCTTGGCGGCAGCCGGCAGGGGCTGCGAGCTTGCTAGCTGCCCCAAGTACAAATGTGGGAGAAGAGTCAAGAGGATAATGCCAAAGGAAAAAAAAAGAAAAATACTAAATAGACAATGAGTGGGGTAGGTTTGTTCGTTGACAGGTGGGGTCAAGTACGTTTGTTAACGTTTGTTACTCAAGACTGGGCTCAAGAAATTTTAGAATCGACACACATATATGAATCTATTTAAGAGTAAAGTTTCTTTGACACTGCCGATCGATTGCAGTATGTAGTAGCATAAAAAATAATTAGATTCGAGAGCTTGTGATGGTTAACAAATTCTAGCAGAATCAAGCATACATAATAATTAATCTGGTCAAGCAAATTTAAGAGTTCTTAACTACTATGTCAACTGGAGCGTCAATCAAACCACTATGTGTCTGTACAGCAAACAAGTTGAGGCATCAACAGTTAGTAATGGGTATGAATAAGACATATTCAACTTATAGAGTGACAACAAAGTTTTAAACATATGACTACTACCCAGGCACAAACACTAACCGTTGGTAGCTCAGGACCTGTCAGTCAGCGTGGAGCACCATTGCATGTTGTTGTGTTCGTTTTCTCAAGGTCTATTGGTTAGTGTGCATGAGAACCCATGGGAGAGACTTTATGCAGGGCAGCGAGCTACTTCATGAAGTATTCACTCTATAAAATGAAAGTGTACTTACAAAAATTAAATATATGCAGAACAAAATGACATGTGAGACCTGTACGAGGGGAAGATAACTATAAGCTTGATTATTGTTGATAATTGAATAAAGTTATTGTTTATTTTATTTTTGAATATACATTCTTGTATGATAAATTTTTGTTATAAAAATATTTAAAAATCATGTGTTTACAGAAACACGTGCGTGTCGCACGTGCATCTATGCTAGTTATGTATAATGATCATAATTTACTCTCTACTTGTAACATGATTTGATCAATTATAAAACCATCGACAAATGAAATTGATACTCATTATGACTCTATTCTATAAATCGAGTAAGTATTCGAATGCGAATCCGAATTTGAAATATCCGTTTTGTATTCGTATTCGATAATATTTGTATTCATATCCGAATTTGAAATAAAATGTGGTAAATAGTGACATTCGAATTCGTATCTGTGCGTATCCGATCTGAATTCATCCCTAATCCTACCGCGGAGATGAGAATTTTTTTTTTAAGGATGCGCTAGCTGTTGTGCCCTCGCGTGAGAGGATGGGATATCTAAAAAAGGTGGTAAAATACGTCAGCGCGCAGCGGCGGACTCGACACCTCTGCTACCTGCCACACGGCCTAATTTGACGGCGGTGGCGGCGACGATGACCGGTGACCGTTCCACCCGCCGGTAATGTCAGGTGCCCGTTGCCGTTTGGGTTACGGCCTGCCCAAGTGCAGCAGAGCTGCCGGCCGTGTCAAAGGGTCAGAGGAAAAGTGGTGCTGCTGCTGCTTTAGAGAAACCTGAAAGCTAGCTAATTTTCTGCACGGCACGATCGAGAAGACCTTTTTTCCGCATGCATAGTAAAGTCATGTTAATCTAAACGAAAATTTTCTCGCTGTTCACTTCTTGTAGTTCAAAACGCAGCATACCGTATAATAAGTGAGAATCAGGGGCTGTTTAGTTCCTTCAATCATTCGTCTGTCATATCGAGTCACTTCTTTTCTCACATCGTACTCCCCCAACGCCCACTTTGTATAGAGTAATTACTAATTAAAAATCAATCGCAATTGTACACATCTATATGAGTATTGTGTTGAAGTAGTGAAAAATAAGAGAGTAGTAGGTATAAATAATTTTGGTTTCTAAATAATTTCTGAATACAATAGTTTTTAAAAACATTAGCCTATTTAGGAGCACGGGTTGATGAACTAGGTATAAGTTAATTTCTCATATCTCCCATAAACATTTAGGATTAAACCGTTTACTGTAAATCAACATAGTTTCTGAAGCAGAAGTATCGAGTTCAAATCATGACGGGCACACAAGTGAGAGGGTTGAAGTATAAGTGAATTCGTGACCTCTTTGTCAATTTAATTAATTTTTTGGAATGAATTGATTGCTCCATGGAACTCAACAGATCGAAACAGTGAGATTGGGGATGCGATCCTTCAGAGTTTTTTCTGGACAACAAACAACTTTATATATTAAGCACCCATTTTACAAAATAGTCCTTCAAAGAAGGTTGTATTACAATTTGGTCCACCGACCGGATTACAACAGAGAGAGCGGCGGCGACGGAGGCGAACTCGCGGCGAAGCTGATGTTTTGCGGGCGGGGACAGCCGTATGGGAGGACCGTCGTGCGTCGGTTGAAGTAGGGTCGACGAAGTCGTCGATGGAATCCACACCGTGCGACCGAAATATAGGTAGAAATCTCATCGCCGGCGGTACAAGATGAGGCTCGGTGTCGAAACCCAGGTGGAGGCGAGTTCGTCGGGTCAACACCAAGTGATGTTGCACCGTGGTGAACTGGATCTACTTGCTTGAAGGCTGCTCAAGACGGTGAGGCGGGAGGCGGGAAACCGAGCAGGAACCAGATCCACCAAGGAGGGGACCCGATCCGTAGGAGGCGGCCTCACGGCTACCACAACTCCGGCTGAATCTGAGGCAGCGAGGCGCGAACTCCAGCAGCAGGTGGAGGGTGGAGCGGAAGCTGCAGAAGTCGGCGACAGGGAGGGATTTATTTTATTTCTACTCACTTGAGGAACGAGAGCTCCAACGACAAGGAGACCGAGAAGGATCCCGACAACCATGGCGACGGCGGCGACGTCCAGCCGGAGCTTATCACAGGGGGCAGATGCCAAAAGGCACAAACTACAGCTAGAAAAGGGAAATGCTAGTGAATCTACATGGTGGTGGTGGGTGGGGGGGGGGGGGTTCGTTCCCCTTCACCTTCTCTTGGGTTCCCCTTCACCTTCTCTGCACCTTATACTTGTAAAATACCATTATTTTAGATGCTGCAAACAGATATCTCCTTGATTGGCCAACACGTTTCAAAATAATCAAAGGGATATCTAGAGTACTTCTTTATCTCCACCAGGATTCAAGGTTGACTATAATTCACAGAGATCTCAAGCCGAGCAACATACTGTTGGATGCGGATATGAACCCTAAGATATCAGATTTTGGTATGGCAAGAATCTCTGGTGGAAATCAACAAGAAGCAAATACCAATCGGGTTGTTGGGACATAGTGAGCGATCATTGCTTCAGTGTGTAAAACGCATGCTATCTCCATACAGTTTTCTAATTGTTGTTACATTTTTGTGCAGTGGTTATATGGCTCCTGAATATGCAATGGATGGTGCCTTTTCTGTCAAGTCAGATACATACAGCTTCAGTCATAGTCTTGGAGATCATCAGTGGTTTGAACTTTGAAGATCACTTTAACTCACTACAAGGGCTTCCCTAACATACTAGCCTATGTAAGTGGCAGTACGCTTAACTTTTCACAATTGAAACAAAAAGCTTATTACTGAATTTTCTGAGAGATTTTTTATTCCATTGGTCCAGGCATGGAGCTTATGGATAGATGGCAAAGCGATGGATATGGTGGACTCATCACTGGCTAAGAGTTGTTCCTGGAGCAAAGCTTTACGGTGTATCCAGATAGGACTACTGTGTGTGCAAGACAATCCAAATTGCAGGCCGCTCATGTCATCGGTGGTGACCATGCTGGAGAACGAAACTACACCACTTTCGGTCCCTAAGCAACCCGTGTATTTCTCATTATGGGGAAGCCAAGGAGAAAACACTAGCAGCTCTGTAAATAACATGAGTCTCACAACAGTATTGGAGGGACGGTAGATGATTTAGATTCTGTACGTATTTTGTATTTTTTTATCAGACGTACTTTGTATTTTTAAGACATGTGTAATGCATTAGTTTAGTTTACATTCTTTTTCAGAAAGTTGCCTTCTTTTGGGCCGTGAGCTCATAGGCTGTTGCTGCTGAGCTTAAGGGAGCACCATGTTTACTTTCCTCCTTTTGGGCCTTTAGACTGTCTCCAGGAGCATCCCGACGCACATCTGCAAAAAGGCCGGGGATGCAGACGTTCTCCTCGCGCAAAGGAGGAATACCCGCAGCGGTTTCGCCCATCCCGTTGTGCATCCGCCTGCGGCAGTTGGCTCCCGCCACCGCTCCTGGCTCGAGCTCCCGCCGGCTTGGGGAAGGAGGGAGGTCGGCGCACGCCATGGCCGCCACCGAGGGAGCCAGCACAGAGCTGGCCGCCGCCGCGGAGTAGCAACCCACCGCCATGGCCGCGGTGGCCTGTCTGCTACTGCGGTGCTGCAAGGAGGGAGGAGGGCAAGTGGAGAAGAGAAGGCCAGCGGCGGCAGGGCGAGGAGCCGGCATGAGTGGAGAAGGGACTCGCCGTCGCCCGGGAGGAGGGATGCACGCCATTGGAGGTCGCAGCCGCCGTCATCGGAGGTCGCAGGGCGGGGGATGCTCGCCGTCGGGGAGGGTCGGAGGTCGCAGGGTGGGGATGCTGCTGAGGTCGCAGGCGACGGAGCTTGCCTCGCCGCAGTGCTGCAGCCGCCCGGTGGCGGCAGGGCTCGGCCGAGCTCGCGTGGCCGGATCTGCGCCGCCGGTGGCCGGTGAAGGAGGAGGAGCCGCCGGGGAGGCCGCCTCCCGAAGGTCAACGCGCCGTGGGAGGAGGCGGGTGGAGGAGTCGGCGTGGAGGACGCCCGCCGCCGCCGCCACAGATCGAGGCCCTCGAGGCGCGGATCGAGTGCAGGTGCCGCGAGCTCGCCTCCGGCTGGGGCTGCTCCTCCGCTCGAGATGGGGAGGGAGGAGGAAGAGAGAGAGTAGGGGAAGCCGAGGAGGAGGCGGGCCCAGCAGTTGGGATGCGCACCGGGAGATACCCCGTGAATGCACACGCTGGAGGGCAATCGCATTTTGCAAAGACGGTTCCAGCAATTTGGAGCTGCTACAGTAGCATTTTGTTACTCATTTTGCAGATGCAGACTGTGCTGGGGTGACTACTGGAGACAGTCTTACAAGCTTGAGAGTTACGTGTCCACCATTGGAGGCTCAATTAATTAATTTGCGGCTTATGGTCCCTTCACGGAATCCTCGTACCTTCCGAAGATTTTCTTAACAAACTATGACGATCATCGCGCCCACCCACCCTTTCTTCCACCTGTGCGCCGCCATCGTTCTTCCTCCCGAGCCGCCGCCGCCGCGCGCCACGGCTGGCCTCACCGCGCGCTGCCAGCCATGGCCCGCCTCCCCGCTCCCTCGCCGGCCCGACGTGGCCTCCCGAGGTGCGGACGCGGAGCGCAGCCGGCCTCGTCGAGGTCGCGCGGGTGCAGTGCGTGGTGTAGGAGCGCCACCTGCCGTCGCGACAACCCCCTCCCCCCCCGAAGCTCGCGCGACAACCGTGGCCTGCGTTGGTGCCAGAGAAGGTGCTCTACAAAATGTTGGTAAAAATGTTGATCCCAAAAATGTTGCAACATTTTATAAAATGTTGACAGATAAATAACGTAAAATGTTGAATAAAAAATGTTGCAACATTTTACAAAATGTTGACAGAAAAATAACGTAAAATGTTGGAACATTTTTTAATTGATAGCCAAACATTTTGGTGGACTGGAACTATTAACTAACAATGTTAGATGAGCTTTTGTGGGCTGGAAGTTCAAACCCTTATCCAACTTCCGCTAACCCTACAGGTCACCCTGGGCATTCGGTACTACAGAACCGATCGGTTCGGTTCCTCGGCACCCCGGGTAATTCGGTTCCCGGAGAACTCGGTACCGATCGGTACCCCAAAAGAATCGATACCGAAGGTATTCAGTATCGGTTCTTTCGGTTCGTTCACCAACATGCAACATCATGATTAACAGCAATTAAGTCCACTTCGATGACGTCCCTCCCTTTCTCTCCATCAGCAGCAACATCATTCCCGTCAGCTTCCTCCCCTGCACTCAAGTCGACTTCCATGTCCTTTTCATTCCTTTGCTCTTCTTCTTCTTCGGCCGCCCAATCAATTACTTGTTGTGCAATGTCTTCGTCAGACATCTGTTGAATCATTGAATGAAATCAAAATAAACATCTACAATCTAGAGGTAGCCATGGCCCAGGACAGGAAGCAATTCATCTGATCTTAGCGACTTACCTTGGGGCGCAGGAAGCAATTGAGGTTGCCGTGGTGCTCGGGGTCGGCGGCGTGGCCGCGCGGGGCCGCGTTGGGTCGCCGCCTCGCCGGTCGCGGCTTGCCGACGCGGGGTCGGTCTCCGCCTCGCTTGCCGGCTTGGGGTTGCGTGGGGTCGCGGTGAGCCGAGACGGGCGGGCGCCGGGAGGGGGCGTCGCGCGCAGGGAGAGTGCGGCGCCGGAGGCAGCGCGCAGAGGGTGGAGTGCAGCGGAGGGGCGGAGTGAGGGCGGCGGCGGCGCTGCGCGGGCGCGGTGACGGGTCCGCGCGGATTGCGGCGCGGCGCGGGTGACGAACCAGGGAGAGCCGAGCGAGGGGTCCCTAGGGGGCCTTGATGGGCCGCGGACTACTATAGCTGGTTCGGTTCCATTCGGTAAGTTCGGTAAACCGGGGAAATTTACCGATTGTACTCGGTACATTCGGTTCCCGGGATCCCAGAACCAAACAGGAACCGAAGTACTCGGTATTGGTACTTTTCGGTTCGGTTTTTGATTTTTCGGTTCGGTTTCGGTTCTCGGTTTTTCGAGCCCAGAGTGACCTACAGGAGCCTCCCTTCGTTACGGTGATGATGGTTGGTAGCAGACCAGCCAGTGAAAACGCCACCAATCTTTTCCGGGACGAATATGTGTACCTAAAACGAAAAACATATCATCACACTGCTCGGGGGGTGGGTGCAAGACGGACGTCGGACGTGAGCAGCGGCCTAAGGCAGCCCAACCAGGAACGTGTTTGCTTTTGTTTTTTTATTTCTTCTTTCCTTTTTATTTATTTCTTTTTATTTTTCAGTTTCTTGTTCTTTTTAATTTCTTTCTTTTTATCTTCTCTCCTTATTTCCTTTGTTTCTATTTTTATTTTTATGTTTCTCTTTTATTTTTTCAATTTCTTTCTTTTCATTTTTCATTCCTTTCTTTTTTTCTTTCTTTCTATTTTTTATTTTCTTGTTTCTCTCTTTTTTAATTCTTCTTTCCTTCTATTTATTTATTTTTTATCTTCTTTTTCCTTTATATTTTATTCTTTCTTTTTCAATTTCTTCTTTCCTTTCTTTTAATTTTTCTTCCCTTAATTTATTTATTTATTCTGACACTTTATTTATTTGTTCAAGATGATGTACATATTTGTTTTAATTATAATAGGATCTTATTCTGACAGTTATTCTTATTTGTTCTGACACTTTGACATACAAACTAGTTTTGCCTGTAATAATAAGTTGTTCTGGGTATAATAATAATCTATCTGTCTATAATAATAACTTGTTCTGACTCTTATTCTTATTTGTTTTGACACTATATTTGTTTTGTTCGAGATGACATACAAACTTGTTCTGTATATAATAATAATTTTTTTATTCTTAAAAATTTACATTCAATATTAATTCTGACACTTTATTTGTTTGTTCAGGATGACATACAAACTTGTTCCGGCTACAATAGGATCTTGTTCTGACAATTATTCTTATTTGTTCTGTCATTTTATTTGTTTGTTCAAGATGACATAGAAAGTTGTTCTGGCTATAATAATAAGTTGTTCTGAACGTTATTCTGATATCTTCTGACCCTTCATTTATTTGTTCGAGATGATATGCAAACTTGTTCTGCAAATAACAGTGACTTGTTCGGTACGTACAAATGTTTTGTCCGGTAGTTTGTAAAATTTGTTCCATATATATATATATATATATTTATTTATTTATTTATTTGTTTGTTTCGGAATTTCACATGATTTGTTCGGTACGTACAAATGTTTTGTTTAGGTAGTTTGTAGAATTTGTTTGACATGTATACATATTTGATCCAGCAGTTCATACAATTTTTTCGGTACGTACAAATGTTTTGTTCCGATAGTTTGTAGATTTTGTTCTACTGATTATATGTAGTACACAAAATTATAAGTTTAATTAAAAATAAATAAAATTATGTCAAAATATAGTCAAGTGGGATCTTGTTTGAATTATTAAACTCAATGGTGCAATCGGAATTTAATTTTGATAGTCGGTTTATGATTATAGATTTTTTAAGGTTCAATTCGTTTTTGCATATGATGAGGTCATCTATTTTGTTTTATTTGGCAGATCTAATCCAACTAGTATATCAGTTTGACCCGCCTTGCTGCCCACCCCACGACGTGTGCACCTCCTACCTACTACTACGGGACCGACATGGCGGTTGGTTTTTCGTAGCTGGAGTGATGCCTAGACGCACCCGATCTTTTCTGACTATAGAAAGTAGAAACCACTGGCGCTGAGATGATCAGAGCTCGCATAGCAGCTCTGAGGAACTTTTTTGCGTCATCACACAGAATCGCTTGGCCAATGTACTCACTTGCATAACTCACAAGTCGTAATCTGCTTAGAATTCCTCGGTATTTTGGCAGCTGATCCATCAGGAATCAGGCACCAAGCAAGAAGCAAAAACCTTAGACCTTCCGAGGAGCGTGCGGCGGTGCAAGTGCTTCTTCCATGCCTAGGGATGGCAGCGGGTTGGGCAAGTGCGGGTACGGTGTTTGCCCGCCCGGTAGCGTGCTCACGTCCCCAGCCTTTACCCGCCGGCTTGCAGTGGGCGAAATCCCTACGTGCACTGCCGCGGATATCTGCGAATATCGGGCAACCGTCACTACTGCGGCCGCTCTCCCATCCGTCGTGGAGGCGCCGGTGGTCGCTGCATCGTGTAGGCGGAGACCGAGGCAACACCAAGCGGAGTAGTGGACCGTGAGAGGGTGGAGCGCGCGCAAGCGCAGCACCAGTGAGCCAGCGGCGCCCGCCCGAGTTCGAGGGCCTCGGCGGGCTCGGTTGGCCCCTAGAGCTTCCCACACATGCGATCGCTCGGAGAGCTTGTGGTGTCGAACAGCGACCTCGGCCAAGCTAGCTCACGTCCAACCTTCGTCTTGCGCCGCTGGCGCGGCGCGTCGATGTGCGACGCCGGACATGAGATCCAGGTAGGGCTGGATAACGAGCCGGCTCGGCTCGGTCGAGCTCGTTAATATAACGAGCTAGCTCGGCTCGGCTCGTTAACGTAACGAGGCAAAAGCTGAGCTCGGCTCGGCTCGATAAAGCTCGAGCTTGCTCGGTCACCTGGGAAGATTTTTAAGTCAACGTCTCGATGCGAGATCATACAATTGCCACTCGTACAAAAAAAAGAATTGTAGTTTGGTTCGATTCAGATCTCAACAACAAGCAGAGGTTCGAAAAGAAGAAATCATCCAAGTATTCAATCGAAGGAAACATTCACGAGATAGCAAAGGCGGACAAATCACACTCGCAAAGGCCACTGCGCTAGTGGTGCCCGGCTGTTGTCTAATCTTGGTGGTGGAGGCGTCATTCAGAGAGTCAGAGTCTAGCCATGGCCAGCGTCGCCTTGAGGAGCTCATGGTTCTTCTTCCTGGCCTTGGAGACATGGATATTGAAGAGTCGGTCGACAGCACGCCGATTCGACAACTAGAGATGCGGAGGGTGGAGGTAGGTGGCGGTGTCGTGCGCTTCTCCGGCCTTCAGGGAGTTGGACAACGTCAGTGTCACCGCGGCGTGGCCGCGTGGGCGTGACGGTGGCTTGAGCGGCGGCGGCGCGCCTGATGAGGAGTGGAAGAGACAGAGGACGACGGGGTTTGGCACTGGCAACTGAGATAGGGTTGCTCATTAGGCTGCTTGGGCCTCATTGGGCCCCTACGTGGCCTGCTCAGTGCTTATAATTCCTGGCTCGTTAGGCTCGCGAGCCGTCTCGAGCTGGCTCATTATAATAACGAGCTAAAGTGTTAGCTCGAGCTGGCTCGTTAGTGTAACGAGCCGAGCCGAGCTGAGCAGGCATCGAGCCGAGCGAGCTAACGAGTCACGAGCTTTTCGTCCGGCCCTAGATCCAGGGTTGAGAGGGAGGGGATTTGGGAGAGGGAGACGAAGAGAAGATGGCCTAGAAGAGTGGTGGTGGGAGGCGCGGTGGCCGTGAGTGCTCCCCGGATGGCCCGAGTCTTTTTTTTCGAGTCACTCGGCTCAACCGCTCGAGCATGCGAGAGGGACCGAGCAGATGAGATAGCCAGTATTGAGGTGGGTGGCGGCGGACAGATGGATTGGGAGCCGCATCCTAGGCTTGTTTTTTATGGGGCCAAACGTGATGTCGGACATATTTTGATGGGCCTTGTAGTTGTATGAGGGTAACCGGCAGCACCCGTGGGTGAGATTTTCTGCCCGTGACGTGCCCGCGCGTGATAATCTTTGCCCGTGACGTGCCCATGGGTGAATTAGGTAACTTAAAACTTAACCTATGACTTCTACTACTTTACATGAAGTAAACTAGATCATTTCTATCTAGATGTGCAATCTACGGTTGATCTAGTATGAAACCATCATCTCAAAATAAGTTTTGCAACCTATAGCCAACCCTAGCAAGATACTACTCTACGAAAGTAAAGGCAAGCAAGGATTGCAAGAAAGTAAAGCGGAAACGTAAAGAGGGGTGAGAGGAAGCAAACTCTTGACACACGATTTATCCCGTGGTATCGGTAGGCACTAATCCACCCCTAGTCTACGTTGTTGAAGCACTCCACACAAGAGTATTGCTTCCCGATCACCAAGTCTCTCCCAAGAGCACCACTTGACTTGCCACAAAGGCTGCGCACGAGGCACTCGCCAAGCTCCCTTGGTCACCTTGATACCGCCTCCACTAAGGAGCTTCTCCACCAAGGGAAGGGGGTATCCACGTCCCCTGCACAAAGTGTCTTCGCCACTCCACACCAAGTCGAAGGGTCGAAGACGATTGCTGATGAGCCACTTAGGCCCCAAGGCTTCCGACGCACCTTGTACAACTTGATCCACTCAAAAGTCACCTCACAAGGTAGGCACACCTTGCACTCACTCAGCTCTAAGCTAAGCCTAGCACTAAGCACACACACAAAGCATGCACAAGTATTTGGATGAGTAATTTAGCACTTGGATGACCTGGATATGATCTTCTATGTGTATTGCACTCCTCTGCACTTCCACACAATCCAGCAACCTCAAATGGCGGGGTGGAAGGGGTATAAATAGCCCAAGACATCAAACTAGCTGTTAGCTAAAAGCTGCTAAAAGTTGTACCATCAAATGATCCGACGCTATGCTTTTCCTGGCCGTCGGTTCATCCGGTGCTACTAGCCGTTACCTTCCACCGCACATGACCGTTGACATAAATCATCCAACGCTTCAACCGACGCACCGTCGGTTCATCCGGTGCTGATACGTCCGCGGCCAAAACCGTACTGTCTTGAATCTCATAACCATCGGATGAATCGCTGCCTGGACCATCGGTCCATCCGGTGCTTAAGGCCTTTGACTCAGAACGTCTCTGTCTTGATTTATTGACTTATCGGATAGACCGACGGTGCCCACCAATGCATCGTCGGCTCACCTGACACCTCTGTCTTCACTTCTCCGTCTCTGACATTCATCCGGTGCAACTAGAATATGGACCGTTAGTTCATCCAACAGTGCCTATTGACTTGAGCCTTCACGCAGTGTACCAGTTCGTCCGGCCATTGCACCGACGCTTGCTTCTAGGTACCGTCGGTTCATCCGACGGTGTCTTGTGCTTCTCTTTTCTCCCTCGGTTTAGATCCTCAAAATATATTGGCATGGGGTATTTTTGCATTCTTGGAACCTAGAAATGTCTACAAAGCAGTGTTTGCCTAGACGGCCGTTTAAACACCCTCTAAACGATGGACAGAGGCCAATTGTTTTTTTATGCTGTAAACGGTCCATTAAACGGAAACAGGTGTAAACGGTAAAAAAACAGAATTAAACGGGCTAAACAGCCTAAACAAAACGGAATTAAACACTATTATACAGGCTAAACGGCCGTTCAACCCACTGTTTAGGTGAACACTGCCGATTCCACTTGCATTCTTACTACCATAAGTATATATACTTAAGATTTTTCATAGATAAATATTTATATTTGATTTGTTGCATGCATGAATATATTTACTTTGTATTTTATATGCATTAATATATATACTTTCTCTAATACTTACTCATTTATGAGCATGATTATGTATACTTTAGTGATAAAGTACAAAACTGTTTAGACCGTTTAAACCGTCTAAACACTAAACGAAGGGTGGCCGACTGTTTACCGTTTAGCGAGGATAACACTGCTACAAAGACATGCTCAACAATATGTTAGGCACATTGGTCATGTTATCATGAATCACCAAAATCAAACTCGAACAAATAACATATGAGGTCATGTTTGCTACATTTATCTTCATGCTTGTTTTAATGAAAACGATGATGTGTTTGCTCCTTTCCCAACTCGCCGAAGCCAAACAAACATGGTCGCCTTCCAGGTGCACTAGCCGGTTTTTTCGAATGATTTTAACTGTTTTCGAAAGACACTAACCGGCGGTCTTCACGGTGAGCATACTGCAGAGTAGACGTGTACTCGGGATTTTCTGCACGTCAAATCGAAACATGCACTATCACATTGATAGGTAGGGCAAGTGTATGATGGTGAAGTCTGAAATAATTCAAATACTTTTTGAACAACCTGCAGGACAGTGCGTGTTTCATTAATATAGAAGAAAATATTACTCCATGCCTGGCTGTATGGAAGTCAGCTTTCAAGGCTCAAGTATCGGATCATCTCATTAGAATCAAAAAGAGTCTTCATCATTCCATCCATCTCTGGCTGCAAGTCTTGTAATCTTTCGTTTTGTTTTGTAGAGCTTTGGCTGTTTTCTCCTTCCCGTCTTGCTTTTGCCTAACTTCTGGTTAGGTGGGTTGTAAGTTTTCTTCTTGTAACTCTCTATTTTTTTAATTAATTCATTTGTTGCTGGGGTCTTACCCCACAGTGTTCTGCTAAAAAAAATATAAGATTATGTTCCTGGGAGAGCATAGGCATGAAAAGAAAAGGAAAAGAAAACAAACTCGTCTGGTTGGATTGAGAGATCGAGTTACCGCTCAACTATACTTACTAGCCGGTTGGATTGGGACATCAACACAGACCATCACTACTCACAATGACGACAGAAGAGGCAAAGCACAACCAATAATTCAAATACTGATTAATCAAGAAAGTGAGGACGATGACCACCAAATCGAAAAGCGCCAACAACAGATGAATTGCACAGGAGCAAGCGTTAGTAATTGATAGAATGACCGATCTTGTGAAGCAGAAGTCAAGCGGTGACTCTCGTTGTCTCCGACGACTTGGTGGGCGATCTCATTGTCTCCGACGACTTGGTTTTTGAGTACATCGTGGCCCCCAGCGTAGCTAAACTGGTCTGAAAGAGAACCCAGCTGCACAGTATAGTAGGGATGAATGCCTTACCTTTGACTAGACTCTTGAGACCTTCTTTGAGAAACGGTAATTGACCGCGTCAAGTGAAGATCTATTTCATCATTTATTCTACATGATACTTGTTATTTCCTGCGATAAATCTATGAAAATCCTCCTTTCGTATTGAAATATTTGTCGCCGTCGATTTTTTCATTCAACTTTGATCATTCATCTTAAATACCTACAATAATAAAGCACATAGCAAAGAAAATAGATGATACTTGTATAATTTTTCGAATAAGATGAATGATCAAAGTTATAAAAAAAAATCAATGACGACAACTATTGCGACACGGAAGGTAAAGAGTTTCATCACAAGAAATCTGCTTATCAGTCGTCCCCTCTTAGTCTCTTGCCATACATGGCTTGTGTAGCATGAAGCAACTGGAAACCCTGCATATGTAAATATGTGAGCCGTGTGTATTCCAACAACTGAGCCTGATGGTATATATGCGAGATATCTAGCTTGGATCTGATGACGAATGGGTATCAAAAGGTGTACTTGAGTTAATAATTCCATGATAGCAAAAAATGGGTAACTTTGGAAGTGTGTACTTGAGTTATATTTCAATAATGACAGATGATAGTAATTTTTTAAAGAAGTTACTTCCAAAGCTACTATTATTAAAAAAATACTACTACCTCCGGACGTCAAATATATGACGTTCAGACGCATAATATTTTAGCCTGCCGCTTGTTCATTTCTATGGTCGGAAACGTCATCTATTCCCAACAGGATGGAGTAATAATTAGAGCCCACCAAATCATTGGTCGTTCATTTAAAATTTATATCATATATTTTTCTCTAGCCTAGTAGCATATCTCATCTGAATATTAATGCCTCCAATCGTATAAAATCTATTGTTTCCTCATACAAAATGCTCATATGAATTGTTCTACTTTTTTTAGCAGAATATGAATTGTTCTACTGATATATCGTCAACGGTCCACCTTTACTTGTCATCGGACCGGATCGGAACCTAATTAATCCAATATGTCCAACAAGAATTTGGACTTTTTGGTTGTGAGCAGCAAGAATTTTGGCCCAAAAATACAGCACTGGATAATAAATACTTTAACTTAAATCTGTGCAAAAATTTCATGCAGTTTCTTTGGTGTTTTCCTTGGTGACAACTGACAAAAGGGAAATGCAAAGTGAAATCCTAATCCCTACAACTGACCACCCTCATCATCTTGTCTTCCGCGTCCAGGACGATGGGCACTCTGAGGTCGAAAGCATTAACATTTCTGAAACATAACGCCTGATCGATAGTTTGTGGGGGACAAGATGAGATGGAACATCGTAAATTATTTGATTCTATTATTGGTAGGGAGAATGTTCATGAAATTCCATATTGCTGACACTTTTACTGGTCAACACACACGAAGCGTTAGATCGCGCAGCGGTTGAAATCCTGAACTCGTCGAGCTTCGCCCGGACCAGTCGACTCGTCAGGGCACCGGTATGACCGTGTCGCGATCGCGCGGTGAAAAACTCTGACGCCGCCTCGGGAGGGACCCCGTCGGAGGTGGCGCGCCTAGGGTTGCTCTGAGGTCGGCAA
The DNA here is from genome assembly GCA_022644695.1 of Cenchrus purpureus. Classification (NCBI taxonomy): domain Eukaryota; kingdom Viridiplantae; phylum Streptophyta; class Magnoliopsida; order Poales; family Poaceae; genus Cenchrus; species Cenchrus purpureus. Next base: position 28,328,419 of record CP053456.1, on the reverse strand, counting down.
GGCCATTCAGAACGTCCATGATCGCCGTCAAGACAAACAAGGAAAGCACAAAGGTTGAAAAAGTTAGGATTTGAAGATAAAAGTTGAAAAAAGTATTTGATCGATTGAGATCATAGCCTCAACCGGCCATGGCCTTTTATATTTATAGGGTGGGGACTGGGGAGGTCTTGCCAAACAAGGAAAGCCTTTACAACTAAAAAACCGCCAAGATTTCTCAATTCTACTCGGACTCGGGGCCCACCGGTCAGACCGGTGCGGCCGTTGCCAGATCGACTACAGGACCCGACCGGTCAGACCGCTCAGGAACACCGGTCTGACCGGTGGCGTCACTTAATCGGCTTTGTGCCAATTTTAGGCGCGAACACATATTTCCAATCATATATTGCTACTGGGTGTGACTTCTCTCGGCATACTAGTAAGCAGTCACGTATCATCCACAAGTTCAGTCATTCAGCGTGGATGACCAATCATCGTGTGCGCAAAGCGAAGATATGCTACCAATAGCGATTATTTCGCACCTCGTCTTTCGTCCAAGCTAGTTTATTTTGACTAAAGTGTTAACGGTGGAAGAAGAACAAGACCCTGAAGTTCTCGTGGAAGACAGTGGCCGAGTATAACAGAGTATATCTCGTGCACTGAGACCATGACAACATTTCTTGTGCGAGGACAAGAATCATCAATTATGGCGGCAGCTGCCATCATACATTTCTACCTTCCTGCCATCATGTTCTCCGTTCTCCTCCTTCCCTCTGCCGGCAGCATTTTGCTTGACACGCTCAACAGCGGCGGCAACATCACCGATGGCGAGACGCTGGTCTCTGCCGGTGGTTCGTTCACCCTGGGATTCTTCACCCCTACCGGAGGAGTGCCAACGAAGAGATACCTCGGGATCTGGTTCACTGCTTCTGGTCTAGACGCTGTCTGCTGGGTGGCCAACCGTGACACCCCACTCAACAACACCTCCGGCGTACTGGTGTTCAGCACCGGTACCGGCGGAAGCCTTCGCCTTCTCGACGGTACTGGCAACGCCGCGTGGTCTTCGAACACGACGGACTCCTCTGCCACTGCTGTGGCGCAGCTTCTTGAGTCCGGCAACCTGGTCGTGCGCAGAGCAGCAGCATCCTCTGGCAGTCGTTCGACCACCCGTCGAACACCTTGCTTGCCGGCATGAGGTTCGGCAAGAACCCACAGACCGGCGAGTGGTCGCTCACGTCGTGGCGCGCGTCGAACGACCCGGCGACGGGGACTATCGCCAGGTGCTGGACACCAGGGCCTTCCGGAGTCGGTCCTGTGGCAGGGCAACGTCAAGAAGTACAGCACGGGCCCGTGGAACGGCGTGTCGTTCAGCGGCGTCCCGGGGATAGCGTCGTACTCCGGGAGGTTCTCCGTCGAGGTTGTCGTCCGCCCCGACGAGATCGCCTACATCGTCAATGCCACGGCTGGCGCGCCTTCTCCTGGCTCGTGCTGAGCGAGGTCGGCGTGCTACAACGCCGGGCGTGGGACTCCGACAAGCGAGAGTGGGCTGTCTGGATGCAGGCGCCGAGGGGCATCTGCGACAACTACGGCAAGTGCGGCGCGTTCGGCCTGTGCAACGAGGACGACGCGGCCACAAAGTTCTGCGGCTGCATAGACGGGTTCAGTCCCGCATCGCCGTCAGAGTGGTCGATGACGGAGACCTCCGGCGGGTGCCGGAGGGACATGCCGCTGGAGTGCGGCAATGGAACAACGACAGATGGGTTCAGGGTGCTGAAGGGTGAAGCTTCCTGACACGGACAACGCGACGGTGGACAGGAGCGCGACGCTAGAGCAGTGCAGGGTGTGGTGCCTCGCCAACTGCTCGTGCGTGGCCTATGCCCCGGCCGACATCCGAGGAACTGGCAGTGGCTGCGTCATGTGGAAGGATGACATTGTTGATGTCCGGTATCTTGAAGATGGGCAGGAACTCTACGTGAGGCTGTCAAAGTCCGAATTAGGTGAGCATAGCTCACAATCATCCTTGTCTAAATGACGAAGCAAGTATCATTATCTAATCTCTTTGTTAGCATATGTCTGCAGTTAACGAGAAAAGAAGCGATGTGGTGAAAATCGTGCTTCCAGTTACGGTGTCTCTGCTTGCACTCACGTCTGCAGGCATGTACCTTGTTTGGATATGCGTCCTGCAAGGCCGGCATCGAAACAACCATAAAAAAATGCGTGGTTTCTTGAGCGCTTCAGATGAAGTAGGTGACGAAGATATTGATCTTCCATTTGTTTGCTTTGGAGAGATTGTTTCTGCAACAAACAATTTCTCTGAGGACAATATGCTCGGACAAGGAGGCTTCGGTAAGGTTTATAAGGTAACCACACACAAAAAAATCTACAAAACCACAGTAGTACGCAGATGTATTGATTGGCTGTTCAACTTAATTATTGCGAAATTATGCAGGGTATGATGGATGACAACAGAGAAGTTGCAATCAAAAGGCTTGGTAAGGGTTCTAGACAAGGAGCAGAGGAATTCAGAAATGAAGTTGTCCTAATTGCCAAATTGCAGCACAGGAACCTCGTCAGGCTTCTTGGTTGTTGCATTCATGGAGATGAGAAGCTGCTGATTTATGAGTATTTACCAAACAGAAGCTTGGATTCCTTCATTTTTGGTATAAATCAATTCTATTTATAGCAAAGAAAACTTGCCTTCTTACCCTTTTTTTTAAAGAACCACCTGCTTTGCTTATAGTTCCATTGTACATAGATTCTGCAAATAAGAAGATCCTTGATTGGGCAACAAGGTTCAAGATAATTAAAGGAGTATCTAGAGGACTACTTTATCTCCACCAAGATTCGAGGTTGACTATAATTCACAGAGATCTCAAATCGAGCAACATACTGTTGGATACAGATATGAACCTAAGATATCAGATTTCGGTATGGCAAGAATCTTGGTGGTAGCCAAACAAGAAGCAAATACTAATCGAGTTGTTGGGACATAGTGAGTTGATCCATGCATCAATGTTTGACATGAATCTTCCCTATACTTAAAATTATTTATGCTTTAGTACTAATATTTTTTTCTGCAGTGGTTACATGTCTCCCGAGTACGCCATGGATGGTGCCTTTTCTGTCAAGTCTGATACATATAGCTTTGGTGTTATACTCTTGGAGATTATCAGTGGTTTGAAGATCACTTTAGCTCGCTTCACAGGCTTCCCAAACCTATTAGCTTATGTAAGTATGGTGTCATTCTTGGAATTTTCTCAGTACAATTAAAACCTGCTGTTAGTTTATGAAATTGAGTACATTGGTTCAGGCGTGGAGCTTATGGCAAGGCGGTAAGGCAATTGATCTGGTGGACTCATCCCTTGTCGAGACTTGTTCGCCCACTGAAGTTTTACGTTGCATCCACATAGGACTGTTGTGTGTGCAAGACAATCCAAACAGTAGGCCCCTCATGTCATCGGTCGTGTTCATGTTGGAGAATGAATTCACGCCACTTTCAGTCCCAAAACAGCCTGTGTATTTCTCGCATAGGTATTCGGAAGCCCGAGGATCAGGAGAAAATACTAGCAGCTCTGTGAATAGCATGAGTGTCACAGTGTTGGATGGACGGTAGATGGTTAGGTCATGTACTCCTATGTCAGTCAGTATGTGTGAATCACCTTTATTTGACATATGTGTTATCTTTTCATGTGTGATGTGTGATATGTTAATTAATAGCATACATATTTTTTAACAACAGTTATATTATTAGTGCACCTCTTATTGCCTGCAGGGAATGTACTACTTATTTAACAAACTAAGGCTACTAGCAGCTAGCTTTGCTGGCAAAGTGGCATAGGAGAAGTTCTCCAGAAATTTGTTGACCCTCTCCGGATCTTCTTAACTTGTCATGTAAACTTATTTTTCTGAATCTTTCTGGTGTTGACGATAATTCTTCATCAATGCAGCCAACCAAACAATTTTCGTTTCAGATCTTTGTATCCACTTAGCCTGCTTTTGACAAGATATACGTTGAAAACTCTAAGAAGGCAAACCAAAACACATCCTTATCATTAGCACCACCACCGGATGATATGGCATGTGCTCAATTTCCTTGGGCAAATTTATTTGAACGCCGTTGTAATACTTCGAATACAGGGGAAACATTTGTGGTGGTTCTATTTTCCCGGTCCACAGTAGTACTAGCACACAGCCACACACCATTAAGAACTTTCTCAAATTCATTTTTCTCACAGGAAACTTTGCATGCCCAAGATATTTTAAAATCTTTCAATTTCACTTAGATATGGTCATCAGGAACACCAAATTAGAAGCACATGTTCCATCTTTTCTGTAAAAAAAATCTCTCCTTCCAATGATGTTTGCACAAAAAGAAACGGCACTCAATAGTTAAAGTACAACAAAGATACCCGAGAACTAAAAGCACAACAAAGATACAATAATATAGAATTTTGCGAGCAGTTGCTCCGCAACTTTACAGTTACAGTGCCCCTGCATCGTCATGGCCCAGCCAGTAGCCTTGGGCCGTTATTGTGTTGCCAGCGGAGATTGGCATCACTGACAATCGCATAATCTATGGGCACCGCGGCGTCTGGCTCTCGAAGGTCATCAGGCAACTGAACCATGGGCGATTCGGGCGAAGCAAGGTTTAAGTCGTCGTCATTTAACATTTCGACAACCTCCGACATGGATGGCCTGTCTTCCGGAAGTCCCTGGACACAAAGAAGCCCAATCTGGATGCACCTGCGTAGCTGTGGAACGAGCTCGGCCGGTGGAGGTGTAACCGCGGGGTCAAGGAGATCCGTAATGTCGCAGTTGATGTCCTGCCACAACCTCTAGGCTTGCAAAAGGTTAATATAATTCCTTAGTGCTACCCTTGAAATTTCCCTAGAAACATAAATTTCAATTCTTGTGCTTATATTGCGGATTACGCCAAGAATGCCCTTTTTACTGTGGTTTCAAAGACCAAAAAAGATTACTGTATTTCTTATGATTACATATTTTTATTCACCTTACAAGTTATAAATAACAACATTTATTGGAGAGAATGACAAGGCGACAAGATATTGTCTCCAATTACTTACGTATGAAATGAGGCTGTTTTGCCCGATAGCGTTCCTTAGACCACTGAGTGTCTCCAACAATGTAACCCCAAAGATGTAGACATCGCATTTTAGTGTTGTCTGTTCTTCATCTAGAACATTCTCCGGGGCCATGTATGCACTTGTACAAGAGATTTTATAATCAGAATGAGTTTCGCATAAAAAAAAGGAGAGAGAATAAGAATACAAATGAAGAGGTAGCTATTACTTCCTGGTTTCATTTAAAAGGAAAAAGGAAAAAGTCCAATTTACTCCATGAAGTATAACCAAAATTTGCATAACCACCTAACCTATGTTTTGATTTAATTTACACCCTAATCTATAATATTTGATTCAACTTACCGCATAATGTAATTTATTCTTTTTTTATTTCTCTGTATACAAGTTAATTTGAGATTTTGCAGTGGTAGGAGGAAAAAATTAGACACTCTTGGAGATGCTCTAAGGTGTAATTAATGTTCCTTACGGTGTGCCTATTCTTGTCTGAGCCCCTTCTGCTCCAACAACGAGCAATTTCGCTGTCCCGAAATCCGCCACCTTCACGTTCCATTCGGCATCCAACAGCACATTTGCTGGTTTCAAATCCCTGTGAAGAATTACAACGTCGTCGACCCCCTCATGCAGGTGGTTTACACCCCGGGCAATGCCCAGAATTATTTGCAGCCTCCTTTGGCAATTCAGCAACACACGCCTTTCGAGATCGTCATCTGTCAGTGGATTCAGTGGATATATGAAAAAGAAAACATCCACATATATATAGTGTGTGCATAACTCATGCCGAATATGTAGATATGATCAGTACGTACTGAATATATAGCTTTCCAAACTCCCCCTATGCATGTGTTCGTACACCAGAATTCTTTCCCGTCCTTTGGAGCAATAGGCAAGAAACCGAAGGACATTTGGATGCTGGTTGAGTCTGAGCTCGCCCATCACCTCCACTTCTCTGATGAAATAGCGGATGATTCTCTCCGGAAGATGAGCAATCGGTCTAAGCCTCTTCACAGCGACAGTTCTCTCGGGAAGTCCATGTACCAGACAATGAAGTTTGGATAAGTTGCCCTACACAGGTAAAGAGTTTTCTTATTATGTCTTAGAGATGGAATTAGTCGGCACCTTCAGATGCCCACGCAGCTAGCTGGTACATACAACGAGATATAAAGTAGTTGGAGACAAAACGAACCTCATAGACAATGCCGAAAGTACCTTGACCGAGCACGTTCGTTATGGAGAAATTCCCGGTTGCCCTCCGTAAGGTCGCCAGGTCTAATGGCAAGCACCAACCTGATTGATCATAGATTTAATATTTAATCGGATGGCTTACAATAGTTTTACAATAGATTCACATAAACTCGATACAAAATCATGGAAAAAAGGAGATACTAATATTTAAGGCAACGAGGTCATACGTATTATGTGCCTCCAACTCCCAGTCCAAATTAGGAGGACCAATGTGAGAAGAACAAGGACGGCCACAGCGGACAATACTGACACAATAATCACCAAAAATATATTTCTCCAGTGTTTTGGCCCTATACTTCCAAATGTTAGTCAGATTTTATTGAGTTACTCTGCAGTTGTTTCAAATGACAGGTAGCAAATTAAGTTGAACAAAATAGTCGAGGCATGCATACCTTCAGAGTAGTCTGCCTGTCGCAGGTAAAGAACCTGCCCTTCATCCACGTACCGTAGATCAACGATGCTGTCGGCCCACATGATGCACCCGCTACCAGCACCTCCTCCTCGGATATCCGCCGCGGCATAAGCCACGCAGGAGCAGTTGGCGAGGCACCTCATCCTGCACTCATCCAACGTGATGCTCGTGTCCATCGACGAGTTGAGAGTGTCGGGTAGCTTCACTCCCTGCACAGTTACAAACCCGTCTGTGCTGCTGCTGCTGCTGCTGCTGCAGTTTAGAGGTAAATTCCGTCGACATCCAAGGGATGTGTCCCTCTTGTACCAGTCTGACGGCGACACAGGGCTGAACCCCTGGACACAGCTGCAGAAGGACGTCGACGCTGCATTGGCGTTGCACAGACCAAACGGCCCGCACGCGGCGTATGCGTCGCAGACATCTCTAGGCCCCTGAAAGAAGTTCTTCCAAGTCTGGGTTTTCGAGTCCCACAGAAGGCGCTGAAGCACGCCCGTGTCCATGAGGACAAGACGATAGTAGGGTGCACCAGGTTTGGCGGTGAACCCGTAGGTTATCTCACCGGTGCTGACGGTCATGTGGTAGGCAAACCTGTCCGAGTAGGTTCCCATCTCCGGGATGCCGCTGAACCATAGCCCATTCCACACCCCCGTGCGATACCTGATGTTGCCACCCGAATCCAGCATCACATTCTCCATCAACCTGTTTTTGAGGATCATGTACCGGTAGGTCCCCGCCGAAGGGTCGTCGGCCGCACGCCACAACACGAGTGACCACTCGGCGCCGGTCCAAAGGTTCCTGCCGATCTTCATGCCCGGCAGCAAAGTGTTGGACGGGTGGTCGAATGACTGCCACACCGTGGTGCCGCTGCTTGTGTCACGCACAACAAGGTTGCCGGACTCAAGCAGCTGCACCGTTGGAGAAGCTGTGGCGCCCGTCGTGTTTGAAGACCACACCGTTTGGCCGGAGGAGCCATCGAGCAGGACAAGGTTCCCCGTGTCCGTAACCATCAGCACGCCAGAAGCGTCGCCGAGAGGGCGGTCACGGTTGGCCACCCAGCATACAGCGTCGCTGGCGTTGGTCACGGAGAACCAAACGCCAAGGTACCTCCTCGTCGACGCACCGGGAGCGAAGAATCCCAGCGTGAACGATCCACCGGAGGAAACCAGGGTCTTGCCGTCGGTGATGTTGACGCCCTTGTCGAGGACATCGGATGTCTGGGCTACAACAGAAGTTCTACGAGAAATGAGGAGGGAGGAAAATACGATCAGGAAGAGGAGGAGGTAGTGATGTTCATCGTCAAGGTGGTTTGCCATTGATTACTCGATCAATAAGCTTGACAGATATTTTAGCACAAGATTCGAAGAGCATTGCTGCTGTATATATATACTCCTACTTCCGCTGTACATGTTTTGGATCTCGTCAGTTATATTGGAAAGTCAACCTTGTCTGGCTTGGTCAGACAACTAAGCTGGTGGAGTTAACATCATCCCACTATTTTTATTAAGAGAAGGGCTCAAGGAGGAATCGAGATCGGGTCTCCTAAGAGCACGTACAACGGCTGTCTATTTGCCGTCTACGTGAGGGTAACTTTGCAAAAAACTCCCTGCTCGAGTCTGTAGACGACGGCATCGTCGCCTCGCGAAACGACGACGGAGGCTCGTGCTCCCAGGTCTTGTCGTCGCCGCTCCCGCACCGCCACGCCTCCTCCTGCTCCCAACTCGATCCCTTGCGCCGGTGTGGAGATGCAGCCCAAGATTAGTGTGTTTTTGGAGCGGTAGAACACGGAACCAAGTCTGAACAGATTGTTGTTGCTTTCCCCTTTGAATTGACTATCCTTTGGCAGATGCGAAACTCCACCAAGGAAGCTGCGGCGGCGCTGATGCAGAACTCCGCGGGGGATCTGCATCGTCTCCGTTGCGCCATTGCGGACGACCGTCGGGGAGGTGCGGCAGCACCAGAGAAGATGAGTTCAGCCCGCGGGATGCCTGTGCCAGAACACAACGACGCGGCTAATCTGCATCTGCCGGAGCGAGTGAGATTATTTCGTGCGGGATGGCAGCGAAATCATCTTGAGCGCTCCTTTCTCCCTCCCCAAATCCGTACCTCCGCTACCTTGTGCAACTCGAGCACCATGTGGCAAGAGAAGAAGCAAGCAGCTGTTGCGCTGGAGCAGAAGAGATCCGGCCGCTGGAAATAGCCTGATATTGCAGGGATTGCAACCAATTTTGCCTGTAACACATCTCTGCAGATGCAAGTAGATTAAGCAGATGTTTGATTCTTGTTCAATTAGAATGTATGTTTTCAATCTAGGTCGATTTCGTAGTGATTGCACATGTAATCGGTCTATTACTATTAGTTATATTTCATAAACTCAAGCTGAGTACAGGGAGAATTAGTTCAACTTGTTCAGTTCATAATGCAAGTGACTAGGCAGGGTGCTCCGTTCTGTTGGACAAAAATAATACTCTTACTGAAGGAACTTGTTTTCATTCAGTCAAGATTGATCTCATTTGTATTCTGTCAAGATATGATCGAACTCAGTTGTATTAGGTCTGGTGTAATCTTTAACGCATTACTACCAGTGTTTGGCTACGGGAATTGCATACACCATTTCGTACTTTATTATAATACTGTATCATATATTATGAAAATCTATCGATAGGAATATATATTAAATTTTTTTCAAGTGACTCATGCAGATTATTTGAATATGTTGATCGTTCTCTCGTGTAAGCACAAAAATAGCTACAAAAATCAAATTATGTACTAGATCACCGTAATTTATGTGTCAAAGGGTGAATTAAATATGGGAGCGTATCAGGTGGAAACCACCTCACCTGTGCAAACTATGTAAACTATCATCAGGACCACCGGATCTAAATCTGATGGCTACGGAGAGAGGTGGGGTAATTTCACACAAACCCGCCCGCCGGCCCCTACCAGTCTCGTTACTTTTGCACAAAACCCCCCGCTCCTCTTATCCCAGCCCCGACGCACCGCATCGATTCGAGGAGGCAACCCCGTGATTCGCCGCCACCCCCTTGGTCCGCCGCCGCCAGCCAATACACTGAGGGGAACGGAATGAGGGCGGCGCACTGCCATACGGGCTGGGGAATCCGGGCGCCATTCATGGAGGTGGCCTGTTCACAGGAGGTGGGCGACGAGGGGCGAGGGTGCGCCGGCGGTGGTCGATTTCAGGCTCGGGAGCCGCGGGAAGGGCAGGCGATGCGCGGCGCCCTTCCTTTGTCTTTTCTGTGCTAGCGTTTGTTGCCTGCTGTTGTGCTTGTGCTAAGATGCCTGAAATTGTGCTATGGAGGCGGTCACGCAATGCGCTGGGACGGCAGACTCGTTGGCGGCGGCTGCGACGGCCTTCGTGGCGGCGCATGCGGCGACTGTGACGGCCGCCGCCGGCAGTAGAGTCATTGGCCTCGTACTCCTCCCACACCTCGCACCGCCGCATCTCGCACTCCATCTCCAGCTGCTGTCTAATGTCTAAACATATGTGATGCCTACAATGGCAATAGCAATTGTGAAATTTTTTCTGCTTTGCTCCTGTCCGGTGCTGTGCAATTGTGCCTACTGTGTAATGCAATTATGTGTGGAGCATGATAATGAATTACATCGATGATTTTCTTGTCCAATTGTGTGTGAACTTCACAAATTGTGCAATTGACTCTTCTAGTGGAATTCTGACTGGAACTGGTGGAATAGTGCCGGAACAGATGGAGTTGTGACTTATCTGGAACACTGAAACATTGAAAAAAATATATGTAAATGTTTTCATTTTATGCAGTTCAGATAAAATTGCACAACACAATCATCATTTTATTCACTTTCGTGCTCCACACACAATTGCATTACATAGGTGGCACAATTGCCATTACAGTTTTCATTTGAACCAGCAGGAAGTACTGCATCTGGTACACAGTCCACCTTGATACACAGCAGCAGACAGTTCAATGCAGTCCCTTCCAGCCAATTGCAGGCAGCAGCAACCCTTCTAGCCACTTTGTCCAGTCCAATGCAGTCCTCACTTTCTTCCCTATTTCATACCGACACAACAATGCACTGCATCATTTTTGTATGGGAGCGATCCTCCTGAACAGAGTAACAAATCATTAGTCAAAACGCCAAAGCAAAATAGCAAGGCATATAGGATAGACAAGCACAATCTGAAGATTGACCCTGTTTGAGCCAACATGCAAGAAAATGTTTCTAAAGTCATCATCTCCTAAGTACCTTAAAACTTTGGTGCTAATCTGGCATGAATCTCAAACCTGTGTACCATTCACTAGCAATGGACAGAAGAAAATGCTCCCAAAATGCTGACCTAATATAATTTAGGCTACAACACAAGGAGTACAGATTAGAGCATTCCGATTAGAGCATTCCTAGTGAGATGAGCATTCCGATTTCACTTGTTTGGGCCGGAGCTGCAACCAATTTAGAAAATGTGTGCATGAGCAGCAAGGAGATATCACATCCCAACCACCTATCACTACTAGCAAGTTGCAACGCCAGAATGCACTCGACTTTCCATGGAAATTTCAATATGGGAGACAGACGAATCCGGCTGCAACCACAAATCAATCTACGAAAAGTCCAGGGGCGGCAGACGAATCCGACGGGTGCGGAGTCCAGGGCCGGCAGCGATGTGAGGAGGTGGCTGCGGGCAGAGGAGGCTGTGGTGGCAGAGGAGGGCGGTGGAGGAGCCGGGCGGTGGTAGGAGGGGCGCTGACGCCCGGGCGCTTGGGGCGAGGGCGGCGCAGGTGGAGGGGCGGCTGGCCGTCACTGGAGATCCTCGGTCGCGTCTGTCTCGACGCCACGGGGATTAGGGAGGGAGGGGGTTAGGGGAGCCGGGCGCGGGACGCGGGGGCTAATTGCAAGATTTCGACTGACCAGAAGAGGGGCCGACGGGCGTGTGATTGCAAATTGCGGCACCTATCCTTTTAGCCATCAGATCTAGATCCGGTGGTGGAGATCAGAGTTTCCATAGTTTCTACAGGTGGGTTGGTTTCCACCTGATACGTTCCCATTAAATATCTTGCAGACAACTAAATAGACAACCTATTGTATAAGTTGTCGGTTTATCTGTCTACATGCACCAAATAGACAACAGTTGTCTAAACTGTTGTACTTGCCCTAATTGCGACTATACCTCAGCCTCCTCTAACAACAAATTAAGCTAAAGGACCTTTAGTTGTCTGGCTTGGTTAGATGATTGCACAAAAAATGTTTGACAAATAGATCTAGATAACTGGACCATCCGCACATCCATGCAACATGCTCGCGCACTTTCTGTCCACTTGTTTACAAAAGAAAATTAAAAGTGTTATAGGGATGAAGGAACAAGAGTAACCCGTCTGAATAGGTTTAGCGCAAGCGATACACACCTTGTATATTAGTGTCCCTGCGATCAAGTTGTCGCCAGAATACGAAGCCCTCCCATATCATGTCCATAAATTTGTTGGATAACATAACAAAAAGCAATTATTGGTTCGTCGGGAACACAAAGAAAATGGAAAATTTAAGCAAGAGAGCTCTGTGAGAAAGTAAGACAAGTCACGTCTATCTCTACTAGAGAGAGTTTTTTTTTGTTCAATTGGCTTATCACCGTCGGGTCAAACGCAGTGTTGATACTTTTCACCCATCCGCATGAAAAAATTAAAACTTTTTTTATGAAGTTATATAAAAACAAACTTTACATCAAAATTATAGAGGTTGATGACGTTTATATTTACATATAGTTGACAATCTTTTCATTCCAGATTGTTTACATGCCCAAAATGTTCAAACAATCTATAAATGAAAATGCGGTCAAAATATCAAAAGTTACGGTACTAGGTGAGATTTACAAATTTACTATTAACATCCTTTCCTTTAGATCGTCTAGACATCCAAATATTATATATAATTGAGAAATTTTAATAAAAGATAGCATTTCTATACTTATCACAAGTGACTAGGTATAATTTTAGCTAAATTTAGAGTTTTAGAAGGTTCGTAAAAAATGAAATACTTCATAATTTGAGGGTAAACCAATAGTTTATTCAAATTTCTTGGGCTATCCATATTCAAATCACTCCTCCACGTACACTGACGTATAGGACCTATTTATCATCATCTACCTTCACCTTATCATATCCCTCTCGGCTCTCCCCACCAGGCCTTCCTCGCTTTCATTCCCATGCACCTCCCCTACTCCATCTTCTCTCCTAGCCACGATGGCTCTCCTCCAACACCGACCCCCTCCCTCCCTTCTTCCTTGACGACGTCGGCCCCTTCTTCCCCGACTTCCCTAGCGACGCCGACTCCTCCCTCCTTAGTGGCGTGAGGAGCTCCGGCCCCTTTTTCCCGGTCTGTGGCACGAGCACGAAGCCTCCTGCCCTTGGAGTCGTGGGGAACTCCAACCGGTGGCACGAGCGCAACGCCCCTGCCTTTGACGCCACGGGGAGCTTCGACCGACGACGTGAGCACGCCGCCCTGCAGCCAAGATCCAGTGGCGCATCTAGCTGGGGTCCAGCGGGAACAGCCACCGGCGGGCACGACCGATAGCGGCATGGTGGCCCGGCCACCCACGGCTAGCTGGTGACCCGCCGCATGGGACGAGCCATGGCAGGAGCCTCTTGGCGGGTGGGAGGAGGACAAAGAGTGCGGGACCCACGGGATGGCAAGCGGAGTAGGCTCGGGAAAGATGGCTAGCGGAGGCGGTCGGATACTGAGGCAGATACCGAGCGGAGTAATTTGGAGAGATTGTTGGATCCCATTTTTATCTTAATTTTGTTATTTTTAGCTAGCCAACTTGATTTGAAGATGCTCTTGGAGTTGGCGAGTTTCTCTTGTAAGTATGGTTCACGTGAGACTTAAGATTGTAAAAGTTCGACGAAATAGCCAATTTCTTCCTCAAACTACCACTCAAGGCTCAATTTCGTCTGTAAACTACAAAAATGGTCGTTTATGTCCTCAAACTCTCACAACCGGATAAAATTCATCCTTGCACCGACATGGAGCACCACGTTAGTTCGCCACGTCATTGTCCAGTTAGCTCTGATGGCCAAATACCTTTTTATCTGCTCTACGTCTATGTGTGTGCTCGACCCACCGGTCGTGTGCTGCCCCACGGTCGCGTGGACCAGCAGTTGATCCCGCACGTCGACCCCCTCCGCCCTGCATACACGGCCACCTTGAGCCGCGTAGTGTGTCGTGTCAACACCCCGAAGAGCGCGGGCTTGGCGGCAGCGCGGTCGAGGTCGGCCTTGGAAACATGGATCGCGGCGCCAGACGCGCCCGTGTAGGACGCCGGACCCTCCACGGCGATCAGCAGCAGCGGGCGGAGGCGGTTTGGTAAGGGAGCTTGTTGAGGTGGATCCGACAGTAGCAGGGCGTGATCCCTTACTGGATGGGACGACCTCGGCAGCGGACGGGGATGGCGTCTCCGCGCCTGTCCTTCCTCGTGCGGAGGAGCTCTCAGACCGTCCCTCTCCGGTGGTCGAGCTCCCTGCGTGCGCATGCCAGCGGTGCACGGTGTGGCGCGGCATGGCGCTCCTTCCCTCCCCTGCTCTGGTGGTGCGGGGCTCCGGCCGGCAGCAGAGGAGTTGCACCACGGCATGGTACTACCTCCCTCTCCTTCCCCTGCTATGGTGGCGCGGGGCTCCGATCGGTGGGGGGAGGAGCTCCATGATGACGGTGGTGGCAGAGATGCGACAGCTCGGTGGAGCTTGTGGACATGGCACGACGAATCGACGAGGCTGGCAACAACGACGATAGTGATTTCTACAGAGCATGGCCCACGTGGCCACCCGGGTCCCGTGCTGTGGTAGAGGACTAGGGGCGCGGATGGGCCTTCGGGCTGCCAAGTCGGCCTCGTCTCTCTCCTGCCCGGCAGCGGTGGCGGACGGACCTCCGCGGTGATGGTTTTTGATATACCCTTGTCTCGCAATGGGAGGTTGTTTTCGAACAAGGGTAAAAAAAGGTATTTGGCCATCGAAGCTGAGTGGACGACGATGTGGTGAGCTAGCGTGGCGCTCCACGTCGGCACAAGGATGAGTTTGAGCCGGTTGCGAGAGTTTGAGGACCAAAATAACTATTTTCATAGTTCAAGAATGATGTTGAGCCTTGGGCGATAATTTGAGAACATAATTGACTATTCCGCCTAAAGTTCTAATTCTAGAGAATGCACACTTACTTATTTGGCAAGAAAGGAACACCTTATGTAAGCACGAACGTTGACGAGCTGTAACTGCACAGAGAGGCCTGATCAAATAATTCTTGACCTGTACTATCTGCGAAAATACACGCCAACTGTTACATTATTATATGCCCTCTGTATCAAAATACTTATCGTCATTGACTTTTCTTCTACAACTTTGACCATTTGTCTTATTCAAAATATTGTGCAAGTATAATTTATTTTGTTTGCTATTTGCTTTACTATTATATGCATTTTAAGCTTGATTTATCGTTTTACATGTTTGCAATAATATTTTGAATAAGACGAATGGTCAAAGTTGAAAGAAAAAATCAACAATGACAAATATTTTGATACAAAGGAGTATTAGGCTGTCCGGAAAGAACAACATATATGCTATCGCGAAAGTTAAGGTTCCTTTGTAAGGCTGAGTTCAACAATAAGAGACAAAATGGAGAGGCAAACCTCCATTTGCCTCGCGTCCACAGTAGTCAAACACAATCCATTTTTTTGATCTCTCCAACAACCAAGAGGCAAATGCAAAATCCAATCCCAAACTCTGCTGCCATGCTGGGCGATCACGGAGAGGCCGCCGCCGCCGAGGAGCTCGCACTGCCACTGTGCCACCGCCGAGGTGAACGGTGGTGTGAGGCCGCGCCTCCTCACGGGAGGTCGCGCCCACCGGAGGCGAGGAGGAAGCCGCCGCGGATCCCTCTCCCGCGCAGATGCCTTCGAGGAGAGAGGAGATGCAATTTTGCATCTCCTCTCTCCTGTGTAGGAAAAATGCATTGTGGTCTGCCTTCTCTGTTGGAGAGGGATTCGAGCAAGCACAGTGCCGTCCGAGAGGCAAAACTGCAAATGTCGTCTTGTTGGACTTAACCTAAGTGGCACCATCTAGGAAGAAAGTAATGGTTGCACTTGCATTTATTATTATTCTCGTAGACTACCCATCAACAACCTATGGTAATTTTGTTGATTTTAAGTTTTACGTTTGGGGTGGCGATGGTCTGGTTTGTTCACGAGAGAAAAGTACTCTTGGTTGGTTGGTGGTGGTTTGTTCGAGAGAAAAATCACTTGGTGGTGGTGATAAGCCAAGCGAGCAGGCGTATATGTTTTGGTCATATTTTTCTCATGGGTATATGGACATATTCTTGAGTATTTATGACTATCTTTTACGCTATATGTTGAAAACAACCTTGTTTAGATGGGTAAGTTTATGCCATTCACGTTAAATGTAGATTAATGACAAAATTTATCTCATAACCTAGCATACAATAAAAGATAGACTAATTAGACTATGATTTGACAATATGGTGCTACAATAAACATCTTCTAATGATGTCTCGATTAGGCTTAATAGATTCGTCCTCGTGATTTACAAACAGATAGTAATTAATTTTATGGTTAGATTATATTTAGTTATTATAATTAACATCGATAAACTTAATGTGATATTTTCAACAAATTTCTTCACAATACTAAACAAGACAAAAGAAAAAGAAATATATACACGAAATGAGACATGGCCACTGGGTCGTCAAAAGGCGGAAACAAAATCCTTAAACATGTACAGCACGAACGTAACATTGCGAGTTGTATAACTGATCAAACAATTATTGTAGTCCGTCCGGTCCGTACTGCCCCGAATCTAGCCGAACTTCCTATTTTAAACATCATTAGTTTTCCGCGAAACCACATGTGAGCTGTTAGGAGATAATGGACAGCGAAGCAACAGAAAGTCCTACCAGTTGACATTGCTAATTTGTTACTGTTACGACTTTCTGTTGCTTAATTAAGACTCCTGCTTAATTAACGGAATTTTTAACTGGGAAATAAACAGCCGGAACTGCAACATTTGATAATCCGACCTGGTGGCCGCCTACCATGCCATCCAAGATCCGTGCTGCATGTATTCTCGCCGACGACTTCGCCGGTCTCACGTCGTCGTGGCTCGAAGAAATTTCCGGCGAGCGGCGCGAAAATATTGATACATGTGATGGGCTGTAGGCTGTAGCGCTGGATCTGCTTTTTAAAAAACCGGGTACATATTCATATATATTTTTGGTGGTTACATCCAGATTCTTACAAAGACACCCTCGGAAATAAAGAAAATTACAACATCGTCCTTGTAAGGTCCACTGGTCCTCCTCGCCCGGTGATGATCGAGCACATCGCTTGAAGCCGACCTCCTTCCCGACGAAGAAGCATAGATTTTGATGCCGTCTTGAGCAGCAGATCGAGACCAACCTGCTTTGTATCCATTTGAGCGACCCGCCGCAGAAAAAGATGGCTCATGACCATCACCGCCGGCGTGTGAGGAATCGGCGCCTCAAGAGGCGCCATGCACCCCAACGCACGCAGACGACTCAACCCCAGCAGGGTAAGAACCACCAAAAAGTTGGGAATCAAGACCCAACCCGCTTCTCGACGAGTTGGTAGGCATACCTCACGGATCCAACTCCGGCGATCACGCCAGGCCAAAGATGTTACGGAGGGACAAAAACACCGGCTCCAACCCTAAGCGCCGGAAGGTGGAGCACTTCACCGAGTCTCCTCCAAGCAGCTGACCTTGTCGAGGTTACGAATTCGCCGCGTTGACATCGCAGTACGAGACAACGCAAAGAAGCCCACAAAAGATTCGAGCATCCACGCAAATGAAAAGGATGAAGAAAATATCGCATGAGAACCTCCTGCCAAAGATAATGTCGTGCTTGCCCACAAACCGCAACGAGAATCCGCCCACCGGCAAAAGCCATCGCCGTGAAGCTCGGGAGGATAACATACCCTTCTTGACCGCAAACCGGATCCTCATTGGACATCCCGTCGCCCGAGGGCGAGGCTGAAAGACGCCGTCGGCGGAAGAGGGCACGAGCATAAACTCGAACCGGCGACCTCGATTCGAGTAGCCAAAACCTAACCTATACAAACCTAGGCTAACGAGGTAGGTATGTACGGACATCCATTCCGGCTCCCCTTCACCTCCGGGAGCGGCAGGCCGGCGAAGAGAAGCCGACGGAATCGACGCCGGAAAACGAATCGCCGCCGGTTCGCCCTGATCTACTGTGGATGGGGAACGAGAGGCGTCTGGAGAAGTCTACGAAGATGAGGAAAAGCAGCTTTCAGCGCTGGATCTGCTGGGTGGGTTGGCTGCTTCTTGTATTGTGAGGTGGGCCGCAACACAACATTCGTTGGTGGGCCGCTCGGGACGAGTACCAGGCCTGCTTGCCTGCCTGGCGCACTAGGAGGCAGGCCTCTTGGGCCGTGTGCGCCGCCGCGCCGGGGAGCGACGCTGGTGGCTTCTTGAGCGCTCGTCGAATCGCATCGCATCGCTCTGCCCTTCTCCCTTTACCGATGGGTGCCGGCGGTCGGGACTCAAAGCGGGCGAAGTGGCGGGGGACTGGGACGTGGGGCGGCGTAGCCGCAACCCGCTGCCCTTCTCCTTTACCGCTACACAGGCGCCCTTGACGCCTCGCGCCGCGGCAGTTTGAAACCCCCCGCCGGCCGTCCAATGGTCGCCGGCCGTCCCGAGGCTTCGAAGAATATGGTGACCAAGCCCTGTTTGCTTGCTTCTGGTACTATGGTTTCGTAGAATATATTGTATTCTATCCTTCCTAATTTCCTATCGCCTTCCCTGCTTAGCTAATTTTACATTTTAAAGGTGGCGTGGTGTGCTATTGACAGGAAATGGTGACCAAAAGTTTTTGCATTGCTCTGTAAGGCAGAAAAAAACCTCGGATAACCACCGAACGTGTGAGCTCTCTACCTGTCAGAAGAGTTTTTTCTGAATTTTACTTTTACACGCAGCTAACGTTGGAGATAAACTTCCAAATGTCTGGTTGGTAAACCTTGTCGGACAAAAAATTTGCTGGTTGCTGGCAACAATCTGTAGTGTACTTATTGCTTTGCTCAGTTGAAGCTCATATCAGTGATTGACAAACAATGCTGAAAACACTCTGAACTTGCTTTTTTTTTTGTTATTACACTTGACCACATAATTCTGGATTTTCTATGTATTATTTGCAGTTATTCCTATGCTCTAAACTTCAATTCAGTCACAAATACCATTTTCGAAGACTGATATTCACATATATTACAACCACCTATGCTGAAATTCAGTTACCCCTACACCATTAATCAAAGATTTCACCGCTGATGTTAAACATCTAGCGTCCCTCTAGTGTTGTGATGCTCGACGCGTTCAGAGAACCATCCATGTTTCTCTTTGTTTCTTCTATTCCATTGTTCCTTGGTGCAAAATATACAGGCTCCTTTGGCGCTGGAAGCAATGTGCCTTCATTCTCTAGCATAAACACAACTGATGAAATGAGTGGTCTTGCATTCGGATTGTCTTGGACACACAAAAGTCCCACATGAATACACCGCAAAACTTCATGGAGTGGACAACTTCCAGAAATTGATGAGTCCACCAATTCTGTTGCATTTCCATCTTCCCATAATCTCCATGCCTAGGAAAATGTAATCTTGTTTCCATCAAATTAAAATAGTTTTGTTTACGCTATTAAAAAATTGTGTTCTCCACACTACTTACAAAAGCTATAAGGTTCGGGAAGTCGATTATGAATTGACTTGAGATGCTCTTCAACCCACTGACAATCTCCAAGAGAAGAACCCCAAAGCTATATGTGTCCGATTTGACTGAAAAGGCACCGCTCATCACATATTCAGGAGACATGTAACCGCTGCTTAAATAATTCGAAAGCAAGGGGAAGCACAATTTGAATTAGACTAGAAGTATAATAGTTGCATTATTAAGCATTGATCGGTATATGAATTACTCACTATGTTCCAACAACTCGGGTAGTGTTTGCTAGTTGCTGGTTTCCACCAAAGATTCTTGCCATACCAAAATCTGATATTTTGGGACTCATTTCTGTGTCCAATAAGATGTTGCTTGCTTTAAGGTCTCTATGAATTATTGTTAATCTTGAATCTTGGTGGAGATACAGAAGACCTCTTGATATACCTTTAATTATTTTGAATCGTGTAGGCCAATCTAGCACATGTTTTCTTGAAGAATCTTCCAACAACATCATTATGAAACAAAGCAAATTGTTACTAGTCGCCATGAGTTTTCATTTTGTCAATTTGAACTGCAATATGTAATCCAGAGTCAGAACATACCGAAAAGGAAGGCATCCAAGCTTTTGTTGGGCAAGTACTCATATATCAATAATTTCTCATCTTCATGAATGCAGCAACCAAGTAGTCTAACTAAGTTCTTGTGCTGCAGTTTGACAAGTAGAACTACTTCATTTCTGAATTCGTCAATTCCTTGCCCAGAACCTTGACTAAGCCTTTTGACAGCAACTTCCTTGCTACCTTCCAGGATTCCCTGCATGATTACATCCTTATTAATTGGAAAACAATGAAAGCCACAATTCTTTCCTCTGCTTTAGTTATTTTTTAATATTTACTTCCATGCAGTTATCGACGTTAAACTTGTCATTACCTTGTAGACTTTACCAAATCCTCCTCTTCCAAGCATATTGAAGTCAGAGAAATTGTCAGTTGCAGCAACAATGTCATTGAAGCTTATGAATGGAAACCCTACATCTTTTCCTCCGAGTTCATTGGTGGTGCTCAAGTATCCTAGAATCAGTTTCTTCTGAATTTTCTTGTTTCTCCATTTTTCTGCTGTTTGGGGCATTGATACCTTATTCTTAAAACTTTCAGAATAATAAAATTGCATGTCAAAAACAAGGTAATGGTTATTCTACCTCTGAATTTGCATACCCAGACAAGGGCTACGCATGTGGGTAGCAGCAAGCACGCCATAATTGGGAGTACAATCTTTACTATATTGGCCTTCTTTTTAACTGCCGAAGTGAACCCAGTCAGAATGCACTGCAACAGGAATTGCTTGCAAGAATATGGATATGTTACTTGCATAACGTATACAATGTCATGACAGATCTTGGGCCTGAACAGAATACTCATTGGTTCCAAAAAGGACCAAAGTCTACCATGGAGGGAAACTGACCAAATATTGTTAAAGGCACGAAGACAAGCACTACTATGTATATTTCTACTTGATTGCTCCTTTCAAATGAACTAGTACATTTCTGTTCTTTAAATCAGATCATCAGTGAATGCCTATTTTGAGTGGATGACTGGACAGTTCACAGTATGGACTAACTTTGGCTTCTTCATTGCTAGATGAAAGTGTCTTTCAACATTAGGGAACTGTTCCTCTCAGATCAACAAATCTTAGAAGTACATGCATGGAACGGTGCGTACCAGGAGTATCGGCGAGCCGGAGGTACAGTTTCTCACCATAGTTGCTGCTTTTCCATGTGTCAACAAGCTCCCCAGTCCAAACCAAGCACCTTGACTGGTCGGCCTTGACACCCGTGCTGCTCAAGTTGGCGTAAGCATACGCCGTGCACGAGCAGTTGCGGCTGCACTCGGCCGCACACTGTTCAAAGCTTCTATTCTGGAGGAGCACGAACTTGTCAGGAACCCTCATCCCAGGCAAGGCCTCGAAGTGACTTCCCTTGCCCTTGCTGCACTGCAGGGCTTCAGTTCTCCGGCACCCTCTTGAAGAGTTGAGACCGACGGGCTCGAACCCTTGGAGGCACTGGCATGCCAGCGCAGCCCCGGTGAAGTCGCAGTAGCCGTTCGGGCCACATGAATCGTACAGACCGTAGCTGCCAGCGGGGCGCTCGGAGATGATCGCCCACGACGAGGAGTTGATGTCCCAGCTCAGGAGCCTCATCGTGCCCGTGTGGTCCAGAGTGATCCGCAAGTACGGCGAGTCGTCGGAGACCCTGTACGTGAGGTAGAACTCGTCCCCGGTGTTGACGATGGTCTGGTACACGATGGAGCTGGAGGTGCTTGTGTACATGCCGCCGGACACCGAGACGCCGTTCCACACGCTGATGCGGCAGTAGGGCCTGGTCCCCTGCCATCTGGAGCTTCGAGATGGGGTCGAGGCCGAACGAGAAGTCTCCGGTGGACGGGTCGTCGGGGCCTCTCCAAGCAACGAGGCGCCCGGCGACACGATTCCTATGCATCAGCAACAGCTTCATGCCTGGGAGGATGGTGTCAGTCGGGTGATCGAAGCTCTGCCATATGGACGTGCCGTTAAGCAGTTGGAGTACCAGGTTCCCCGTGTCGAGCAGCACCAGGGAAGCGCCGCCGCCGTCATGATCGGCACTGATGTTGTTGTGCGTCGTCCAGAGAGTGTGGCCTTTGGAATCTGACAGGACAATATCAGAACTGTTGTTGATAGCAAGTGAAGCGGTGGTGGTGGTGGCAGGGTTGTCACGGTTGGCAACCCATACGATGGTCCGGCTGCGCTCGGGGATGTCATGGAACCAAATCCCAACATACAGGCTACTGTTGTTGGAGCCTGCCAGGGAGAAGAAGCCGAGAGCAAAGACGCCATCCTTGGAGATGAGCAGGTCGCCGGGGGAAAGTGGCCTTGCGCTTGTCAGCTGGTCGTCGGATTGGCAGAAAGAAATCGGGAGCAGCAATAGGATGAAAATGGTGAGGCAGATGATACCCATTGCGCCTTCTCCCTTCATCTCTGACGTATCACAAAGTGAAGAAAATTAGCATCAAGATATAGACCAAGTGTGGTTCATGGTCTTAGACTCTTAGTCGCAACGGGGAGCGAGAGGAATGCATATTTGAATAATGGAACAAATTAGATGAAAATTCGAAGTTGCTGCCGTGTTACGTTGTAATGGACTAAAATATTTGAGAACACGTAGAACGAGTTCGGATTCATTTCATAAGTAGACAATTAGAAGAAGAGGAGGCTACGTGGCATGATGAAGGAGGTGAATTGAAGCAACCAGGACATGAAAAAAATTATAGGCATTTATGATACGGTGACAAAGTCTCTGGATTCAAAATTAGGGACAAAATTCCACGATTAGTCCACATTCTGACTTCATGGATTAAGACATGAAGGAGCCAAGGAGGAAGGATCTTGAACAGAACAATGACGAGCATACGTTCTTGCTACGTGGCACCACTTCATGTGTTCAACTGAGCTGCACGTGCAGAGAAAAACTGCTGCTCACCATTTTCGTCGTTGAGAAGGTGAAAATGAAACCTGGGTGGCTCAGTAACAGTAATCATCACCTTCATCCGACTACGGGCGGGTTAGTTAGGAGGATTTAGAATAATAAATATGCTAATGTTTGACATAAATGTTGACTAAATTCCAAAAGTACCTACTCCCTCCATCCCAAAATATTTGCACTTGTTGACTTCTGCGCTTCACGTTTGACCATTCGTCTTATTCGAAAAAATTGTGAAAATATTATTTATTTTGCTATGACATGTTTTATCATCATATATATTTTAAGTATATCATAATTATTTTTACATTTTCACAAATTTTTTGACTAAGACGAATGGTCAAACGTGATCTGTAAAAGTCAAAGAGTGCAAATATTTTGAGACAGATGGAGTATGCTTCATTGTCCACCGTGAGCATGACAGATGACATTTACGGCCAGGTGTCAAGCTGTCCTGGCCTCCTGGGACCTGGAGAGTCCAACATTGATGCACTGCATGACTTCAAGGAGTGAGAATAGTCAGAAATCTATGTCCGAAATTTCCTGGGTATTTCTATGTTTCAATAAGAGCAGCTGCAGCGTATAGTCATTCGGGGAGAGAGCATGAGGTACATATCACCAGGATAAAGTGCAGACCATTTTACTCCAGCGTGAAACCTCCTTCCGCCTGTTGCTCCAACCGAATAAAAAATCATTGAGATACCTTTTCTTCTCACTCTCTCACCTACCTATCCAACCAACAGTGTTGCTGCAGAAATCCTAGCGCCCGGTGCAAAACTCAGCAGCTATTGCTCCATAGCGCCACCTTTTAGCACCCGCTCCAGCGTGGGGTAGCCACAGAATATTTCTCTCTCCCTCGGAGCGCCCTCAGAAAACCAACGTTGCGGCTGCTCTAAGGTCAGTCTTAATAGAGAGAGTTATGAACACTAAATAATCATATCACATCAGCAAATTTATGAAGAAAGATAAGAGAGAGTGTCATGAGATGAGAGAGGAGGGTCATCACCATGACCCTCCACTGACATAGTTCTCAAATTTCTAGTCTTGGTAGCTATGAGATGACTCTCCCCATTTTTTTAGAAAAAGGATTAAAATCCGGCCTCTACATTCCTTGGAGAATGTATACAGCCAAAAAGATCATCGATACAAGCTGCGATTTTCGGGCGCAAACACAATCCAAGACACCCACAAAGTACACCAACCGTAACAACACACGCTGAAACACAAGATGACTACAACGTCCCAGTAGCACACACCCTCCGAAAAAGACATCCTAGTACTACACAATTCGTCTTAGCGCATTCCAACCATAATTGTTGAAGATTTCTAAAGTCGTCGTCTCCAACCTTCGACTTCCAATCAACAAGCTGCTCCTGTCCTCCTCCTTAGACAGGATGGACCAACTCCTGATCCAGAACGCACTCCTAAAGATTACCTGCAAACACGAATCAGGTTTTGATCTTTGGAACACGACATTATTCCTGCCAAGCCAAATGGCCCGGCACAAAGCTGCTACACCAAGCAGCACACTTTTCCTTTGCTTGCAAAGAAAACCCTTAATCCATCCCTCAAAAATGTGTATTATACTCGTTGGTTTCTTAATACCAAAGGTAATACATACTGTACTCCACACCAGCCTCGCTATCGGGCATTCAAAGAAAAGGTGCTGAATTGTCTCCTGCGCATTACAGAAGCAACATTCAGAACCTCCCTTCCACTTTCTTTTGGCCAGGTTATCCTTAGTAAGGATCACACCTTGCCTCAAAAACCAGAGGAAAATTTTGATTTTTAAAGGCACTTTAACTTTCTAAGACAATACATCAAAAGGAACTCCCACCCTCAACATGATATCATTATACATAGACCTTACTGAAAAGGTCTTGCTTCCGTTCCATATAAAAGTGTCACTTGCGTTAAGCCTCACCTCCAAGAGACCCTCACTAACTCAAGCCATTTGACCCGGTTCTCTCCCACCTCGCCTAAAGAATATTAAGCGGCTCAAGATTGCTTAGTACACGAGCCAACGTAACATTCTTCTTTCTAGCAATGTTATACAATGACGCGTATTTTATCATCAAAGGCTCATCACCCAACCAAAGATCCTCCCAGAATCTAGTCTGAGTACCATCTTGGACTGAGAAGCGGCCTCTTTCGAGAAAACTCTTCTTAACATCCATCAATCCCGACCAAAAGTGCGAGTCCCTTTTTCTTCTCAACTTGCGCAAGAGTTTTATTTTTTAGGTATTTTTTCTTGAGAATCTCCTGCCATAAACCCTCTTCATTGATCAACTTAAACAACCACTTACTTAGTAGACATTTATTCTGAACTTCAAGATCGATTATGCCTAGGCCCCCCACACTCTTCGGCTTATGCAAAATATTCCATCTGGCCAATCTATACTTTTTCTTATGTTCATCACATTGCCAAAAGAAACGGGATCTATAATAGTCCAACTTCTTCAAAACACCTTTAGGTATTCTGAAGAACGACATCATAAACATAGGCAGACTTGAAAGCACTGAATTAATAAGAACAAGCCTTCCTCCTGATGAAAGAAGCTTGCCTTTCCAACTGCTCAATTTTTTTTGAAATCTCTCCTCCACAACGCACCAATCTTTATTTGAAAGTTTGCGGTTGCTCATCGGTATTCCTAAGTATCTAAAAGGCAGCTCTCCTTCCTTACAACCAAACAGGTCCACATACTGAGCTATTCTCTCTCTCGTCTCCCCAAAGCCAAACAACTCACTCTTGTGAAAATTTATTTTGAGGCCTGAGAGCTTCTCGAAAGCACATAACACAAGTTTCAAGTTCCTGGCTTTGACTATGTCATCATCCAGGAAAAGGATTGTGTCATACGCATCTGCGATAGAGGCCCCGTCAACTAAGTGAGGGACCAAACCATCAAACATATCCTGATCTTTTGACCTTTCAATTAAATCAGCCAACATGTCTGCAACCACATTAAAAAGAACCGGAGAAAGGGGGTCGCCTTGTCTTAACCCCTTCCTAGTCTGAAAAAAGGGACCTGTCTCATCATTAACCTTAACGCACACGCTCCCGCCAGTAACTATCTTTTCTATCCATTGGCACCACTTACCCGAAAAACCTTTCATCCTTAACACCTGCTATAAAAATCCCAATTCACCTTATCATACGCCTTCTCAAAATCTAATTTCAAAATGACCCCATTTTGCTTCTTCCTTCGCAATTCATGTAAAGTCTCATGTAAAACTACCACTCCCTCTAAAATATTCCGACCGGGAAGGAAAGCCGACTGCGAAGGACCAATAACCTTACTCGCTACCAACGATAGCCTGTTAGCAATCACTTTTGTAAAGATCTTAAAACTAACATTGAGCATGCAGATCGGTCGGTATTGCTGAATTTTTTTTGCTTCTTTCTCCTTAGGTAACAAAGTTATAACTCCGAAGTTGAGACAAAACAATGGGAGATTGCCCCTATGAAAGTCTCGAAACATGGCAATTAGGTCATCTTTAATGAGACTCCAAAATACCTGATAAAATTCTGCCGGGAAGCCATCCGGACCTGGGGCTTTATTGTGCTTCATTTGAAAAATGGCATCACGCACCTCCTTCTCTGAGAACTCTGCCACTAGTGCCTCATTTTCATCAGGAGTAATTTGTGGTATGCCCTCATTAAAGGATTCGACCATCGAGAAATTATTCCTCTCTGGCTTCCCAAATAGCCCCTTGTAGTAATTTGTTATATAATCCCGCAATTTATCATTCCCCTCTACGACACCCTCCTCTTGCTCAAGTCGGAAAATTCTAGTTTTCCCTCTTTTCCCATTAGCAACCATTTGAAAATATTTTGTATTATTATCCCCTTTTAGAATTTTAGTGGTCTTAGCCCTTTGGAACCATTTCAACTCCTCCTCCCTAAGAAGTTGTGCAAGCCTATCCTTAACGCATTGCTTTAGATCCCGTTCATGCTGACTTAGCAGCTGGGTCTCAGCTTTTTTATCAAGCTCTTCGGCTTTCCTTAGTAATTCTTGCTTTTCCTTGTTATAAGCTCCCCTCATGTTTTTTGCCCATCCACGTAAAAATTGTCTTAGCCTCCTTATCTTGTTTTGCCACCTCTTAATAGGGGACGTCCCTCTGTTTTCTTTGTGCCACACATCAGACACTATCTCAAAGAAGCCGTCTTTAAGAAGCCAGCCCAACTCAATTTTAAAAGAATTTTTGTTTTTACACCCACTCTTCTCTCCCGTATCAAGCAAAAGTGGCGTGTGATCTAAAATTTCCCTACTCAGTGCCACCACTGTAGCTAAAGGAAATTTTTGCTCCCACTATGTACTCACCAACACCCTATCTAAATTCTCATAGGTTGGGATCCTTCGAGAATTAGCCCAAGTAAATTTACGACCCGACATCTCAATCTCTCTCAAATCCAAACTATCAATCACCACATTAAAGAGGAAAGATTAAAGAGGAAAGGCCATCTCTCTTCAAACCTGTCGTTATTCTTTTCACTCCTGTTACGGATTATGTTAAAATCACCTCCCATACAAAGAGGGTGTTTCTCCTTGCTGCAAGATTGCACTAACTCAGTCAAGAAGGACTCTTTAAAATCAGGTTGGGCCGCCCCATAGACAGCCACTAACACCCATTTAAAATCATCCTTCCTATTCCTCAATCTGAATTTTACAAAAAAAATCACCTTCCTCAATGCTACCAATGTCCAACCCCTTCAAGTTCACACCTAATAAAATGCCCCCCGACCTCCCATGAGGTTTAGTCCAGTGCCAAATAAAATTTCTCCCACCGCTGAAATTATCCAGCACATCTTGAGAGAAATCATTCTTGCAAGTCTCCAAAAGAGCAATGAACTCTAGGTTATGCTCTTTGGACATTTCTCCTAGAAACCTAGATTTAGCCAAGTCACTAAGACCTCTGCTATTCCAAAAAACTCCCTTCATCTTGGAACAATTTTAGAAAAATTAGCTCTCCTAATTTTGCAAGTTTTTCTCAAGCACGACTTAGCGTGAAACTTGCCCTTTCTTATGTGACTATTAAGTTCACAATTTAAAGGGAAACTTGTCTCATCAAACACTTCTTCCATCATTTCTTCACAAAGGTTTCTTAAAGCATTAATCTCAAAATCCCCAATATTTTCTTCGTCATGTCACTTTCCAACTCTATTTGCTCTTTCTCCCTAAGTTCTAAATTATCCCACTCTAAGTCTGAAACTAAAATCTTTTGGATATTATCTATTTTATTTTGTTCAGAACTACCACAATTAATTCCTAAAAGTCGTAAACAGTCCAAAGCGAAATTACTATCGATATTAATTAAGGAATTCGAAGAAAGGTTACCTCCTCCCAATTCCAAATTCTTCTTTGCCACTCTCTCCTCAGCTTTAGCCAAAGTATGCTCATCTCTAGATCGCTGCAGCCGTGGGCTAGGCCGAACCTGTCCCAAATTAGCCTCCGAAACCGCTGCAACCTTTTCCACCCTCTTCACCATACTGTGCTCGGCCTTCCCCTCATTTTCTGCCCCACTCAGCTGCCCTTCTTCCAAATCCTCTCCCAAAACTTTATCAGCAATTTCCCCCAACACCGGGGCAGCGGCCATATTTTGAAATTCCAGAGCCTTCTTCATGAGAAAAGCCTCAAATTCTTCCTCATTCATGCCCTGCACTTTCTCCTTAAGAGAAATCTTAGTAATGTTGCTGATATTAGCCCCATCACCCTCGCTTTCCTCTCCTTCGTCCACTGCCAACCTTTGCCTCTTTGCCTCTCGTCCACTTTCCTTCTCCCCAACTTGCGCCTCCTCCTCCTCATGCTCTCCTTTTCCCTCCAAATTGCAGCCCCCATTCCATTCTATAACAGCCTCCTCTCCATTTTCATCAAACCTCATCTTTTCCACTTCGAATTCAAGCTCAAAATAGTGATCCCCAATTACCACATCAAGATTACCCGGGATTAAAGCCGGGTTTAGGACAGCCACCAATACACGCCCGAACTCACTCTTCCTAGTAACCACCATATGAAACGCCGGTTGGGTGCTATAGTGTCTGAACTGACGTTTCATTCAGTGGTAGGGGGTATTGTAGCATCCAAATGTCATGTGATACGACGGTAACCGTAGCGAGCTACCATTATTTCTCTTTTCACGTTTTCAAAAAAAATAATAACTATTTCATATGAACTCCAATGGAGAAATGTTTTACATTAAAATTGTGGACCTCGATGAGATATACAATTTTTTGGTTTAGATATTTTTCATTTGGAATCATATTCATGCTCAAATAATCAATGCAATGCTCATATCTAAAATTCACATTTTAGATATCAATATTGTGTTGATTACTTGAGCATGAAGATGATTTCAAATAAAAAATATTTGTACTACAAACCTGTAGATCTCGAGATCTACAACTCTTTTGTAAAGCTTTTCTCTGTTCGAGTTCATGTGAAATAATTATGATTTTCTGAAAATGTGTTGTCCGGATAAGCGAAATTCCTTCGGTTCATTAGATCTCAATATTGTGTCGATTATTTAAGCACGAATATGATTTCAAATGAAAAATATTTGAACTGCAATGTTGCAGATTTCGACGAGATCTACAGTTTTTTATAAAGGTTTTCTCCATTCGAGTTCATATAAAATAGTTATAATTTTTAGAAAACATAAAAGGCTAGCTATAGGCTGACCAAAGCGGTCAGGGCCGGGTTCCTACAGGCGTCACCCGTTTTCGCTTCTTCAGTCCCCATGGCTTGCAATAATAAGTTGTCGTCGGTACCTGCTCCACAAGACTACGAGCAACTTATTGACTACAGTTCTTCTCCAGAGCGCATGGATCTTGAACACAATTGAGAAGACATGGCCGATTTCAATGAGAATCGCCCTTATGATGAAATGACCGGTGGAAAGTATTACATCGACCTTAGAATTATTTTTTAGTACGCAAGTTTTACTAAAAAACAGGGGTACATGTTGACACTTAAAAATGGCGAAGCATCAGTCAGTGGTCGGTCGAATGGGTTCGAGGCGGTCGACCGGGGTGCCTGTAGCCGCGGCAAAAGGCTAGGCGGTCTAACCGCCTCCCAGGGCCGGTTAGACCGCGTCCCTCGAGTCCGAATCAAATCGAGGAGTCCTAGTAGAATTCAAGTTGTAAAGGATTTCCTTGCGGGGCAAGACCTCCCCACCCTATAAATATAAAGGGCCCGTGGCCGATTGAGGGCCATCACCCAATCGAAACACAATTATCTTACTTTTTATCTCCAAACCCTACTTTTCCAACCCCCTTTGCTTCCTTCTTCGTCTCTACAGCGATTTAGGGCGTTCTAAGTCGCCTGCCGATCTTAGAACAACCCTAGGCGTGTTGTCCCTGACGGGGTCCCTCCCGGGGCAGCGATCTTAGGTTTTCGGCGACGCCTCTGTCCAAGGTGGTCAGACAGCCCCCCCGGGCAGTTAGACCGACCCGTGCTGGAGGTCTCGACGAGGTGCGATTTCGACTACCGCGTGATCCAGCGCACGCGTGTGTTCGACCGGAAAAAGCGTCAACACACTTTTGGCGACTCCACTGGGGACAAATCTGGTTTTACAACCGATTGGTCGAAAGTCATCATGGTGAATATCGAGGAACTCAGCGAAGAGGACCAGAGGAAGTACACCGAGCTTCAAGAGTACATCAAGCAGCAGTTCCTCTCTGGCGCTAGGAAAGATCGCTCAGGCAAGGTGATGATGGCTCAAGAATTCGAGTTGCCAACGATCAAGGTCAACAACGACAAGTTTTAGGTAATCACCACTGTAAGCAAACCTAAAACCAATCTATCTACGGAGCTTACTGAATTATCTGATAAATTCGAGCGTGCTTTTAGTAATCAGCATAGTCAGGTTGCTAGTATGATTACTCGCTTAGAATGTTGAGGGTAAAAGTAGTAGTTTTAATTTTCCTGATGATTCTATCCCTCAATTAGATTCACAAGGAGTGTTGCAAATAAACTTGTCGGCAGCATCAGGAATCTCAATTGAGACACCTGTGTATGGCATGCCGACTGATTTTTATCTGGGACAATCATCATTGCGAGCCGACGTCGAGACCGCCCCCATGGCCGGCCCGACGCCTGTCGCCGAGATGATGGGTGTTTCATGAAACCCACCTCTTGTGAATAGAGTTGATTTATCAGCTACAAGTCAATCCCAACTAGCTGCTATGAGTGAATTTTCCAAATTTAAGGAAGAAGTAGCTAGCATGGTAAAAAAATAAACTCGGTATTGATATGGGTAATTCTAGGTTATACCAAAAAACTTATAAAACCGATTTTGATCTTATGGCTTATCCTCGGTTGGCGCGTACCTAATTTTATTAAATTTAGTGGTGAGGACAATCGTACAATTTGGGAGCACATAAGCCAATACATTGCTCAACTAGGTGAAGCAAGTACCCGTGATTCTTTTAAAGTGTGTTTGTTCTCTTTGTCTTTAACGGGTACCGTCTTCGCTTGGTTTTCATCTTTAGCCCATAACTCTATTGATTCTTGGAATCAATTAGAACAAAAATTTCCTGATCACTTCTTTAGTGGGGACTATCAATTAAAATTGATAGATTTGACATCGGTTAAGCAAGGTAAAGACGAGACGGTCTCTAATTACCTTAAGCGTTTTAAAGAAGTTAAAAACCGTTGTTTCAATTTGTCGATTTCTGATTCCGACCTAGCTAATCTTGCTGCTAAAGGTTTAACATATGCTTTTAGAGAAAGATTAGAAGGTGCGAATTTTTATTCACTTGATTCCGTTCTTGTAAGAGGTATGGCACAAGGATTGAAATTGAATAAAGAAAAAAAACTTGAGTCTCATCGGTCCGATATTCATGTAGCTGATTATGTTTCTAATAATTTGAATGATGAGACTGAAATTTATAGTGCCGAATTTGTGTGACCTTCTGAAGATAAGTCTTTTTCTTGTGCATCACTTAAGCCGGCTAGTAAAGGTCGGCAAGTTGAATTAAAATTTACTTTGATGTTTCTAAGTGTGATCGCATTTTTGATGAATTGCTTAAACTTGGAAATATTAAAATATCTCATACCATGCCTCCACTTGATGAGATAAAATGACGTACATATTGTAAATATTATCATTCTTATTCTCATGCTACTAATGATTGCAATGTGTTTCGTCGCAAGATTCAATCGGCCATAAATGAAGGTCGTTTGGTACTTCTTGAAAAGCAATTTAACAAGCATCCTTTTACTATCAATACCATGGAATTACAGTAGCCTAAGGTTCTGGTTCGGCCACATCAAGTCGAAGCAACTAAGGGCAAGAATGTGGTGGTCGGGGGAGCGAAGCTCGATTTGAGAGGAAAAGAGTTAACACGAGAAGTTGCTTATGAGAAGATCCCTGATGGCAGAGAAACATTCAAGATCACTGTCAAAACTTCTGGACATGGAGGGCAAGGGTCGTCCGCACCTGTCAGTCGGCAACCACTTGAGCCTAGAAAGGCCGAGGCGGTTAAACCGGCTGGGGTAGGCGGGCAGACCGCCCCTACCCATGGTCGCCCAAAGATGCTTATTCCGAAGCGGCTCGAGATTGGAAACTGGAAAATCAATGTGGCAAAAAATCAAGGGAGTATCCCAAAGCCAAATGTCACATTTGATATGCTATTCGACAAATACTCTAAACAAAAGGTCGTTACGAGTGATCGGCCGTTTAAAAAAAAGGATGAGGTCACCCACGCATCAAGAGAGACCATCATCGCCTCCCAGAGCAGCTGTCAGGTTCAGGGGTGAATCATCTCAACAAGGGAGACACATTGCTCCAACTTGGGCTCTTTCAAGTTCAAACTCGCCTCGTCTGATCTACGACGACAATGGAGTGATGTGGGCACCATACCAGCAGTCCTTCCGTTCTGGATGGGAAGGACCAAGGAGACTAGCTCTGAACCGGATTTCACGACCTACACAAGATCGCTGGACGCCACGTCAGTCTGGATAGGGTCACCAGGACCACCCGGTTAGACCGCCCCCAATAAGCAGTTAGACCGCCCTGCCCAGAAAAGTTCAACTTCCTCCGAAACAGGTGTACAAGCCCAAGGTCAGAGAGGAGGAGGTTCATAAGATGGACATTGACCCAGAGAGAACTACCAGCTTTGATATTATTCCGATTGGGACAATGGACGTTCTTGTTGAGAAAAGTGACAAAGGACCGGTTATGGTGGACAATCAGGTTATGACACCTACTCAGAAGGGATTTGTTGCTTCTAATGATCATAAGGCCAACAAAGCAAATCTCGTCCGGAATACTTCTTGCAAGGTGGTGTCCTCCAGGTTTGAGTCACACTCAAAGGAGGAAGCTTCAATGCTTGAGGTTGCGGGAGAAGAAGGAAAAGGAGCTGGAAAAACATAGGGACGAGATTTTCAACAGCTACAGGCCTATGGTACCACAAGGGTAGGAGTGGAGAGCCAAGACAGCACCTCGGGCAGAGGCGGTCAAACCCAGGGGCGGAGCTAGAGAAAATTTGCTGGGGGTGCAGGACTTCATCACAGCCAACAATATTCAAGTGTGGGTGCAGTTTTTTGGATTAAATGGGTGCTAAAAGGATGAAAAATTGATGAAAACACTTGATTTTCGATTTGGTTGTGGGTGCAGCCGCACCCACATGTCCCAACATGGATCCGCCCCTGGTCAAACCGCCCGAGGCGGTCAAACCGGCTGACCAGGCGGTCAGACCAGGTTCACCACAGACGTTGCCCGTTTTCGCTTCTTCAGTCCCCATGGCTTGAGATAATAAGTTGTCGTCGGTACCTGCTCTAGAAGACGACGAGCAACTTATTGACTACAGTTCTTCTCCAGAGCGCATGGATCTTGAAGACAATTGAGAAGACATGGCCGATTTCAATGTGAATCGCTCTTAGGATGAAATGACCGGTAAAAAGTGTTACATCGACCTTAGAATTGTTTTTTAGTATGCAAGCTTTACTAAAAAGCGTATGTTGACACTCAAAATGGCGTGAAGCCGGATCAGTGGGCAGGTCGGGCCAAGTGTTCGAGGCGGCGGGCCGTGCCTTGTAGCCGGCAAAACCAGCGGTCTAACCGCCTCCTGAGGCAGTTAGACCGCGTCCCCTGAGTCCGAATCAAATTGAGGAGTCCTAGTAGAATTCAAGTTGTAAAGGATTTCCTTGCGGGGCAAGACCTCCCCACCCTATAAATATAAAGGGCATGTGGCCGATTGAGGGCTATCACCCAATCGAAACACAATTATCTTACTTTTTATCTTCAAACCCTACTTTTCCAACCCCCTTTGCTTCCTTCTTCGTCTCTACGGTGATTTGGGGCGTTCTAAGTCGCCTGCCGATCTTAGAACAACCCTAGGCGCGTTGTCCCTGGCGGGGTCCCTCCCGGGGTAGCCATCTTAGGTTTTCGGCGACGCCTCTGTCCAAGGCGGTCAAACCCCCCCCCCCCCCGGGCGGTTAGATCGGCCCGTGCTGGAGGTCTCGACGAGGTGAGATTTCGACTACCGCGCGATCCAGCACACACGTGTGTTCGACCGGAAAAAGCGTCAACAGTTGTGCTTACACAAAGAGATGCAACAGAACCAATATAACTGTTTTTTCCTAAGGGAATATATAACCGTTTTTTTCAAGGAAAAAGAAGACCATTGTAAAAGATAAAGTTAAAGAAGTAATTCATATATTACACATCAGCTAAAAATAAATTATTTACACAAGCAAACATGGAAGAATCTAACCATCTAGCGTCCCTCTAATAACACTGTCATGCTCATGTTATTCATAGAGCTACTAGTGTTTTCTCCTGTTTCCTGGGCTTCAGAATACCTCTGTGAGAAGCTAAAATAAATTATTTACACAAGCAAACATAGAAGAATCTAACCATCTAGCGTCCCTCTAATAACACCGTCATGCTCATGTTATTCATAGAGCTACTAGTGTTTTCTCCTGTTTCCTGGGCTTCAGAATACCTCTGTGAGAAGTAAACAGGCTGTTTTGGAACTGAAAGTTCTGTAGTTTCATTCTCCAGCATGAACACCACTGATGACATGAGCGGCCTACTATTTGGATTGTCTTGCACACACAAGAGTCCTATGTGGATACACCTCAATGCTTCATTCGGTGAACAACTCCCAATAATTGATGAGTCCAGCAGATTCATTGCCTTTCCTTCGTTCCATAAGCTCCATGCCTATGCCAGTTGAATAGATTTCATATACTATCAGCACATAAAAAGTTGTTGAAGTTGCGAATTTCAAGCATGCTACCATATTACATAAGCTAACAGATTTGGGAAATCTGTGATGTGAGTTAAACTAATCTTCAAACCACTTATGATCTCCAAGAGTATGACACCAAAGCTGTACGTATCAGACTTGACAGAAAAGGCACCATCCATTGCATATTCAGGAGACATGTAACCACTGTTAAAAAAATGTAAGTACTAAGTAACAACATATTTGAATTATGCATGTGCAGGAAAATAAAGAATTAATTTTAAGGCTGAGGTGTGGACTACTCACTATGTCCCAACAACTCGATTAGTATTTGCTTCATGCTGGTTTCCTCCAAAGATTCTTGCCATACCGAAATCTGATATCTTTGGGCTCATATCCGCATCCAACAGTATGTTGCTTGGTTTGAGATCTCTGTGAATTATCGTCAATCTTGAATCCTGGTGGAGGTAAAGAAGTCCCCTTGATATTCCTTTAACTATCTTGAACCTTGTTGGCCAATCAAGAACTTTTTTACTTGCAGCATCTGCAATGGTCTTACAAGTAAGCACCCAAATTCCAGAAGTATCTATGACCACTCTCCACCTTTAAAAAAAAAGATTATGGAATTTACCAAAAATGAAGGAATCCAAGCTTTTGTTCGGTAAATATTCGTAAATCAGCAATTTCTCATCTCCATGAATGCAGCAACCAAGAAGTCTGACGAGGTTTCTATGCTGCAATTTGGCAATCAGAACAACTTCATTTCTGAATTCTTCTACACCTTGTCCAGAGCCCTGACCGAGCCTTTTGATTGCAACTTCTTTGTTCTCATCCAGCATACCCTGCATGGTTTGATCATTCTTCATAAACTCAAAGGGCAGTGTCATAGATTTCATACTAGTACTGCTCAAAAGATTTCTGTTACCTTATAAACTTTCCCAAATCCACCTTGTCCAAGCATATTGGCTTCAGAAAAATTGTTTGTTGCAGTAATTACATCCCCAAAGCTAACAAATGGAAGCTCTAGATTTTCATCACCAAGTTCATTTGAAGCGTTCAAGTATCCTAGAATCTCTTTCATCTGAATATTCTTGTTTTGTCGTTGGCCTACCAGAAAAATCAATCAGTATCGTCTATTAGCAGTAGCAAAGAGAGCAGTAAACATTTGCCTTCTGATCTTTCTGAATAGTGAAATACTCTACCTCTAAGCCTGCATATCCAAATAAGATACAATCCTGCGGCTGTGAGTGCGAGAGCAGACGCAAGAACTGGAAGCACGATTCTTACCACATCCATCCTCTTCTCTTTAGCTGCAGAAATGTGGCATTAAGATGATGAAAAATTAATTCCTTCAGAATTAAAATCTACGTACTCAGTATGCAGTTTGCAACTTGTGCTAGTAGCTTACCAAATTCAGATTTCGCCAACCTCACGTATAGATCCTGCCCCTTGTCTACATACCGGACGTCAACAATGTAATCCATCCACATGACGCAGCCACTGCCAGCGCCTCCTCCCCGGATGTCGGCGGCGGCGTAGGCCACGCACGAGCAGTTGGCGAAGCACCTTGCTCTGCACTGCTCCAGCGTCGAGCCTATGTCCACCGTCGTTGTCGTCCGTGTCCGGGAGCTTCACTCCCGCACCGCCATGAACCCGTCCGTCGTCGTCCCGTTGCCGCACTCCAGCGGCACGTTCCTCCGGCACCCGCCACTGGACTCCCTCATCGACCACTGCGTCGGGTTCACGGGGCTGAACCCCACGATGCAGCTGCAGAACAGCGTGGACGCCGTGTTCACGTTGCACAGGCCGAACGCGCCGCACATGGCGTAGTCGTCGCACACGTCCCTCGGCGCCTGCGCGAAGGTGTTCCACACGCGGCTGGCTGGATCCCACGCCTGCCGCTGCACCACGCCGACCTCGCTCAGCACGAGCCGAGAGACGGGCGCGCCGGCCGTGGCATTAAAGGTGTATGCGATCTCGTCGGGGCGGACGACAATCTCGATGGAGAACCTCGCGGAGTACGACGCTATCTCCGGGATGCCGCTAAACCACAGGCCGTTCCACGGGCCCGAGCGGTACTTCTTGACGTCGCCCTGCCACACGACCGACTCCGGAAGGCCCTTGGTGTCCAGCACCTCACGGTAGTTCCCCGTTGAAGGGTCGTTCTGCGCGCGCCGACGTGAGCGACCACTCGACGCCGGTCTGCGGGTTCTTGCCGAGCCTCATGCCGGCGAGCAAGGTGTTCGACGGGTGGTCGAACGACTGCCACAGCACGCCGCCGCCGCTCTGCTCGCGCACGACCAGGTTGCCGGACTCGAGCAGCTCCGACACCGAAGACGAAGAGGAAGATGCACCGGTCGTGTTTGAGGACCAGGCAGTCTGGCCAGAGCCGTCGAGAAGGCGAAGGTTTCCGCCGGTGCTGAACACCAGTACGCCGGAGGTGTTGTTGAGCGGGGTGTCACGGTTGGCGACCCAGCAGACAGCGTCCAAACCAGACGCGGTGAACCAGATCCCGAGGTATCTTTTGGTTGGCACTCCTCCGGTCGGGGTGAAGAACCCCAGGGTGAACGAACCACCGGCAGAGACCAGCGTCTCGCCATCGGTGATGTTGCCGCCGCCGCTGAGCGTGTCAACTGCAATGCTGCCGGCAGAGGGAAGGAGGAGCACGGAGAAGATGATGGCAGGAAGGTAGAGAAATTCGAGGGCTGCTGCCGCCATAATTGACGATACTTCTTGTCCTTGCACAAGAAATTTCATACAGTTATATATACTCGTTTTAGTCAAAATAAACTTTGGACGAAAGAAGAGGTGCGCTAATCGCTATTTCCCATTGGTTGCATACTTTAGCAGTATATATGATAAATTCGCAATATGCCAGAGCAAGTTTGTCCACGCTGACTGACTTGACTGACTGAGCTTGTGGAGGATACGTGACTGCTTACTAGCATGTCAATAGAAGTCACATCCAGTAGCAATCTATGACTAGAAATCTGGAAATTCATGAACACTCCCCTACCAATAATAGAATTAAATAATTTAAGATGTTCCATGTCATCTTGTCCTCCTACAAAGTATCGATGCGTTATGTGTGTTTCACAAAGGCTAATATTTTCGACGTACCCCAGAGAGTCGTCGTGGACGCGGAAGTCAAGATGATGAGGATTATTAGGATTTCAGTTTCCATTTCCCTTTTGCCACCAAGGAAAACACCAAAGAAACTGCGCGGAACTTTTGGCCGGAAGAGCAGACCTCCGAACTACCCTCGACTTGTAAGAAGTTGTCGAAAAAAGACACCATCACAAGAGACGTGCTCCTATGACTTGTCAACTTGTGTCTTCTTTGAGTTCTCGTCAGTCATAGGAGACGCAGACACTGAGCACGCGTCTCTTTTGTGGCGGAGAAAAGATGACACAATTTTTTAAAATTCCATATGCTATAGAACGCCCAGATGCGAAATATCTATCAATTTCGTTGAAACTCACCTCGCATTCACACTCTACAGCCACGCCCGCACCGAGAAATTTCATGACACAATTCGAGCGCCTCACACGTCTTGACACCAGGGTTCACAAAACCGTTGGGAACCGGCCGGTTTACCGCGGTAATCGGTGTTACCGGTCCGGCCCGGTAGCAAAACCGACCGGTTTCCCATCCCCAAACCGAAACTAAAAAATCCTCATCTCGGTCAACCGGTCTGGTTCACCGGTTAACCAGTCCGGTTTTTCAGTCACGAAAAATCGGACCGGTTCCGGTTTTGCGAACCCTGCTTGACACCCAATTCGAGCGTTTTTCAAAAACTGACACCGGGAACGTGAATTTCTTCAAAGTAGGGATTCTCCTCCCTTTCCTCTCTTCAGCCCTAGTAAAATGACCAAAACACCCCCTTTCTTCTTCCTCTGCATCTTCTTCCCCGATGGCTGCCTCATCCAGACCGCCACCGTGTCACTCCTCCACCAGCTCTGTGCTCCTTCGCTGCCTCATCCATACCACCGTCGTGCTCCTCGCCTTCCTCCCACGGGCCCCTGTCCCCGCCCACCGCCGCCGCTCTGTCCCGTCGTGCCGCCCGCGCGGCAAGCTCGCGTCGGCCGGCCAGGGAGCGCAGCGAGCTCTGCGGCGGCCCGGCATGGCGAGCTCAGCGGGCGAGCCGGCCAGGGCACGGCACGCGACGAGATCTGTGGCGAGCTCCGCCGCTCCCTTGGCGCCCCCGGCCTCCTCTGCCGCGGCCCCTCCTCCACGAAGCCGCCTGTGGGGAGCTCGTGAGGCCAGCCCGTGACGGGCGCGGCCTCCCGGGAGCTCGCTGAGCGCCGCGACACGGGGCTGGCGGGCGGAGAGGCGGTGATGGCTCGTAGACGAGAGGGGAGGCGGAGCCTGGCGGATGAGAGGGGAGGCGGTGGCTCGCATGACGACCACGCCGGGCGGGCGGCGGAGATGGTGAAGAAGAGATAGAGGTAGAATAAGAGGGTATGCTTTCACCGGTGGCTGCAGGGTGAAATAGGAGAGAGTCCCTTATTTTGAAGCAATTCATGTTCCCGATGTCAGTTTTTGAAAGGCTCGCGAATTCGATGTCAAACGGTGTGAGGCTCTCCAATTCGGTGTCATTTTTTTAAATTTCTCCGCCCGCACCCCGCAACTCTTGTTGGGAATTCAAAAAGATTCAAACACCCAGACAAAAATAGAAAGATAGAAAAGCGGCTGAGAATTCGAGAAAAAGATATCCCCTTTACACAGGGACAAAGGCTCCCTTTTATAGTACCCGCATGACACTTTTACATTTCGAGAATGCCCTCGCTTCCCTAGCGTCTCCGAGGAATATGCCTGCACAAAAATGTCCAAGTTGATCATGCCTATTGTGTGATCACCCCTTTAAATTACAATTGTGCCCCTGAAAGCTCACACTTCTCATGTGTTCTCTTTTCTTCTTCAGCACGACATTGACCGGTTCAACTCCGAGGATCACCATATCACTTGGATTTCGACAAGCTTTGCTCTCCTGGGCTTCGCATGATGATGTCACTCCCGGAGACTCCCGAATCTTCAAATCTCCTTGGACTTTGGCCACTTGCATCATCATCCTCGCACCAGCAAAGATAAGGGGAAAACACTTTTTTTGAGACTTCACCCCTTATAGAGTCAGAAAGATATCTGGGTTTTGGTGACTTTTATTCATGATGACATCACTTCGCTCCAGACTGTTGAATAATGCAAGAAAAGGTAAATTAAAGTCTCCCCCTCCGAGGCTCACATATACTTGGGAGATGTTAAAAAAACGTCCTTTCTAAACCCTCAAATACCAAGATTCTTTTGCACTTGGTCACACCGCTCAAGATCTTTAGGTTTTGATTACCAAGCACTATATGATCAAAAAACTCGTTCAACACTTAGTGTCGGGGTTCTATACCGCCGACAAGTAAATTTCTACCGATCACGTGTCGGATCCGGATGGTTGGCACAAGAGACACGAGGATGTACACTGGTTCGGGCCTCCGGAGAGTAATACCCTACGTCCAGTCTCGAGGGGTGGTGTTCTTATGCCGGGATTGTTTGTAGTAGGGGGTACAAACTAGTCGGGAGAGGGAAACGAGGCCCAAGTCCCTGGAAAGAGCGATTCGTGCTTCATGGGTG
This sequence comes from Cenchrus purpureus, assembly GCA_022644695.1. Lineage (NCBI taxonomy): Eukaryota > Viridiplantae > Streptophyta > Magnoliopsida > Poales > Poaceae > Cenchrus > Cenchrus purpureus. The sequence goes on along the minus strand of CP053456.1, from coordinate 28,287,633 downwards.
TGTGGTGTGCATATGTCTAACCCTTAGAACGGTTACCCCCTTCCCCCTTTTATAGGTGCAAGGGGGAGGGGTAAAAGGGGATACAAAGATATGTTACAGTGCTACAGTGCCAAACTGTAGCAGAGTTGGTGAAGACCACATGGGCGCGCCGGAGTGGTTGGATCCGAGTAGTTGTTGTCAGGGCTTCTCGGGTGCTTCTCCGAGTGGTTGCTCACTGTGGACAGTTGACCCGGGATCCCCACGTACGACGGCGCAGTAGGTATATGTCTTTCAGGGTGTAGCCGGGCCACCGTGCTGATGGGACGGTGCGTCCTGTGTCAGACAGGACGGTGCGCAGTGTGGCGAGCGTGGGACGCATTGTGCCGTTCGTGGCGTCGGTCCGTAATGGCCGCCCACGCTGTTCTGACACCAGGCGTGCCCTGCCATTACGGTCGGGCATGGGGAACTTGCGCCTTGCGTGGCGCCGCGGGAGAGGTTGAGAGCTGAGGTTGCACCACGTCCGCGGCGGGCCCCCTGTCCCGAGCTTGACTCCCGTATGGGGGCCCGTCCTTAGTCGGAGACGGAAACTACTCGTGTGAATGGGTAGTCGGGGGAGAGGTGGGGACTACTCGTGCGAACGGGTAGTCGGAGGCGAGGCGGAGAAGTAGTCGTGCGAACCACCAACAAGTCGGAGATGAGGTATCTTGTTGTACGGGGCGTCAGGTACTCGGACCGTCAGTCGCGTACCCCTTGGTTGATGCTCGTTGCTTGGTGGGCCCTAGTCCAGGCCCTCGTCACTTAGCCGCTTGGCCTCAGAAGCTCTTTCTCGTTTCAAACTATCGGAACACTCTTGTTCTTGAACCTCGCAAGTGATTTCATTATCGTTTTAGCAAATTTTGGGGAGCTATCAGAAAGTCATGTTTCCTCTGACGCCTCGAGGGTGGCGTGTTTTGGTTGATTCCCCAACAACTCTGTCTCCATCATCCTCTCTTGTTCCAGATCTCCCCATATGTGAGCTTCCTCGTCAGACGCTGACAACATCCTCCCGCCGCACCACCCGCATCGAGCCTAGCCGCCCTTGCCCTCCTCCACCTCTTTCCTATTGTGCATCCTTCCTCCCCAGGTGGTGCAGTGCCAGGCCTCCCTACACGCGAGCTCCAGGCCGTGGACTGCTCCCTCTGGTCCTCGCAATAGGTTTGTTCCTAGGTCACAGGAGACAGGTTGGCAAAAACACGTCTGCAATGAGCCTACCCTCATAGGAGATGCGAAAAATCCGCGTCTCCAAGGACTTGTCATTAGAGACAAAAATTTAGTCACAAGAAAACAATGTCTCCTTTGACTCTTAGCACACGTCTCCTTGGTTGATTTCTTACATAGTGACGATCAAGATTTTGGAGAGCGCAACTACTCATTGTGTACCTATATTTCCTGGAGGTGCAAATGCATAGCGATCATCTGCATGACTACGCCTTTTGATCGACTACATCAAACAGGCTTGATTAGCAATGTCGGGTAACGGTCCACAATCCCGAGATACAATACAGTTTAAGGTTTAACCCTTTTCAGTCCTTGGTTCTTGCAGATAGCTCCTAGATGTTTAGTTTTCTCATTGTTTTGTACCTATACCTTGTTTAATAAGATCGTATTTTTTTGTGTTTTAGCTCCCTTTTGAGTGATTTTTCCACTCACATGTTCATCTTAGCATGTAGATGAGTTTTGTACCACTTTTTAGTAGTATTTATGATGATGGGGACATTGTTTTTAATTTATTTCATTTGTTTGCTTGTATGTGCGTGCTCTAGATGTTTGCTTTGGATGATTAGTGTGAGTATAAGAAACACTATTCGAGTGTTTTGAAGAGCAAGAGTGTTGACGGTGAATTTTGGTGCTCCAAACATACTCGCTACACTTTGGTTTGAACTTGATTATGGAACTAACCTGCCACTAGACACACTAATGATATAACAAGTTCAACTTTGTATGTGCATTTGGACGTGTTGTGTTTTTGCAGGAAAACATAGACAAAAGGAACGGAGTCACAACGAGTTCAAATGAGCAAATGAGGAGTTTCGTTTATGTTCAAGTGCAAGGCGAAATCACTTCCAAAGGTGGCAAGGACCAAGGTGCTACGACAGATCATCCCCGAGGACTAAGACGTAAAGATCAAACTTCATGCGAGAAGACCCCCTATCTTGATCGTGGGGATAACGACGCCAAAATGAAACAAATGAAGGGGCATAAATCCAAAACGTCAAGATGAGCCACGGGGAGGAATACGGGCCCAGTTCGACCTCCCCTTTGACCTAGTGCCTCCTCGGTTGATAATAAATAGTCCCTACCTCAACGGCCGCCACAACCATTCATCACAACTCGGCGAAACCTAGAAGCAAGCACCGGGGGGAGACGACGGCCGCCTCGAGTCCTCGAAGTTGCTAGGAGATGGCCTAGGCCTACCCTAGCCGCCATGGCCTCCTTACACGGTTGAGCCATGGTGGAGTTCTGGAGCTACGCATACGTCATCATAGGTATGGCCTCGGTGGTGATGGTGTAATGCATACTTTCATGTGAGTAATGATAATCTTGTCATCTGATCTTTTAAGTGATTTCATGTCTCTGTTCATGCTTTCTACCTATCGTGAATATGCTTGTACCTTAGTCTAATGCTAGGTTAGACTACATAGCATGCTTTATGTAATCATGGTGATTAGATCTAGTATGTCGATCCTTAATGGTTTGTAGACATGTTCGCTTGGACGTGCCCTTAGACTCCCCGCCTGAATAGGGGCGCTTCGTGACAGGACTAAGGTTTTGAAAGGCGGATGTTTTCGGGAGGAAGGCCGGAGGTAGGATTTTAAGGATGCTATTAGATGAGATGTTGATTTGTTGCTCTTTAGCTGGAATTACAACTACAATGCGATAGGTCTAGTTACCCCTTTGGTTGCGCTTTACCAAGCCTATGTTTGTGCATGTGATCAACCTATATGCTATAACTCATATCTATTAGGTTTAACTCTCATATGCAATCAACACCTCATGTAGTGTTAGACCGGTTAGATTAGTTGCAAAAACCCTAGGTAGTTTGCTTCCGATCCACGGATTGATACCTTGGGTTACCCCGAGTGAGAAAGGCCACACGTGATTCGTACGCTTGCGGATCGAAACGCGACACGTGTTTCAAACGTCAACAAAGAGCTTTAGATAATCTAAGTAGCTATTCTTTGGAGAAAGTCAAGTGTGTCCTTGCACTTCTGTCACAACAACCTTATTTAATCACCTTTTGCATTGTTCTGCATTTAATATCGATGGGTCCTATTAAGGTTTGTCTAATTTCTATTATTATTCCTTATCAACTTGGGTTTACCTTTCTGTTGGGTAGCTATGCTTAGCTGCTATACTTGGGTTATGGTGCTTTAATTAATAAACTCAATTATTAAACTTTTTTATGTTATAATACATGATCACTATGCTTAATTGAAATATGGAGTGACCACCCAAGAAAACATGCAACCACAAGACTAATGGGCTCCGATCTTGGCCAAATAATTAGAAACATTAATCTTTATTAATATTACCGAAGGGTCAAGAGGGACGGGGTATAAACTTGTCCTCTTGGGAAGTGAACTTAGGTAAGACACTATACCCATTACCATTAGAGATGTTTACGATTTGCTACTCATTCGGAAACCTTAGCGAGTTGCTACGTATTAGTGAATCTTTGTAAAGGACATGTAGTAAACCCGTAGCCACTCACCTTGGAAGTATTTAAGTGCCTTGCAAACCCAGGCGACATGGGAAACACAACTTGTGAAAGTGTACAACTTCTGCAAAGTGTAAAAATGATATAAGAGTCTTCTCATGGTCGAGAGTGGTCTGTACCCTTACATGATATTTGAACTTGAAGATGAACTTAAATCGTGATTATGGTATGGCATTTCTTTATGTTAACTGTGGGTTGATATATACTTATATCTAGTTATCATGCGCTAATAAAATTTGATCAATTTAAAGTCTTAATGTAATCAACCAATCAATATTTCCTTGTTTAAGCCTTGCATTCATATGTCCCCACACTTGCTGAGTACGATATGTGCTCACTTTTTGCTATAACCAATGTTGCTCAGAAGAAGAATGTGCTATGAAGTTTTCTGAAGAAGTTGTTGAATGCTAAGTGCTAGGCTTATGTGACCTAGTCGATTGCATGTGAAATTTGGAGTCTTCATTTACAGGATTAAGCATATATTTTTGATAAACTCTTTTTTTTACAGAACCTCTTGATTCAAAATAGACCAAATTCCACGATTAGCTAGTCCACATTTTGACTTCATGGATTAAGACATGAAGGAGCCAAGCAAGGAGGAAGGATCTTGAACAGAACAATGACGGGCATACCTTCTTGCTATGTGGCACCACTCCGTGTGTCCAACTGAGCTGCACGTGCAAAGAAAAACTGCTGCTCATCGTTTCGTCGTGAGAAAACATGAGCATGACAGATGACATGTCCGAAATTTTCTTGGTATTTCTGTGTTTCAATAAGAATAACGCCCGAAACATGAGAGCAAGTTTGCAGTCTAGTAGGTAGTCAGGATAACTTGTAAGCATTTGATGATTGATGTATATGCTGGTGATGTAGTGAGCTGATCTCCAACACTTGTTCGAAATGCAGTGCGTCAATCAGCGCGGCGCATCATAATAATTGGGTTTCGGAACACGAGGCAGTCTGGATTTCGGCCCATTCTGCAAAGGCCTATGGGTGTATAACTTCAAAACGCATAAGGCCATAATGCCTTGCCCTGGACTATCTCATCAGCAGCAGCCCAACTCGTTGTAGATGGCGCGAAAGCCGGCCCAACTGTTCAAATTCATGGCTTTTGATTCCACTCCATCTCACATTCAGATACCCCTAAAAAAAACTTCATCCCACATTCAGATTACCAGTGTCAATACCACACAATATTTAGGGCGTGATGTATTGTAATAAATATTTTTATTGAGTGTTGTTCAAAGATATATAGTTGCACTAAAACAAAGTAAGAGATGCAACGGAAGTACAGAACCAATAAAACTGTTTTTCCTAAGGGAATATATAACTGCATTTTAAAAGATCTTACTATTACTAATTGGAGGCTCCTTTTGAAGCCTTCACATGAAGCCACCTAGGAATCTAGGTAGACAGTCTAAAAAAGAGAAGCTTACACATTAAGCCACCTAGAAGTCCTATGTGGACACTTAAAAAATATCATTGATTTTAATAGCCGTTGGATGTATTTTGTTTCTAAAATTACTCACCTATGCCATTATGAAGAATTAACAAAAACAACCCTCCTATATCTTTGTCTAAATTTTCCACATGTGCCACTATAGAAAAAATTAAATCTAAACCATCTCTCGGTCACATCTAACACAATAAATCTCTTTGCTTCAATTAAAAAATTGTCCAACTATCCTATCATGCCTGCCATTATGAAGAATTAACAAAAACAACCCTCCTATATCTTTGTCTAAATTATTCACATGTGACACTATAGAAAAATTGAATCTAAACCATCTCCCAGTCACATCTAACACAATAAATCCCTTTGCTTCAAATAAAAAATTATCCAACTATCCTATCGTGCATGTCACATGTAATGTAACATAATTAGTCTCTTATCTTTTATCTCTTTCCCATGTTTAAATCATAAAAGGAATCTATTCTAAAAAGATCTTTAGATAATACAACTAAAAACTAGAATGTACATGTATATACATGCCAATTAGATTTTTCTTGTCTTGAATATCTCTTTCATACTTTAATCATAAAAAAATCCATCCTAAAAGGTTATTAGCTAATACAACAAATTATATACTTTACCCGTGCTTATATAAAATTATAAAATGAAAGATGACAACTTTCAAGAAGCATCTCTTTTGTGTACTGCTTCCATCAACTAGGGATTGGTGCTACTTTACCAACGGAACTAGGTCCCCTGCTGCTATTCAATAGAAATGTGCGATCAACCTAAGTATTTTTCTATGGCTACACGGAACCTTTTACACCCAATGGTTACACTAGAACACTAGAGATCCATCCACGACGAGACATTGTTTTTCGAGTTTATTTGATTTCTCTTCTACAATTAGATAACTTTTAAATTATTTTTATTATTCGGTCTGTTGTGTGCTACAGTTAGATTAATTTTTGATGGCATAAGTTACGAATACTAAATTATTTGATTATTTGTCCTGTTGCATGCCACAATTAGATTAATTTTTCATAGCATAAGTTATGACTACTAAATTATTTGTTTATTATTAGGTCTGTTGTGTGCTAGGTATAGATGACTTGCTTCTCAAAATTATTCTCAAACTCTTATTATTTTCAATTATTTCTATCGAATTATATCTTACTTGATTGTTATTCGTGTACCATAACTTATGTATAGAAAATTTTCAAATTTGTATATTATGTCTATGGTATGGAAAAATAAGACAATTAGATCCATCACCATATTTTGCTAATGCAGTTGAACAAGTTGCAATAGTGAACTTTGCTAAAAAAAGAAGTTGCAATGGTGAATAAAACCTTAAGTGAAATTAGACCGGGAAAGGAATTGTGGAACATCAAGGAAAGGGTGACCAAATTGTGGATATGTTTCGTTTGATTGCCTTTTTGTATTATTTTTTGTTTACAAATTATTAATGATGATGAAAAAAGGAATCATAAGAGCAACTCCAAGAGACTAGCTAAAATGACTTGGCTAGCTAAATTTTGGAAAAAAAATCTCAAAAACACTCTTCCAACAGACTAGCTATCTGCCCAACTAGCTATCCTGACTAGCTAAATTCGTTGCCCCGCTAGCTATCTTTGGCTAGTGGCTGGTGACTAGCTATCCTTATTTTCATGAGTATGACATGCGAGACCCACTGGTGGTGGAGCATATAGAGAGTTCAGATTAGAGAGGCTGTTGGATTTCAACAACTTTTTGCTAGCTATTTCATTTTACATACTAGCTAAATCAGGATTTTAACTAGTGATTTTTAAAGAGGCTCTGGAGTTGCTCTAATGCACGGTATTATCAATAAGACCTATATGGAAAAGTTTAAACCACTAATTTAAGAAGGAAATGTGTACATAAATGCAAATATCAGAGTCACACCAACAACATAGAAGTATCGACTAATGGAAAATGACAGGATCGTACGTCAACTTCTTACCCACAACTACTCTAAAAAGGTTCAAAGAATTAATGAAAACATTCCAAAGTATAGTTTTAAGTTCATGAGCATGGATATGCTTTCAACAAGAATAAATGTGGACACGTACTGTCGGGGTTCTCTACCGCCGGCAGTAAATTTGTATCGATCGTGCGTCGGGCTCGGATGGTTAGCACAGGAGACAACGGGATTTATACTGGTTCGGGCCTCCGAGGAGTAATACCCTACGTCCAGTGTCGAGCTGTCGTGTTCCCGAGCTAGGGGTGTTTGTAGTAAGGGTTACAAACTGGTCGGGAGAGGGTGTCGGACCCAAGTCCCTTGAAGTGGTGTTCGGACTGATGAAGATCTAACCCTTGTAACGGTTGCTCTCCTCTCCCTTTTATAGTCACAAGGGGAGGGGCACAAGGGGGAAGTAGAAAAAGAAGTACAGTGCTCGGTCACTGGGATGTCCCGTCGCGCGCCACTGTCCGTCAGGGCGCATTGAAGTGGAGCCGCACTACTTGGTCGTAGGAGCCGCCGTGTGGCCGGGCGTGGCTGTTCACCCCGAGCCGCTTGGCATCTCCTCCGAGTAGTTTGCTGTCGTCTCGGCCTGCCCGAGTACTCGACTAGCCCGCCACGCTAAGGCCTAAGTCTAGGCTTGAGCTCGTCGTAGGGGGTGCTTGAGTGCCTCGGGCTAAGTTTGCGTGTGGCAGAGTTGGAGATGATGTTGATGGGATGGCTGCGCAGCCGGGCAGACCTGCATTAAGGCTCTTGTCGGGGCCAGCCGCTTGTATGGTCGCCAGCTGGTGCATGTGCATGGCGCGGGGAGTCGTTCCCCCACGCGTCATAGCGAAGGTGCTTGCGCATCAGGCTCGCGCCGCGTGTCATGGCCCACGCACCAGTCGGAGTCGGGGGGAGCTCGTGCGAGGCGGAGACTCGTCGGACGGGATTCCCCTTGTGGGGAACTGGTCGGAGAAGCTGCCAACTGGTCAGAATCGTGGCGTCTTGCCAGTGTGGGTCTTGACCGGGGTCCTCAGTCTTTCTCATCTTGAATCTTGGCATTGACATTGTCAATCTTGGTCTTCACGTTGTCAATGGTGCTGGATTTACTCGTGATCAGAGAGATCTTTTCGCCGTCAAAGGGGCCCTAATCCGGGCCCTCGTCACGTACCTATCAGGTAAAACATTGTTGACTTTCCAATTTCTACACTTTCACTAATTTTATGACCATTTAATAATAATTCATATTTATGTTTCATAGATTTTATAGGACAAATTGGACCCGTAGAAGAAACAAGGACAAATTTCGGATTTATCAAGATCTATGATATTTGGCTCTTGATTGAGTAATTCTAGTTTTTTTAGTAGAAAGCAGCTACAAAACTTTCAACACTTACATGCATACTACAAAACCTACATTGAATTAAAAATATCTTTCATAGTGCCCATGAAAATAATTTACCAGTGATACCTGACATCAACCGTAACATGATCCAAGAAAATGAAGCAAATCATGAAACACATAAAAATAAATAATACACTGGTGGAATCGTTACATATAATGATCTGAACAACTCTTAGTTATTAATTATTCATTTATAAATCATAAACTAACCGACGTCATTTTAAATGCAAATATTTACGCGGTTCAATTTCAGAAGACCGGCCTCCGACGCACCCATATACTCAAATTAGATTATCTCTTGATTAGTGCTACATTGGGAGCAAACTGTAACAAGAAGATAAGAAATACTAAGATTTGTGTCTTATTATTGCGGTGGATCTTTCAATAAAATAGAGTTAATTGTACTTATTATTTTTCCAGCATATTATGCAATATAATCTTAAATTATAAGGATCTCTCTCAAATTATGCTGACGAAATGCTAATTAATATATTATATTTACAATCTATGTTGCAAAATTGTGTGAACCTTATTATAATACTCCTAATAAAAGTAAACAACAATTACCAATAATTAAAGTAAAGTGCTAGCCCGTGCGGAGACACGGGTTGACGGACTAGTAAAACTAAATAAGTATATAAGCTATTAATATATTACACATCAGCTAAAAAATTATTTACATAAGCAAACACAGCACAATCTAACCATCTAGCGTCCTTCTAATAACACTGTCATGCTCATGTTATTCATAGAGCTACTAGTGTTTTCTCCTGTTTCCTGGGCTTCAGAATACCTCTGTGAGAAGTAAACAGGCTGTTTTGGAACTGAAAGTTCTGTAGTTTCATTCTCCAGCATGAACACCACTGATGACATGAGCGGCCTACTATTTGGATTGTCTTGCACACACAAGAGTCCTATGTGGATACACCTCAATGCTTCATTCGGTGAACAACTCCCAATAATTGATGAGTCCAGCAGATTCATTGCCTTTCCTTCGTTCCATAAGCTCCATGCCTATGCCAGTTGAATAGATTTCATATACTATCAGCACATAAAAAGTTGTTGAAGTTGCGAATTTCAAGCATGCTACCATATTACTTACATAAGCTAACAGATTTGGGAAATCTGTGATGTGAGTTAAACTAATCTTCAAACCACTTATGATCTCCAAGAGTATGACACCAAAGCTGTACGTATCAGACTTGACAGAAAAGGCACCATCCATTGCATATTCAGGAGACATGTAACCACTGTTAAAAAAATGTAAGTACTAAGTAACAACATATTTGAATTATGCATGTGCAGGAAAATAAAGAATTAATTTTAAGGCTGAGGTGTGGACTACTCACTATGTCCCAACAACTCGATTAGTATTTGCTTCATGCTGGTTTCCTCCAAAGATTCTTGCCATACCGAAATCTGATATCTTTGGGCTCATATCCGCATCCAACAGTATGTTGCTTGGTTTGAGATCTCTGTGAATTATCGTCAATCTTGAATCCTGGTGGAGGTAAAGAAGTCCCCTTGATATTCCTTTAACTATCTTGAACCTTGTTGGCCAATCAAGAACTTTTTTACTTGCAGCATCTGCAATGGTCTTACAAGTAAGCACCCAAATTCCAGAAGTATCTATGACCACTCTCCACCTTTAAAAAAAAAGATTATGGAATTTACCAAAAATGAAGGAATCCAAGCTTTTGTTCGGTAAATATTCGTAAATCAGCAATTTCTCATCTCCATGAATGCAGCAACCAAGAAGTCTGACGAGGTTTCTATGCTGCAATTTGGCAATCAGAACAACTTCATTTCTGAATTCTTCTACACCTTGTCCAGAACCCTGACCAAGCCTTTTGATTGCAACTTCTTTGTTCTCATCCAGCATCCCTGCATGGTTTGATCATTCTTCATTAAACTCAAAGGGCAGTGTCATAGATTTCATACTAGTACTGCTCAAAAGATTTCTGTTACCTTATAAACTTTCCCAAATCCACCTTGTCCAAGCATATTGGCTTCAGAAAAATTGTTTGTTGCAGTAATTACATCCCCAAAGCTAACAAATGGAAGCTCTAGATTTTCATCACCAAGTTCATTTGAAGCGTTCAAGTATCCTAGAATCTCTTTCATCTGAATATTCTTGTTTTGTCGTTGGCCTACCAGAAAAATCAATCAGTATCGTCTATTAGCAGTAGCAAAGAGAGCAGTAAACATTTGCCTTCTGATCTTTCTGAATAGTGAAATAGCTCTACCTCTAAGCCTGCATATCCAAATAAAGTACAAGCCTGCGGCTGTGAGTGCGAGAGCAGACGCAAGAACTGGAAGCACGATTCTTACCACATCCATCCTCTTCTCTTTAGCTGCAGAAATGTGGCATTAAGATGATAAAAAATTAATTCCTTCAGAATTAAAATCTACGTACTCCGTATGCAGTTTGCAACTTGTGCTAGTAGCTTACCAAATTCAGATTTCGCCAACCTCACGTATAGATCCTGCCCCTTGTCTACGTACCGGACGTCAACAATGTAATCCATCCACATGACGCAGCCACTGCCAGCGCCTCCTCCCCGGATATCGGCGGCGGCGTAGGCCACGCACGAGCAGTTGGCGAAGCACCTTGCTCTGCACTGCTCCAGCGTCGAGCTCATGTCCACCGTCGTGTTGTCCGTGTCCGGGAGCTTCACTCCCCGCACCGCCATGAACCCGTCCGTCGTCGTCCCGTTGCCGCACTCCAGCGGCACGTTCCTCCGGCACCCGCCACCGGACTCCCTCATCGACCACTGCCCCGGGTTCACGGGGCTGAACCCCACGATGCAGCTGCAGAACAGCGTGGACGCCGTGTTCACGTTGCACAGGCCGAACGCGCCGCACATGGCGTAGTCGTCGCACACGTCCCTCGGCGCCTGCGCGAAGGTGTTCCACACGCGGCTGGCCGGGTCCCACGCCAGCCGCTGCAGCACGCCGACCTCGCTCAGCACGAGCCGGGAGAAGGGCGCGTCCGCCGTGGCGTTGAAGATGTAGGCGATCTCGTCGGGGCGGACGACGACCTGGTTGGAGAAGAGCTCAGAGTAGGACGCCATCTCCGGGACGCCGCTGAACCAGAGGCCGTTCCAGGGGCCCGTGCGGTACTTCTTGACGTTGCCCTGCCACGAGACGCAGTCAGGGAGTCCCTTGATGTCCATGACCCGGCGGCAATCCCCCGGCGTCGGGTCGTTCCGCGCGCGCCACGAAGTGAGCGATCACTCGGCGCCGGTCTGCGGGTTCTTGCCGAGCCTCATGCCGGCAAGCAAGGTGTTCGACGGGTGATCGAACGACTGCCACAACACGCCGCCGCCATCGCTGCTGCTCTGCCGGCGCACGACCAGGTTGCCGGAGTTGAGCAGCTGCGCCACGGCAGGAGCAAGGGTTGTTGTGTTCGAAGACCATGCGGCCTGGCCAGAGCCATCGAGGAGGCGAAGGATCCCCGTGCTGCCGAGAACAAGGACGCCGGAGGTGTTGTTGCTGAGCGGGGTCTCGCGGTTGGCCACCCAGCAGACAGCTTCCGGGGACGCGGTGAACCAGATGCCGAGGTATCTCTTGGCTGGCACCCCGGTCGGGGAGAAGAAGCCCAGGGTGAAGGAGCCGCCGGCCGAGACCAGCGTCTCGCCGTCGGTGATGTTGCCGCCGTTGCTGAGCGTGTCGGATGCAATGGCAGCGGCCGAGGCTCCGAGGAAAAGCAAGATCACGGGGAAAATCATGGCGAGAAGGTTGGGAGATCTGGTGGTTGCTGCTGGTGCCTCCACAATGGATGATGCCATCAGATGCTCGCCCTTGCACAAGAAAGCTCCCGGGATTCACTAGACAGTGCTATATATCAGAAAAAATTATTTTCCCTGGGTTGCATCTTTAGGCTTTAGCACGAAACCCGTACTAAAATTATTTTCGCGCTTAATTTCTTGGACAATTCAATAACATCTACAAGTACAAAAAAAAATTGCAATTTCACCTACATACTGATTACTGATTAGTCATTCGCGGCAATTAAGGAAAAAAAAGTAAAAAACAGAGCTTGCATTGCGGTGAGAAAACAAAATGCTACCGTGATATATAAGATCGTGTACACATGGTGAGCATCTACAAATGATCGACTTGGTCCTGGGCGGATAAGTTGCGAGATGCGGTGATGTGCAAAGAAGCTAGGGGGCTCATGGATGATACGTGACTGCCAACTGGTATGTCAAGGGAAGTCACAATCCATGAACCTTTTCTTGCTTTGTCAAGCATATGGGCATGATATTAAGATGCAGAAATCAACGGTAGCTATGGCCTCGCCCGCCGGAAATGGAAACCAGATCGGTTGGGCTGCATCTTCACTGTCGGTGTCTAGCCGGCCGTGACAGAGAGGGTGCCGCTGCAAATCCTAAGTCTTCCATTGGTCTGAACTCTGAGCTCTGAACTTACAATGCTGCGATTGCTGAACCTGTGGACGACGACCGAAATCACCGAATCTTGTATTATCTTCTTGCCCAGTGGTTGGATTGCTGAATGCTGACCTCGCCTGCCTCTTCATCAGGACATGGACATGTATCCCTGTCGTGGCAGTTCCATCATTCGATCTAGAAAACAGCGTGAAGCAGCAAGCACTTTATTAACAACTTGACCTTGTCGAGCTGATCATCTATCAGTACCCTTGCTCCGAGGTTTCGTCCAAAATTTGAGTGGCTCGCAAGCAAAGCGACGGCTCGAAAATGACGCGTGCACGTCGAGCGGGATGCCATGGGCACCGGTGCATCAGAGAAGATCTCCACTTGGACTGTTGGACACACTTGGTGTGGATCACGGCGACTGCACGCGTCGGCGTCATCGGTCGTCCAACACGGGAAGAACTCCAATTGGCGTAGCTCTCCATACAGCAGGGTGGGGCACCTACCGTCGGAGTAGGAAGACACATCCTCCCATGGTGACCTGGGCTGGGCAGCCGGAGTTCGTAGCGGCTTGTAGTTGTGACGCACGTGACGGCGACGGCGAACCTTAGCCACGCATGGGCACCCGGCGCACCGGCTGTCTGCTGCCGCGGCTACCTAGGACTGGTGTGCCTAGCCTGCCACTGCACCATGGCAGCTCGGACTCGGAGTCGGAAGAGATCACGAGGGAGAGGGCGATTCCATGGAGGAAGAGCGGCGGCGGAGGGACCCAGCAGGATGATGAGCACCGTGTCCGGCTCCACACCAACGCGACCGCATGGTTCGTCGAATCGGCGATCAGCTCCGGCGCCGACCGCGCGAGCTAGGGGGCAGATCGAGCTCTGTGGCGCTGCTCGCGCCGCTGCTTCTCGGGCGGTGCCGGGGGCTCACGGGATGAAGCTCGCCATAGCCGGTGCCCGCAGCGCATCGTGCGGGGGAGCAGCAGGGCGGCGGCCAGCTCGTTGACTGGTGCAGGACGACCGATCTTGGCCGCACGTGGCTGATCTAACAACCCAAAGAGGCTAAGGGGGTGGACGGTATTTCTTTAACCGTCCACCCCCGGACGGCAAATGGAATGCCCACCTTAGCAGGGTTTTTTTTCCCAAGCAGTTTGGTCAAACCACGGCCACCAGTTCCGGCTCACTGATCCGGTTTGATCGGTTACCGGTAAAAACTGATTGAATTCGAATCCCAAACCAAAAATGCCAATTCCAACGGTTCGGACCGGTTAGCCAGCCGGTTAGCTCTGGTTACCAGGCGATTAGCTCCGGTTACCGGTGGTTTGAAGTAAAAAACCAGCGCAGTGAAAATTTGGCGTGTTTCAAATTTGAATTAAAATTTTGAAAAATAAAAGGAAATTTTCAAAAAATATTTCAAGATGTGTAGAATCTGATGATGTCAAAATTTTTAAAATATTAGTGCATTTAGTATTCTTTGCGGGCATTAGAAGTTTAACGGCCAATTTTTTCTCCGTTTTCTTTTTTGTTTCAACTTCTAATGCTCGCAAAGTATACTAAATGAATGAATATTTGAAAATTTTTGACATCACCTTGAAGTATTTTTGAGAATTTTTCATTTTTTTGAATTTAAATTTGAAATTTTGAAGGCGGTTTGCAACCGGTCCGAACCGATTACACTGATAATCGCGGTTGCCGGACCTGTTCCGGTTGAGATTTTTAACCCTACACCTTAGAGTTCGCCAGTCCGGCGGTCATCGTCGCCACGCAGCTCATGGCAGCGCCCCCTGTTCCCATTTCGCACCTCCGTCAACTGGAACTACATCTTCCCCTACTCGCCCCGTCGCTCTGCCGATACAGCGTCGCCCAGGAGTTCCTTGCCAGGTTTTTTTGGGGCATGCCGCGCGCCACAGTCGACGCATGCGTGTGCATGGCGTGGGGTGTTGGAGCTGTGCGACGACGGCAGTGGAGCTTGATAGCACGGGCAATGGAGCTTGACGGCCAGGGAAGGTACTGTGAGGTAGCCACCATGAGTGGAAAGCGCGAGCAGGGGAGCGGAGCCGCGCCCATGGGCCATGCCTCGGTCTCGCGAGTCATGGATGACGAGAGAGAGGCCGATTCGGTTGTGTTGTTGTGGGGCGACGATCTTCGCCCTATTCATTTGGCTTATCAGCCACCGGTCATGATACTTTCTCTCGTAATAATATAGCAACAGTGATCGATCAAGAGTACTTTTCTCTCAGAACAAATCAGCACCAGCCACCAGCCATCAGCCAAACGAACACGCTACTTGTCGTCGACACCTCGAGGGGCAACTGTCCTGGCATCACCGCATCAGGGAACATCTAGGCAGGGGGAAAGAGAGTCTCTGGGAGGCGATCGGGGTCCAAGGGACGGACGCGGGCTGTGGATCCGCACCGGTGACGTCTAAGGGTGCGTTTGGTTCACATTTTTGGGCCCAACCAGGCCCACGGGGTGCAGGTTAGGGTTGATTGGTTGCCTGCACCCCCGCCGAGCCAGGCCCCCCAGCTGCAATTTCCCTCCCGCCGCCTGCATCCGGGGAAACGCTCGAATCCTCCGTTTCTCCAGAGCCAGGCTGTGGTGGTGCAAGCGCGGGCGATGGCGATGCCTCGGCGCATGTAGGCGGGAGAAGAGGAGGTGCACGCGGGAAAACTAGGGTTACCGCCCTCCATTTCGCGCCATTTCGCCGTGTTATGCTCACCTCCGCCGGTCGTCTCCTCATTCTTCCACCTCGCCCTCCTCTTCTCCACTACGTCCTTGGTCTCCTGGAGCTTGGTCATCGAGATCCTCGTCGCGGGTAACTGGTGAGCACCACATCCCTCCGTCTCGATTTCGATCCGATGTGCTTCGGTTGCTCACACTAGGGTTCTTCCTCTCTCTCTCTCACCCGCGCAAGTCACCGGCTCAGATCTGGTTTCTTCTTCTCTTCTCCATAAGGTGAAGTTGTTTTCTACTCAGATCCGTGCTTTACCTCCCTTTTCCCCTCCGGATTTGGTGTTTTCCTTATTTTCTCCATCATTCTGATCCGGATCCGTCTTTGGTTGACCTCGTTGGTGTTGAAAAGGCAAGTCCTCTCCCCCTATGGTTTCGATCTGTGCATGCTTCAGATAGATCTTGCATTTTCCCCTGCTATTTTGGTACACCCTGTTTCCATCTGTGCAAGAACTAACACTTATGTATTTGTGTAGGCCCTGCTCCGGATTTGGTTGCGCTGGTTGATTGAGGATTTGGTGTGGCAGTTGCTTGTTCGGATCACGTGGTAATATTTGTCTAACCCATCCCTTCCTTCCTGGCCAATGATGATTGTTTAGCTGTTGTGGATATGTACTACATTTATTCTGAGCACATGTTCTTAGCCAATGATGATAGCTTAGTTGTTGTGATTATGTGGTGCATTCATTCTGAGCACAAGTTCTTAGCCAATGATGAATGTGTACCTGCTGTTAATTGTGTGGTACTTTGATTCTGAGTACAAGTTCTTAGCCAATGATGAATGTTTACCTGATGTTGTTGTGTGGCACTTTGAATCTGAGCACATGCTTTTGGCCAATGATAAATGTTACATGCTCTTATTATTTGGTGCAGTGAATCAAATCACATGTTCTTAGTCAATGATGGTTCCTTTGGTCGTTGTTGATGTGCGCTAAATTTATCTCTTGAGGCTAAGAATTTGTGTAATGATGTTATAATTTATATCTTGAGGCTAAGAACTTGTGCAATGATGTTATAATTTATCTCTTGAGGCTAAGAACTTGTGCAATGATATTATAATTTATCTCTTGAGGCTAAGAACTTGTGCTATGTGAACTTGTGTAGTCATTCTCTCCTATTTTCTATCTTACAGACTTTGCTATCTTCTGTTATTTTGTTTCCTACACCTGCTTGTGACTTTGCTGCATTCTATTTGCATCAAATGATGATATGTGGAGTGAGTTGAGCACAACTTATAGGCCCACTTTGTCCATACCTCCTTCATTATTTTGTTTTGTCGAATTTGGTGACCTCTAAAACAGAGGCATTCAGAACTTGTGCAATGATGTTTTAATTTATTCATACTTCAATCATACTGAGGCATAAGGCATGTGCCATGATGTTTTATTACTTGATACTACACTTAACTGAGGCTCAAGACATATGCCATGATGTTTTTATTACTTCATAATACCATATATTTGCTGTTTTCATGCTACACATTGATGATTGTTATTCTTACCAAGCAAATCCTTTATTGCTGATGATTCTATTTGAACCGAGCACATGCCTATGCCAATGATGTTTTTACACCGAGCACATACTCATGTTCATGATCAAACACATGCATATTATGTTCGATTGAAGGTAGAACCCCGGTGTTTATGACAATTGCTACTCTCATCGCACATACTCTCATCGCAATGTGATGTCCGATGTTGGGAGGGCTAAAGATGCTCCTTAGTGTAAATCGCCTTGTATTCAAACTGAAATTGTATTATGATTGTTTAATTTCTATTTGAATTGTTAATTAGGACATGTATTATTTGGCAAGTACTATTTCAGTATGCAAACATGTATTATTTGACAAGTGTATTATTTGAACTATTCGAACTTAGATATTAGCTTCAAACTTGATTGTGGACTGTGTATACCATGGATGGTGGTAACCTCACCATTCCATGCAAGTGGTGATTTCACTTCTTTCAACCAACCAAACATGCATGGCTGCATTCTTTTCTTGCATCGACACGCATCCGTGCAACCAAACATCGACTCGCACTGGCTCTAGATACCGGCAACCAAACATCGAGTCCTCGCATGCTCGGCCTGGCACAGTGGAGCTCGTACAGCGGATGCGTGCTCCAAAATCAGAGAAGTGAACCAAACACACCCTAAGTTGTGCACGATGTATAGAGATGAAGATCCTTCCTCTTGGCCGCTGTGCAGCGGCAACAATGTGAATCGTGATCTGGGAAGTGTTCGGCAGATCTTAAATGCATAAACCGGCAGATTGGTTGTGAGAGAAATATATTGTGAAATAAATTGTACGACAGATTGGTGTGAGAGAAAAATATGGCACAATAAACCAAACTAGACCTTCCGAACGCTCTCCTGAGCCGGCTACGTAGTAGAATATGATCTAGTCGGAATCGGTCTGTTCAGCGAGAGTTGGGCCGAATCGGACTCAAAATAAAACAATAGGATGGGCCATGTGAAGCTTATGCTTGGGCTCTATATATTGGGCCTGAATTTGCTGGGCCTGTCTTTTTAAACGGTCTAGAAAGCATAATTTTTTTATATATTTTTTTCATTTATTCAAAATAACAGCCGTTTCAAACTTTATCAGTAGCTCGAACCGCCATTTGAATACTAGCGGTAGAACCTCCCGTTTCACACGGCGGTCCAGAACCGCCGCTTGAACGGCGGGTAAGGGCTTGCCGCCAGGCCAAATGGCGGCAACCCTAGCCGCCAAACAATAGGGCGGTTTCTCTGAACGTAGCGGGCGGCAGGTCCGCGCCGTTGGCGGCTGGGGTTGACGGTCAACCGCCATATCACTCGGCGGTAGGTTTTTTTTATGAAATAGAAATGACATCATTTAAATTAAAGATAAATCACCAACGAAATTGCAATGGCATGCACGACACAACTCTAATCCTAACATGCCTTAGGGAATTTAGATACTAGATTACATTCGAAAACTAGTTGTACGAGAACTGGCCAGAGAGCAAGGAGCCGGCGTCTGAGGACTACTGAGACGGCATGTAGTACCCCGGTGGTGGTGGTGGAGGTGAAGGAGGAGGGGACCAATGTCTCATCTTCGCGTGGCATTCACAAGTGCAAGTCGCACAAGGGCAAAGATCGGTTGTCGGTGACGATCTGGGAAGCAAGTGCTCGAGCGCCCGCCAGTTGTAGATGACGATGTCGTGGAGGTAGTTGATGTAATCCTCGATAGGGTCAATGGTCGGGGATCCACCCATTGCGGAAGTTGTCATCATCGTCGAGAACCGAAAATACCAAAAAAATGTTAACAAACCAAGCATGGTTGATGAACAAATATCATTTCCATAGCTTACCCTTGCTAGTGGGCAATGCCGGCAATCGTAGTTGCCCTCAAAATTTCTAAACTATTTTCTAAATTTCTAAACTATTTTCTAAATTTCTACAGTAATTCTACTATTTCTAAACTATTTTCTAAATTTCTAAACTATTTTCTGAATTTCTACGCTAATTCTAGTATTTCTAAACTATTTTCTGAATTTCTAAACTATTTTCTGAATTTCTATGCTAATTCTAGTATTTCTAAACTATTTCCTGAATTTCTACGCTGATTCTAGTATTTCTAAACTATTTTCTAAATTTCTAAACTGTTTTCTGAATTT
This sequence comes from Cenchrus purpureus, assembly GCA_022644695.1. Lineage (NCBI taxonomy): Eukaryota > Viridiplantae > Streptophyta > Magnoliopsida > Poales > Poaceae > Cenchrus > Cenchrus purpureus. The sequence goes on along the minus strand of CP053456.1, from coordinate 28,268,309 downwards.
CTACGCTAATTCTAGTATTTCTAAACTATTTTCTAAATTTCTAATATATTTTCGGAAGTTCTAGAAATATTACCAGTGGAACGGAAGAGCTTCGATGTGGTCACCTCCTTCTCTAGGGATCTGTCTGGAGCCTCCGTCGACCGATGTCGGAGCTCCACCCCGGGTGTAGCTGCTTTTATAGGAGGAGGACACATAGCGCCATTTGTAACGGCGGTAGGCTGCGCCGAGGAGATGGCGGTTGGACCGCCACGCCACACGGCGGTTGGTCGGTCAACCGCCTTCCTCGCGGCTGCCAACCCACCGCGGTTGACGCGCTCTAGGGTCATGTCACTACCACCGCTTTCAACGGCGGTTTAGACTGCCGCCGTGAAACGGCGGCAGGTTCCTACTGCCAGTTCAAACGGCGGTTCGAGGCTAGTTTTGATAAAGTTTGAAACGGCTATTTATTTTCGGAAAATCAACGAAAAAAATATAAAAAAAATTCTAGAAAGCGCGCGCTCTCTCTCAGTCTCTCCCGCCACACGTCACCTTTTTGCTAGGCACAGCAGAGCAGTATCTACTGGCCTATTGGGTGTTACTTTTCTCTCTAACAACGTCATCGATAAATTCACAGATTTACCGCTATAAAAAATTTATATCAAACTAAGAAAGGAAGCAGGTGCACTGCGACGGAGGACGGAGGGGTAAAAAAGAGCAGCACAAAGCTACATGCCAATTTTAATGGTGAACTGATTAGATCCAATTGACAAATAACAAATAGATCATCACACCCTTGTGCCCATCTGACCTCAACACGGGCACTTAGGTAAGATCGACCGTGATGCTATGTGTGCCTCCACTGCTGGATGCTTCCTGCTTTGAGAAATCTGCGTCGCGTAAGAGTGATCCAGTTCTGCTGTTGAACATTGGCATTTTTGGCCGGTTAGTCTCTGGACTTCCACTGTTTAACATTGTAACCACTGCAGACATGCACCCTGTTCGGATGGATGGGATGGTGGATGGATGGTTGGTTTGTTTGTTGTGAGATAAAAGTACTACAGCGACTGATTTCCTGTAGCAATTGGTTACTGTAGCAAAGGTCAATTGTAAAAACCTAAACACCCAGAATACGGCCACATACAATGAACACGCTCGGTGCGGGCCGCAACATCACCGACGGCGAGACGCTCGTCTCAGACGACGGGACATTCACCTTGGGTTTCTTCTCTCCCGGGGTGTCAACAAAGAGATACCTCGGCGTCTGGTTCTCCGTATCCGCCGACGCCGTCTGCTGGGTGGCAAACGGTGACCGCCCTGTCAATGGCAACTCCGGCGTGCTGGTGGTCAGCAACACGGGGAGCCTTCTCCTGCTAGATGGCGCCGGCCAGATCGTGTGGTCGACGAACTCGAGCGGCGCCTCTTCAGCCGAGGCACAGCTTCTTGACAACGGCAACCTGGTCGTGCGCGACCGAGGCAGCAGCACCATCCTGTGGCAATCGTTCGACCACCCGTCGAACACCTTGCTGTCCGGCATGAAGCTGGGCAAGAACATGTGGACCGGCGCCGAGTGGTACCTCACGTCGTGGCGTTCCAGCGATGACCCGTCGCCGGGAGCCTACCGCCGCGTGCTGGACACGAGCGGGCTACCCGACCTCATCGTATTGCAGGGCGATGTCAGGACTTACCGCACCGGCCCGTGGAACGGCCGGTGGCTCAGCGGCGTCCCGGAGGTGACGACGTACATGGACTTGGTCACGCGACAGGTGACGATGAGCACGGGGGAGATATCCTACAGCTACACTGCTAAGCCCGGCGCTCCCCTGAGTCGTGTCGTGCTGACGGAGACCGGCATAGCCAAGCGCCTGGTGTGGGATTCAGGCACCCGGAAGTGGCAGACCTTCTTCCAGGGGCCGAGGGACCTCTGCGACGCCTACGGCATGTGCGGGGCTTTCGGCCTGTGCGACGCCGGCGCCGCCGCGAAGTCGTTCTGCAGCTGCCTCACTGGGTTCAGCCCCGCGTCGCCGGCGGCGTGGTCCTTGAAGGATACCTCCGGCGGATGCCAGCGAAACCTGAAGCTGGACTGTGCCAACGGGACGACGACGGATGGTTTCTTGCTACTGCGTGGGGTGAAGCTTCCGGACACGCACAACGCGACGGTGAACATGAGCACCACGGTGGAGGATTGCACGGCGAGGTGCCTCGCCGACTGCTCGTGCGTGGCCTACGCCGCCGCGGACATCCAGGGTGGGGATGTCCGTAGCGGCTGCGTCATGTGGAGGGATGACATCATCGATCTTCGGTACGTCGACAAAGGACAGGATCTGTACCTGAGGCTGGCCAAGTCCGAGCTCCCGGCGCCCTCGCCACGGCGGACATTTCCTACTGCGCCGGTTGTTGGTGCATCAGCAGCGACCGTCGCCGTTGTTCTCATTATTTTGGTTGTCCTATTTGTGATCAGGAGGCGCCGGAAACCTATAATTATTTCAGGTAATCACGTACTAAACTTTGTTTGGATGTCCATTTTTTATTTCAACTTGGAACTGTTAAGATTACCAAACAGAAACGCAAGTGTTCAGCATTCTAACATTACCCTCTGCGTGTCGAGTGTTTGCAGTTTTTCATAGTTCTTCCAGTGTCCCTTCTACTGACAGGCACAGTGCTGCTCCGTCCCAACCTTCTATTGGACAGGGTAGTCCTGCTCCAACCGTCCGTTCTGTTGAACTGTCTTTCCTGAAGAAGGTTACAAATGATTTCTCCATACACAATACCATTGGTCGAGGAGGATTCAGCGTCGTCTTTGAGGTCAGTGTTAATTTTTTTCAATAATGTCATAGAAATACTTAGAAGTTATTAGAGATGATATATCTTACCGACATGCTTTAAGTATAGGAAATGTTGAAGTTTTAAGAGCTTGACAACATGTATTTAGTAATGCCATCTGCCTTGGACTAAAAAAACAGTGTGTTTTGCTGTTCAAAAGTGCGCAACATGACATAATTGTACAATCTCACCAGGGGAATTTACCTGATGGTAGAAAGGTTGCTGTAAAGAAGCTCACACAGTCTTCTGCTACTGATGACGGCAGTGAAATTTTCATGAGAGAAGTGAAACTGATGTCAGATCTCAAGCATGAAAATCTTGCTCAGCTCCTTTTTTATTGCAAGGAAGGAAATGAGCGCATACTAGTCTACGAGTACATGGAGAACAGGAGTTTGAACCTTTACATATTTGGTACTTACTGTAGTATTTTCTTACACTGCACGTATTATTAATATGCTGTATAGATATTAATATTTTGTCGCTTCAAAAGCGCTCATATGCTATTTATGGGACTGACAGCAAGCGATCACGCACGTCGCGCGTTGCTGAATTGGGAGAAGAGGCTGGAAATCATTGTAGGAGTTGCCAAAGGGGTTGCTTATCTTCATGGACTAAGCAAGGAAGTGATACACAGGGATCTGAAACCATCCAACATACTTTTGGATGACAATTGGAGAGCCAAGATTGCAGATTTTGGAACAGCGAAGGTGTTCGTCGATGGCCAAACAAATCCGACACGAGTACAAACAGCGTATGACTGAAAACCTCTCTATTTCCTGCCTCCTAATGTTTCAATCCAAGAAGTGCAGCAGATTTACTAAGATTCAACACTGTGAAATGTTGCAATAACAATGTATATTACGTTGGGTAACTAGGATGCAATTCTTTCCTAAGCATATGATCGACTTCCTTTCATGTAGCTCCATGTGTTGATGTATTAAAAAAAACTAACTTGTGTTTGTGTTAACTACTAACTGAAGAGGATACACGGCACCAGAGTACGCAGCGCATGGGCACTTAACACTGAAGTGCGACGTGTATAGCTTCGGAGTCGTCCTGCTCGAGATCATCAGTGGCAAAAGGAACAATGCCAGCCCAACGCTGATCTCCGATGTGAGCAACTGCTAACAAGAAATCCTGCAAGAAAATTCATGGATCGATCTGAACTTTGATGCTGCATTTTTTTTTTTTTTGCAGGCCCAGGAATCTTGGAATCAGCATAAGATCAAAGAGGGCCTCCTCGACGCAGCCGTGGCGCAACCGGAGCCTGAGACTCTCCTTGAGCTGGGGAGATGCGTGCAGATCGGCCTTCTCTGCGTGCAGCAATCGCCGGCCGACAGGCCGTCCACGGCTGAGGTAGTCGCAATGCTGACGACGAACAACAGCAGCAGTTCAGGGATCCGGCAGTCGGATAGGCAGGTGTTCGACGGCATGGCCGCGTCGTCCCCTCTCCGCGAAAGAAACCTCTCGACGACGACGCAGGAGGACGCGTCTGGCGCACAAGGCGACTCCATCTATCTCACGTAGCAAGCCCAGCCCGAAGCTGAGTGGACAGGGGGGCCACATGGCCGCCGGTGTGGTGGTCAAAATTTTGATCTGTGAGTCACCGTGTTGTGTCTTGGTTGCTGCTCTAAAATGGTAATTATCATTCTTTTTTTATTGCTCTAAAATGGTAATTAGCATTCTAGCACTAGTAGCCTAAAGAATGACGTCAGCTGCGTACTGGTCCTTCATAGAGGTCTTTTACGGTACACAATACCACCCAACGGTAGTACCGTGGTATTATCGGTTTTTTCAGTTTTGTACTATGGGTAAAATGGTAATTTCCTCGATGTATATTATTGGGAAAATTTTTTCCCTCTGCCAAGGTTACATAAAAAGACTTGATTTCATATATTATAACAATATTATTTTGTATATTTTCGATAATACCCATATACTACCCATACCACTAATGAATAGCACCCATACCACACTAAAAAAACCGGTGATATAGAATTAATCTCAACCGTCAGATCCTTACGTATAGGTCATTTTCTATTACATACGAGTCCTTTTCAATCGATGGTACAGGGTGGTATTGTGTACCTAAAAAACCTCCCTTCGTAATACTTCTGTGTTTTGTTTTTGCGTGTATGGTTTCACGTTGCTTGAGTATTACGACAGAGTTCATGTTTTTTTTTGTAGTGGTATGCACTCCATTCTTTTTCTACTTCTGGTTGACATTGCGAGTCAATCATCAACTTGTTTGTAAGCAGGTGCTGCAGGCTATGCACATCCATGTAGTGCTATTCTTTTAATCGTCAACTTTTGTACAGATGAAGTTAGCTTAAGGTAAGAGTGCCAGCACCCCTGTGATTAGATCCTAGCTCCACCCCCTGTTTGCAGTCTGCAACAGGGAATACAAAAGTTCCACGTCCACTGCCATATGATATGCCCCATATAAGTCAGATCCACAAATGGAGGTCAACTTGCTTGGGATAACTCTCCAGTCAAGGTCTTTTATAGTGCACAATACTACCCAGCAGTATGGTAGTATAACCGTTTTTTCTATGAGTAAAATGGTAATTTGCTCGAAATATATTAACCAGCGTGAGATAAGGTTACATAAAAATTTTCTTATGTTTAATTTCATATATTACAACAATACTATTTTTCATAGTTCCAATCATACCCATATACTACCTATGAATAATACACATACCCCCTCCGATTTGGTAAAAGAAATCGTTTTGGACAAGGTATGGGCCAAACATTGAAAATATAAATGATAAATAACTTTTAAGTCGTTGAGTTTAGAAATGTGAAAATCATATCAATAGATTTGTCTTGAAAATCACTTTCATAAAAATATACATATATAACTTTTCAATAAATATTTTTATAAAAAAGAGAAGTTAAAGTTGTGTTTTGGAGACGTGTCGCTGTCCTAAACGACTTCTATTACCAAACCGGAGGGAGTACTACCGTAAAAAAAATCGGTAGTATAGAATTAATTTCAACCGTCAGATTCTTCAAAAGAGGTCCATTTTTTATTACATACGAGTCCTTTTCAAACAGTAGTATGAAGTAGTATTGTGCACCATAAAAGACCTCCTCCAGTCATGGAATACAACGAGACAGATCTTCTGGTAATTTGTATGGTTGATTAAAGAAAAAATATGTTTGATAATTTGTATTACTGATTCGTTCCGAGAGAAAAAAATAAGAACCCGAACTAAGCAGTTAGATTTCTTCCGACCAAATGCCACCACGGGCTATCCGCTGAAGTATAGGCGCGGGTAAAAATAGGCCCATCATCATCCATTTACTAACAGGTCGGGCTGAATTCGCCAGCGTGCCTGTATCGGCGAAAATTCCATCTTCGGAAAAATACTCAACTTGTCTTTAATTATTCTAGATTTGTGCAAACTCCAACCCAACATACATAATTAAATCAAAGCTGAGAAAGAGAGCACTGCAAGCATGAATGACATTGGAGTGGACTTATGCGTCAGCATTTGGTTTGCTCTTTTGTATGGATGGGATGGAGATTATCTTTTTGATTCAAAACTTTGATATTATATTCCTCTCAAACATAAATATATTCTGTATCTATTATCTTTATACTTGAGTGTTAAAAGAAGGCACCACGTTCGCCGAGAGGGTCTAAAAATTCCAACGTTAATCGAAAAAAATATACACCGTTGGATTTTATGAAGATCTAAAGGTATAGATTAATCCAAAGAATACATAAATTCGGAATTAAAATAAGAAAATCCAAAGAATCCATATTTAATACAAATACAATTGATAAATACATAAATTCGAAATTAAAAATAAGAAAAATAGTAGTTAATGTTTACACAGATTGGGAAGGAAAAAATGATTATTGAAGAGTAAATAACAAATACAATTATAATTTAGAAAGTTTCACATGATGGACATTAAATTAGTTCTCTGTCCCTGCTGAAGTACTAATTATGAAGCTCATGAAATATTTATCTGCATAGGCATGTAGCCTTGCAAGGCTTTAAATGCTAACATTGATAAGACATGACACATGATGAAAATAAATTTCTGTTACGGAATAAAAATCAATCTCTTTGTTGAGCCTCACATGACTCTAATATATATATGAGATGGAAATAAAATTGTTTCTCAAATAAAGAAGAGATGAACCGTGACCCCAAGCTTGACCTCATCATGACTTTAGTGACAACCAAAAACCTCTTCCCTAAACTATACTTCGTAGAAAACCACTCATATATGTAAAAAATCGTCAAATGAAAATACATACGAGAGTTGGATATTGTCTGTTGTTCCCTCCCAAAGTAAGGGATTATAGTGTGGTGCTCTCGAGCAGGCGATCAAATAATCTAATCGACAACATCTTCATGTGAAAAAGAGGGTGTAAGGAGGATAGAGTGTAATTGATGTACCAGTAGTTTAACTCACTCAATGCCGAAAGTCGGAGAAGAAGACACGAGCAGAGCATAAAGCGAGACAAGAGATGTTTAGAGCACGAACTAGGTAGACTATTTAGAGAAAGCAACTATGGACATGGAGAGGTAGCGACAAGAGACTGTGCAATCGCTCAGGGAGACGAAGATGGGGGATTTTGTTTATATACACACTCAATTGCACATTAGCCATTGTTTAACTGGGCCGTCGCTTAGGGACATTAAGATGGGGGAATTTTGTTCAAAGGGTTGAAGTTAAGTCTTGATGGTGGGCCCGCCCATCCTGGCAAGCGAACTCGAGACGACGGGAGATTTGGCGTGCAAAAGTCAAGACACCAGACACAACGCCAATCAGTCCGGATATCACGGGATACTGTTTGTAATCCGATCTAGATATACTTCAGATTGTAACTGACGTGGACTGACCGTCGAATCAACACCGCATCTGCCAAAACAAGCTTTGTCGTCGTAAAATTCAGGTGCACGAGAACCAAATCAAGTTCTTTAGCTACTGAATCAAACTCTTCAGCCACTGAATCGTCCTCCACTACTATCAATTTGACATATAATGTCATCGATTCGACTTCCACTGTTGTTGGATTAACCTCCACCATGGTCGGATGGACCTTTGTTGCTATCGATCGAGCGTCTATGACACTGCTGGATCGAGCTACAAGGCGAACAATAGCAATAAAAGCAAACACTCCCATGGGAGCTCACCTTGATTTGCCTAGCAACGCGAGGCAAGCAGACAAGGTGTACAAGCAGCAACAAGTGTATCAAGCATGCTCTAAGTCTCTTCGATTTTTTTGGAAATAGCACCGAAAAACACAACATGGGTAGAAGGCTAGGGAGAGGAAATACTTGATTCTGGCACATACAAACCTACAACCGTGTCGGAGACAAAAAAAATCAGATGCCACAGGAGATGATAAGATAAGATAAGAAAGATTTGATGAGCAATTCATGTAGGTTTGGATAGCAGTAATTTGACAAAGAAGATGTTAAGTATGGTTTGACATCAACCATATGGGATTTGGAGACCAAAAGCGAGATAATGGCTTCCTAGATAGCGACCAACGCGATACGACTGCTTTGGTCAGAGAAGAACTGAGGTAGTAGACAACAATGGTGGACAAAGCAGATGGCCATAAATGGCTACAACAAATTGTCAAAATGCTCGAAAAATAAGAATGTGCAAGGTTGACAAAAGAGAGAAGACAACAAGAGAAAACATAAGCATTGTGACATGAACAAATATTGTGATACATCCGAGAAGTTAGCACAATGTGCGGAGAAATTTAAGCTACCCAATGCAAATACCTATCATGCATAATAGACATGAGGGAAATAAATTGAATTATCATTATGATGTCACTATTTAGGATAAGCATGCTTTGCAGTAGAGGGACTTTGTGTCCCTAGAACATGAGCTTGCTTGAGAATAGGCCACCTGTTAGTGACATGAGATCCTCTATAATAAATAAAGAGGAACAATTTTTGGACTACACATATCTATAAGCATAGTAAGCTTCCAAAGAAGAATGAAAGTGATGAAATCAAGTTGGTTTGTCGTATATCTTCTAATCTTTTGGAAACTTTTAGAATTAGATTGGTACGTGATGCGTGAAGAACCAAACAACATAATGAACTCAATGATGAACACAAGTATGCCCACAATGAATAATGTTACCTATTATTGATGATCAGTAGTTATCTTGGAAGTTATAAAAGTATTGTCAAACATAATGGTTACATTTTAGAAGACAGAAGGTATGTTCAACAACGACTAAGGACATAGCATTTCAAGCAATAAATATATATCCTAGGAGACATGATACAATATGTATATAAAAGAAACATCTTATGTATTTGTCGGGTCGCAAGTTAGAAGAGAGAGAACCGACCGCCATGCACCATCAACGAAGGAGGGGCCATCGATGAGCAGGAAGAAGAAAAAGAAAGGGGCATCGACCGTCGATCGTAAGGAAGAGAGACTTTCGGACGACAGGAAGAAGGTACCATTAGATGAGATGAAGAAGGGGGTGCACCCATATGGAAAGAGAGGAGGACCTACGCTACCGTTGCTTGAGCCCACCCCCGATCAAACTGCACCACGAGGTACGACGAACTTGCTGGAGGAGTTGGATCTGCGCATCAGAAAGTGGAGAACACAAACTTTGCGTGAGGTCAACAACCGAGCCGAACTCAGGAGCCATGAAATCAACAAGGCAGATTTCGACCATCGAGAGTGGGGAGTAAGAGGCTCAGTCTGTTGAGGCAGGGACTAAGTGATGAGAGGGTGAACAACAATTTATGTCCAATACAGAGCTGGGAGGTTGACACTGTACGCAGGGGTGCAACAGAGCACCAATGACATTCGTTATTAGGTCAGGTTCCATCCACCAAATAAAACACCATCCAAATAACAAAATTCGAGTGTATCAATATCAGTTCTGAATTTTGAGCTCCAATATTTACATCGGTATTAGTGATTTCAAAAGGATGGATAATGAATTAAGATGATAAAGAAAATACAATGCTAACATAATATTTTAAAAAATATGGTTTATTAAATCTAGCCGCGCTATTAGCGCGGGCCAACTTGCTAGTTTCATTGAAACTAGTGTGTTCGTGAGAGATAGATATGAATATATTTTAGTATTTTTAAAAATAAACATTTAAATGAACTATTTAATATTTTTAATTAAAAATAGTGAATGTGAAAAGATGTTGAGACAAAAAAAAGTTGGTACGTGAAAAGAAATATTGAGTAAAAATGTTGGTGAATGTAAAAAAATAGAGAAAAATGTTGGTGCGTATATAAAATGTTGGTCAATGTCAAGAAATGTTGGTGACGATTGTTTAAAAAACTGATAACGAATGCCAAGTTGTCAACAAATGTTGATAGATATCTAAGTATTACAGAAAAATGTTGTACATGATCTTAATATAAGTTTTAAAGATAATTTGCTTATCTACAGTCATATCAGAGACCCCGGCAATCGCGCGCTGGACTCACAGGAGATCGTCGTTCTGAAAGCACCACTGAAAGCTCCAACACAAGAGTTCAAGGGTCGGAGCGACAGTATTCCACAGCTAGTCCGCCACAACGACACGGGCGCACGGAGTCGTGCCATCCACCAGACCAGCACATGAGAGAGAGCACCACACCATGATCTTCCGAAGCATTTTCAACAAATTAAAGACAAGCCAATCAAGTCGACTAAACAAAAGGCAACCAAACAAGTTGACTTCCAATTGTCTATCGTAATACCTCAATCACTGATCTGTACGTTCTTGTTACTTGAAGAGGCAAACGACAGAACATAAAACTAATATAATGTGTACGTTAGAACAAACTGTGATGAGCTGCCTTCGAAGAATTGCAAGTAGGCATGAATTGACTTGCAATTCCAGTTGCAATTTGAAGACATCCAAAATCATCTCTCTTGCAGCGGATGAGGATAACAATAAAAAAAAGTTGCAACAGGTCAGATTTTGACCTAGCGAGATTTAAATAATGCATTAATTCTTCTTCACCCAAAACTTAACTCATTTTAAAAGAATGTTTAGCTAGGCCTCAAACTCAATAATCTCGTACACCACCTTGAGCTAAATATACAATAGCAAGCTCATACATAGCCTTTCTTTATTTGCCAAAAAAAAGAAGAAGAAAAAGGCTGGCATAGGGCAAGAACAACTCCCTCCATCCCTGAAAGACTGTCGTTTTCGCTTCCCGGGAAATAACTTCGACTCAATATATAAAAATATATATTAATATTTATGGTACAAAATTAACATCATTAGATAGATAATTGAATCTAGTTTTTTAATACTTGAAGATACAAATGTTTCACGTATTTTTTTACAAATTCAGTCAAACTTGTGGCACGAAAACTAACGACGACCATCTTTTAGGCACGGGGAGTACTCCATAGGAAGCACCGAAGCATTCGTGTCGCTCTCCTTTCCTTTCATATTATCCATGTGTTCGCACCCAAAATTGGCACAAGGCCGATCAGGCTGACGCCACCGGTCAGACCGGTGTCCCTCAAAGGTCTAACCGGTGGAGCGTCACCCGTAGTCGATCCGGCAATGGCCACACCGGTCTGACCGGTGGGCCTGACCGGTCTGACCGGTGGACCCCGAGTCCGAGTAGAATTGAGGAGTCCTTGCGAATTTCGAGTTGTAAAAGGATTCCTTGAGGGGTAAGACCTCCCCACCCTATAAATATAAAGGGTCACGGCCGTTTGAGGTGGAATCACCCAATCGTACATTACTTTCTACAACTTTTATCTCTCAAACCCTAGCTTTTCCAACCTTGTGCTCTCCTTGTTTGTCTCGGCGACGATCAAGGACGTTACGAGTGGCCTTGCGACCTCAGAGCAACCCTAGGCGCGCCACCTCCGACGAGGTCCCTCCCGAGGCGGCGATCTTAGGTTTTCACCGTGCTGCGCAGCCACCGGTCGGGGCCGGTGCCTGGCCGGTCGGGCCGGTCCGGGCAGAGCTCGGCGAGTTCAGCGTTCGGCGTTCGCGCGATCTGGCGCTCGTGTGTTGACCGAAAGCGTCAACACACTTTTGGCGACTGGGAAGAAAGATCGGGTTCTTTGAAACGTTCAATCTAACCTCACCGGATGGGTGCTCGGTGTGAACTTGACATGAACAACATTGTCACCGCGTCATTGGAAGATCTCTCCGGAGCGCAGAAGTTCAAGGCGCTACAAGAGTACATGCAAGTACAATTCCTAGTCAAGGCCAAGAAGGATCGATCCGCAAGGTAGCAAGATTGAAAGAGTTCGAGCCGCGATCGAGCTAAACGAGCAATATTGAGGTAATTCCCACCGTAAGTAAGAAACCCCGTCAAACTTCTCCTATGAAATCTACGGAAAGTGATGAATTGCTTGCTTCTTACATTGCTCGTTTAGAACGGTTAGAGGATCTTGAAAAGATAGGGCTTTAGGTTTTAATAATAATGAAACTAATAGTAGTACTCCTAAAGCAAATCCTCAGGGGTCTCATCCTAGCTTAGCACCTTTGCCTGTAAATAATGGTAATCATGCATATGGTTTGACACCAAATCCAGATCCGCCGGTACCCTCGGTTTCAACCGCGACAGTTAAACATGGCCGCACCTATCGAACCGATGCAGTACGGTCGGACCGGTGCTATGGAGTTGGTGCCCACCAGCCTTTGCCAATTTCTGTTGTGCCAAATCGATGGTCCTACTTTTTCTAATACAATCAGTAATGTTGGACCTCATTATAGTACAATAATGAATACAACGGCCTCCAAAAACATTATTCCGGACGATGTGTTTGAAAGTTACAGTTAGCTCAAGCTAAGATAGCTCCTATTTAAATAAGATGAATTTGGAGAATCCTCAACCACGACCCAAATAATCCTAATTGGGCGGAATTTAATAGATTTAAGGAAGATTTGGCTAATGTGGTAAAACCAAACTTGGTGTTGATATTGGTAACACTAATTTGTATCAAAAACCATATGATCCGAGTTTGATAGATTTCCTCTCCCACGTGGTTGGCGTATGCCTGACTTGATTAAATTTAGTGGTGATGATGACCGGACCACATGGGAGCATGTTAGTCAATACACTGCACAACTAGGTGAAGCTGGTGTCTATAATGCTTTAAAAGTCGCTTGTTCTCTTTATCTTTGACCTGCACTGCTTTTGCTTGGTTTTTCGCTCGCTTGCTCATATCTTGGGATATGTTAGAACGTAAGTTTCATGATCACTTTTATAGTGGGAGCGTACAATTAAAATTGGATGACTTAACATCGGTTAGGCAAGGAAGAGATGAGGCTGTCTCCTTACCATTAAAAGGTTTAAAGAAACTAAAAACCGGTGCTTTAATTTGTCAATCATCGATATGGACCTTGCGAGACATTTGTCCGAAGGTTTGAGGTCATCCATTAGGGATAAGATAGAGGGCTCGATTTTCTTTCGGTTGCACAAGTTCAAATTAGAGCTTTAGTTGTTGAAAACCGAATGAATAAAGAAAGATAATTTTAAATCACGTCGTTCTAATGTTCATATTATTGATTATGATTACGATAGTTCGGACGATAGTGATAAAGAAATTTATGCTGCTGAATTTGTTTGGCCCTCTAAAGAAAAATCTTATTCTTGTTCATCTCTTAAGCCGGCTAGTAAAAGTCGGCAAGAAGAAATTAAATTTACTTTTGATGTTTCCAAGTGTGATCGCATATTTGATGAATTACTTAAATGGAAATATCAAGTTAACTCATACTATTCCTCCACTTGAAGAGTTGAAAAGCGTGCATATTGCAATTTCATAATTCATTTTCTCATGCTATTAATGATTGCAATGTGTTTCGTCGATGTGTTCAATCGGCCATAAATGAAGGTCGTTTGACTTTTCATGAGATGCAAGTGGATAAAGCTCCTTTTCCAATCAACACCATGGATTTACAACAGCCTAAGGTACCGGGTTCGCCACATCAAGAAGCAACTAAAGGCAAGAACGTGGTAATCGGGAGGCTAAGCCCGATTTGAAAGGAAAAGACCTAGTTCGTAGTTGAGTATGAGAAGACTCACGATGGCAAAGAGACCTTCAAGGTTCAACAGTGAGTGCCTCCGGACATGGGGGCAAGGTCGTCCACACCCACCGATCACGACGCCCGAGCTGTCTCGCCGCATCGGTCGGACAGTGGAGGTGACCGGCCGACGGTGCACTCCTCCCAGTCGAGGATGATCAAGCCAAGCCGTTCGAGATTGGAAATCGGAAACTTAATGTAGCAAAAATCGGGAGTGGTCCTAAGCCAAAGGTCACTTTCGACATGCTATTTGACAAGTATTCCAAGCAAAAGGCCGTTACAAGTGATCGGCCATTAAAAAAAGGATGAGGTCACCTACACACCAAGGAGGGTCATCTTCACCTCCAAGAGCTGCTACAAGACTCAAGGGTGAATCATCGCAGCAAGGGCAACGCTTTACTCCACCATGGGCGTCATCAAGTTCAAATGCACCACGCCCGGTATATGATGATAATGGAGTGATGTGGGTACCATACCAACAAGCCTTTCATCCGGATGGGTGGATGAAATCAGCTTTTGACGAATCTCGAGCTGTCCAAGACCGATTGGCTCCTCGCTCGCCGGTCAGTCATTGCACCGGACCGGGCCGTCGGCCGGCTATCACCGGGTGCGGTCAGCCGTGCCACCGCCTGTGAAGCAAGTTTACAAGCCAAAGCAAAGGGAGGAGGTGCAGAAGATGAAAGTTGATCCAGAGAGGACTACGGGCCAAGATATTATTCAGATCGGATCAATGGATGTTCCTATTGGAGAGGATGGCAAAAGACCGATTGTTCCAAACAATAAGGTTGTGACATCAACTCCTGGGTATTTGTCGCTAATGACCATGAGGCCAGTGGGAGTGGTTCCAACTCCAAATATTTCTTACCAAGGTGGTGTCCTCTCGGATTGACTCGTACACAAAGGAGCAAGCTTCAACGCCTGAGGTTTCAAGAGAAGAGGGAGAAGGAGCTAGAGAAGTAAAGGGACGAAGCTTTCAACCGACAGCCCATGGTACCTCAAGGGAAAGAGTGGAGAGTCAAGGCCGCTCCCGGCCCAGACCGGCCGACCGGTGGAGGGGTCAGTCAGTCACACCGGCCGACCGGTGGAGGTAGACGGTCAGACCGATGACCCAGAGACACCGCCCGGTTTCTCTTCTTCGATTCCTATGGTTTGTGATGACAAGTCCGCATCGGATCCTGCACCAGAAGACGATGAGGAGCTTGTTGACTACAGTTCTTCGCCCGAGCACATGAATTTGGACATCAACGTGATCCATATGTCTATGGATGGTTATGTGCTCTCGGAGGAGGACGTCACGCATCTCGACTTTGGGCCAAAGGAAGCTATTTTCCAGAAGCCTTAAGCTGCTGAAAATCATCTGAAGGCTTTGTACATGAAGGACACATCAATGGGAAGCCTATCTCATCTTTGGTGGACGGAGGCGATCGTCAACTTGATACCGTATTCTTTGTTCAAGAAGCGGGAGGTTCAGATGATGATGAGTGATCAAGACCAAAATGACCGTCAGCGGTGTGGGAGGAGGCGAGCCGATGGGAGCTAAAGGCGTCATCTCCATGGAGCTCACCGTTGGGAGCAAGACGTTGGCTACGGCATTCTTTCGTCACGAGACACAAGGTAACTTCAGTCTCATCCTTGGTCGTGATTGGATTCATGCAAATCGTGTGTGCCTTCTACTTTGCATCAATTCTTAATCCAATGGGTAGGCGGAGGTAGAGATTGTTCATGGTGATACATCGGCTTGTGTTGCAGTGGCCGATAGTCCTACTATGGATAATCATGAGAATCTTAAGTGCTTAACTGGTTTAGATTTATCTAATTTAAGGCTTATTGATTCTACCAAAGATGGCTTTTTACTCTTGTTGTCATGAAGCCGTCGTTGATCGAGGGCTAGAACCTCTCTGTCGATTTGATGGATGCAAATCTGGAGTGGTTGCAACAAAGGCGAAACACTATCGAACATATAAGAACGATATGTGTGAGGCCATCAAGACTTTGATGATTTGAGCAAGTTAGGACAAGGGTTTACGTTGATCCTTTAGAGGAGGTTGATATTGGTGATGGCACTATACCTAGGCGACATTTGTAAACAAGAATCTTGATCCTTTGTTTAAATCTGATTTAATAAAGTTATTAAAGAGTATGTTGATTGCTTTGCATGGAACTACAATGAAATGCCTGGTTTAAGTCGTGATTTAGTTGAGCATCGTTTACCTATTAAACCTGGTTTTAGGCCTTATAAACAACCTCGTAGAAACTTTAATCCTGATATCTATGACCGAGTGAAAGAGGAAGTCAATCGGTTGCTTGATGCAAAGTTTATTAGGCCTTGTCGTTATCTGATTGGATCTCTAATATTGTGCTCATGAGAAAAAGGAACAAAAAAGCTTCGTGTTTGCATTGATTTTAGAGATCTTAATAGAGCTACTCCTAAAGATGAATATCCTATGCCTATAGCTGATTTTCTTGTTAATGCTGCATCCGGACATAGAATTCTTAGCTTTCTTGATGGTAATGCTGGTTACAATCAAATCTTTATGGCCGATGAGGATATATCCAAAACGGCTTTCATATGTCCTGGGTTTTGTTGGCTTATTTGAGTGGGTTGTTATGACTTTTGGATTGAAAATGCGGGTGCTACTTATCAAGAGCTATGAATTTAATCTTTCATGATTTGCTTGGCATCATAGTAGAGGTTTATATCGATGATATTGTTGTCAAATCGGCTGGAGATGATTCTCATTTAGCTGATTTAAGACTTGCATTTGAAAAAATGCGTCGGTATAAATTAAAGATGAACCCACTCAAATGTGCTTTTGGTGTATCACCGGAAGTTTTGGGCTTCATTGTGCATGAGAAAGGCATAGAGATAGATCCTAAAAGATTGAGGCAATCCGAATGTTAAAGCGCCTACTTGTAAAAAGGATTTGCAAAAGTTCTTGGGCAAGGTAAATTACTTGAGGAGGTTCATTTGTAACTTGTCCGGAAGGTGAATGCTTTACTCCTTTACTTCGGTTGAAAAATGATGTTGACTTCACTTGGGGGGCAAAGCAACAAGAAGCATTTGATGAGATTAAGAGTTATTTGACTTCGCCACCCGCTCTTCAAGCACCCAAGAGTGGTATTCCTTTCAAGTTATATGTAGAAGGATGTCATTGGAGGTGTTTTGACTCAAGAGACCGAAGGCAAGGAATACATTGTTGCATATGAGAGTAGAAGATTGGACGGACGAAACAAGGTACACTTTTATTGAAAAGTTGTGTTTATCACTATATCATACTTGTACCAAGTTGAGGCATTATCTATTACCTAGTACTTGCATAGTAGCATGTCAAACCGACATAATCAAATACATGTTGCATAAACCAATTTTAAGTGGTAGAGTCGGCAAATGGGCTTATGCTTTAGTTGAGTATGATTTGCATTGTGAGAACCATTAAGTTCAATGAAAGGTCAAATTGTTGCCGACTTTATTATTGGACATAGAGTAGATAAGCAACTTGATTTGAATGTCGGTTATGTTACTTTTACTCCATGAAAATTGCATTTTGATGGATCGGTTTGCAAAGATGGTTGTGGTGTTGGAATTGTCATTATTTCGCCAAGTGGGGCTGTTTTGAAGCTCTTAACCGATTGGATCATGATTGTACTAACAACCAAACCGAATATGAGGCTCTTCTATTTGGATTGGAAATTTTACATGACATGGGAGTAAAACATGTGGAAGCATATGGAGATTCTTTATTGGTGGTGCAGCAAGTATCCAAGGTATGTCAATGTTTAAATGGTTTTAAATGCTTATCTTGATAAATGTTTAGACATCATATCTTGTATGGATGAATTTGTTATCTATCATGTGCCACGAGAGGAAAATCATAGAGCTAATGCTCGCCCAGAAGCATCTCTGGTTATAATGTTCGAAAAAGAAATTTTCAAGAACACAAACCGTTGCTTACAACCGAGTGTTTTGCTCTGGAGGCACCGGTCAGGCCGACGCAGCCGACCGGTCTAACCGGTGACACCGGTCTGACCGATGTCACCGACCGGCCCGACCCGGTCCCCCGGTTGGTCGGCTAACGGCACCGGTCGACCGATGCCCATGACCGGTCCGACCGGTCCCTCGGTAAAAGTTCCTCCTCGGTTTTTCGTGACAAAGATGAGGTGGAGGATTGGAGGAAGCCTCTGGTTGATTATTTGCATAATCCTAGCAGTTCAGTTGATAGAAAAGTCCGACGATGGGCTCTTAAGTTTGTTCTTGATGATGGTGAATTGTATCGGATGATGATTTGCTCTTAAAGTGTTTGGGTCCCGATCAAGCTAGGTTGGCTATGGCGTAGATTCATGAAGGAATTTGTGGTACTCATCAATCGGCTCCTAAGATGAAGTGGCTCCTCGTAGCTTGCTTTTATTGGCCTACCATGATAGCCTGATTGTTTTAGATACTACAAAGGGTGTGAAGAGTGTCAAAACATGGAGATGTTCATTGGCCCGCTCGTTGATGCATCGGATCATCAAGGCTTGGCCTTTCGTGAGGATGGGGTCCGGATTTTATTGGCAAGATTCATCCTTCGCGTCAAAGGGGCATTGTTTTGTGATCGTGGCGTAACCGATTACTTCACCAAGTGGACTGAAGCTATTCCTTTAAAAAATGACACATAGAGAGGTGATTGAGTTTATTCGACATATCATACATAGGTTTGGCATTCCGCAGACTCTGACTACGGATCAAGGGACTTCGTTCATATCTAAAGATGTGCGTGAATTTGTTGATTCCTATGGTATTAAATTGCTCAATTCATCTCCATATTATGCTCAAGCCAATGGTCAAGCCGAGTCTAGCAATGTAACTTTGGTGAAGCTCATCAAGAAGAAGATAGAAGACAATCCTAGAAGATGGCATGAGGTATTATCAAGCTTTATGGGCTCATCGTATTTCTAGACATGGTGCTACTAAGGTTACACCTTTTGAGCTTGTGTATGGTCAAGAGGCCGTTTTGCCCGTTGAGGTGAATCTAGGCGCATATAGACTTGCGAAGCAAAATAATCTTGATGTTGGGTCATATTATGCTTTGATGATGGACAATATTGATGAAGTGACCGACAAGCGTATGGAGGCTTTAGAAGAGATTGAGAAAGACAAAAGGAGAGTTGCTAGAGCATACAACAAGAAGGTAAAAGCCAAATCTTTTCAGGTAGGTGACTTGGTTTGGAAGACGATTTTACCTATTGGATCTAAAAGTAACAAGTTCGGCAAGTGGTCTCCAAGTTGGGAAGGTCCATACAAGGTTGTCAAGGTTTGTTCTGGGAATTCTTACATGGTGGAGACTTTGCAAGGACAGCGGCTTCCAAGGGCTCTCAACGGGAGGTACTTCAAGATATTTCACCCAAGTGTCTGGCAGGATGCTTGATAGGATATGGCCGATTTAAAGCAAAAATCGCCTTAGACCAAAAATAGCCGTGAAGTGTCACATCGACCTTAGGATTATTTTTAGACGCAAGCTTTACTAAAAACAGGGGCATATGTTCGCACCCAAAATTGGCACAAGACCGATCGATCAGCCGACGCCACCGGTCGGACCGGTGTCCTCAACGGTCTAACCGGTGGAGCGTAGCCGATCCAAGAATGGCCACCCGGTCCGACCTGGCCCGACCAAAGGGACCCCACCCCGAGTCCCAGTAGAATTGAGGAGTCCTTGCGAATTTTGAGTTGTAAAGGATTCTTCATGGGCAAGACCTCCCACCCTATAAATATAAAGGGCCACACCGCTTGAGGTGGAATCACCCAATCGTACATTACTTTCTACAACTTTTATCTCTCAAACCCTAGCTTTTCCAACCTTGTGCTCTCCTTGTTTGTCTCGACGACGATCAAGGACGTTCGAGTGGCCTTGCCGACCTCGTAGCAACCTAGCGCGCCACCTCCGACGGGTCCCTCCCGAGGCGGCGATCTTAGGTTTTCACCGTGCGTCTGCAGCCACCGGTCAGATGACGGTGCCCCCCCGACCGGCCGACCGGTCCGGCAGAGCTCGCGAGTTCGCTGACGTTCGCGCCGATCTAGCGCTGTGTGTTGACCAGAAAACGTCAACACCATGGCCCGGTGAGCATGCAATAGCTAGCCATCCTCAAACCTCAACAATGGATGCAACCTGCAGCTACCTCCTCCTCCTCTCGTTCTTCCTACTACTATCTCCCTGTCCCGAGCTCACGCCGAGTCGTCGCCGACACGCTCAAAGAAGGTCCGCAACATCATCGACAACGAGACGCCGTCTCGGTCGATGGCGATTCACCATGGGTTTCTTCTCCCGAGGTGTCAACCAAGCTACTCGGCATCCGTTCTCCGTGTCTAGAGACGCCGTCACCGGGTGGCCAACCGTACGCCGCCAACGATAACTCCGGTGCTCATGGTCGACACGGAAGCCTCCTCGCTAGACGGCTCCGGCCAGATCGTGTGGTCGCCGAACTCCACCAAAGAACTCGCCGATGGAGGCTCAGCCTTAACACCGGCGACCTCGTCAGGCGCAACCGGCAAGACTACCATGTTAGGGCATTCGCTCGACTACCCGTCGAACGTGCGCTATCCCATGAAGGTGGGCAACGATTTAGCGAGCCGAGTGGCACTCACGCCGTGGCGTTCGCCGATGACCCGTCGCCGGGCCTACCGCCGGTGCCGGACACCACCGCGGCCTCCCGACAATGTCGTGGCAAGGCAACGCCAAGACGTTTGCACGGGCCCGTGGAACGCCGTGGTTCAGCGGCATCCCGAGTGTTGTCGACTCGAGCTTGATCGATTATCGATGGAGATCAGCTCGCGGCGTAACCCACGGCTACATCAGGAAACCCGTCGCCCCAACCTATGTCGTGTTGACGGACACCGGCATGGTCAGCGCTCGTGTGGGACGAAAACCGTGCATGGCAAACCTACTACCGTGGCCCGGTATGTCTGCGACGTCACGGCAAGTGCGGGGCGTTCGCCCGTAACTCCGGCGGCGGCGCGACGCCGCTGCCTCACGGGGTTCAGCCCGTCGCCGTCCTCGTGGAACACGAGGATACCTCGATGCCAGCCAAACGTGAAGTCGGATCGCGTGGGTGGACGACGACGGATGGTTTCTCTTGCTGCACGCTGTGAAGCTCCCCGACACACACAACGCGACGGTGGACAAGAGCATCACCGTCGGCCGACGAATGTGGCTAGGTGCCTCGCCAATCGTTCTCGCTTTTACGCCTACCGACATCCGAGGCGGCGGCACCGCCGCCATGTGGACGGATGATATTGTGGATCTTCGCACGTCGACCAAGGCCAGGATATGTATTTGAGGTTGGCCAATGGTGAGCTCCCGCTGTCGCCGCCGCCGTCGTCATCGCCGCCATCGTCGTCCCGGCAGTTTCCCGTTGCGGTAGTTGTTGGTGCATCTGCAGCTGCCGTTGTCGCGATTGTGATTGCTTTGTTGATCCTCGTTGTAGAAAGCGAGCGACGACAATCTACAATCTCAGGTAAACTGTTACGCGCTAAAAGAGGCGGGCGGACTGGATCTGTTTGTGGCAGGGGTGGTTTTCTCTCGGTTTATGCCTGTAGGGTCGGTTTTTCCATGGTTTTACCTCTTTTAGCGCCGGTTCACGTGGTGGGAATCGATTTTCTTCCGGTTTTTTTCCGGTTCCACATGACGTACGAAATTTTGGGGCAGAAGCAATCCTTGCTTTAATATTATTAGGTAGAGATAGACATAGAGTTAGAGATTATCTTTTAACATTTAAGAACAGGGCAACTCCATATCTATTGCTGATATCTAGCTACTGCATGTTGAGTTTTCAGCTCCTCATGTTCCTGCTCCGGCTATCCCTTATACTGAACATCAGCCAAGTCCTACTCCGAGTGCGCCTTCTGCTAATCATCAGCTAAGTCCTGCACGGAGTGTCCCTTCCATTGAACCTCCTAGTCCTGCTTCGCTTCGACTGTCCCCTACGGTCCTGGGACGCCTACCCACCTGGGTTCAAACTGGTGCTCGCACCTTTTCCGGATTTATTCTGGGATTTTCCGCGTTATGCTTTAAGTGGTAGCGACGTCCCGACGACGAGGCGCCAGGGTGACTTGAGAATCTCCAGATCTGGGTGCTCAGTCCTTCGGAGGTACTCATAGGGGTAGGGTTTGCGTACGTGTATTCATAGGGGTGAGTTTGCGTGCGTGTTGTGAGCGTCTGCGTTGTACTGTGTAATCTAAAAAAAAAAGTTTGAAGGAAGCAACAGGAAATTTCTCCAAAAGCAATATCATTGGAAGCGGAGGATTCAGCATTGTATATGAGGTTAGTGTGCCTTTGTACATGTAATGTAAATTTTATGGTCTCAATTTTATGACATAATTCACAGATTATAGGACTAAATGTTTGTCAAAGCGTGATTTTAAGCAATCAAACCATGCTTACTGAAAACTGATGGATGGAGCATATATTATTGAACTTAAAATTTTCATATAGAGATATTTTCAATGACAAGTTATTTAACTTTGCATACATGCATGTGACAATTAAAGGTAAACCTTTTTTTGTAAATATTAAACCTTTCAATATTTTTTTGTTCAAAAAAATGCTTTGGAGCATAGATTTATAATGATGATGTGTCAGTGCAAATTGACAAAGGAGATGTGCTGTTAAAAATAAGGATTATAACATAATTATTTGTTCAATCACCAGGGGCATTTACTTGATGGTCGGAAGGTTGCTGTAAAGAGGCTACATTCTTCTGTAATCGATGAAGGTGGTGAAACATTCATGAGGGAAGTGGAAGTGATGTCAACTATCAAGCACGACAACCTTGCTCAGCTCCTTTCGTATTGCAACGAGGGCAATGAGAGAATACTAGTCTACGAATATATGAAGAACAAAAGTTTGAACCTCTACATATTTGGTACTTATTACTATGAATTTATAATCCTGATAGTATTAATTGTGTGTGTGTGTGTGTGTGTGTGTGTGTGTAATTGATGACGATCTTCATCAAAGTTTATATCTGTTATTTATAAAATTGGCAGGAGAAGATCCTAGACTTCGTGCTTTACTGAATTGGGAGCGAAGGCTACAAATAATTCGTGGGGCTGCAATGGGTATTTCTTACCTTCATGGACTATGCAAGGAAGTAATTCACCGGGATCTAAAACCATCAAATATTCTCTTGGATGACAATTGGAGGCCTAAGATAGCAGACTTTGGTACCGCAAAACAATTTGTTGTCGACCAAACAGATCCAACACTAGTACAAACAGCGTATGATCGAAATCTCGATTCTTAGCTAATGTTTCAATTCAAGTCTATAATTAGAATTCGAGTTATTACTTGTCATATACCTTTATCTAGATATTCCTTTTAAGGCTTTGTTTAAATCTCACGTGAGGCAAGTTAGAAAAAGAGATGAATAATCCTAGAAAACGAGTTGTTAAAAACACCAAACCATAAATTTAGTTAACTAGTCCATCAACTGGTGCATCCGCACGGGGTAGTACTTTTAGATGACATATAAAAAATATTAGAAGTTATCATTTAGATTAGGGAGAGCAATCGAAAATATTTTTTTACTTAAACTGTGTATAATATATTAATGAGCATTGGCTAAAGATCATATAATGATAGATTCTTTTTACAATTTAAACATTAGAGATAGATTAAGGATAAGAGATTAGTTGCGCCACACATGACCAACATGGTAGGATAGTTAGATGATTTTTATTTTATTTGATTATGTATGATGTGACCGGTGGATCATTTAGATTTAATTTTTTTTAGAAAAGGAATCATAGCCATCTATTATCTTTATACTTGAGTGTTAAAAGAAGCCACCACGTTCGCCGAGAGGGTCTAGAAATTCTACGTTAATCCGTAAAAAAGAAGAATATACACCGTTGGATTTTATGAAGATCTGAAGGTCTAGATTAATCCAAAAATACATAAATTCGAAATTAAAATAAGGAAATCCAAAGAGTCCATATTCAATACAAATACAATTAATAAATACATAAATTCAGAATTAAAAATAAGAAAAATAGTAGTTAATGTTTACACAGATTGGGAAAGAAAAAATAACTAACTGAAGAGTAAATAACAAATACAATTATAATTTAGAAAGTTTCACACGATGGACATTAAATTAGCTCTCTGTCCCTGCTGAATTACTAATTAGGAAGCTCATTAAATATTTATCCGCATATGCATGTAGCCTCTAAATGTCAACATTGATAAGACATGACACATGATGAAAATAAATTTTGTTAGGAAATAAATCTCTTTGTTGAGCCTCACATCACATGACTCTAATATATATGAGATGGAAATAAAATTGTTTCTCAAATAAAGAAGAGATGAACCGTTACCCCAAGTTTGGCCTCACGATGACTTTAGTGACAACAAAAAACTCTTCTCTAAACTATACTTTGTAGAAAACCATTCATATATGTAAAAAAATCACCAGATGAAAATACATACGGGAGTTGGATATAGTCCGTTATTCCCTCCCGAAGTACGGGATTATAGCGCGGTGCCCTTGAGCAGGCGATCAAATAATCTAATTGGCAACATCTTCATGCGAAAAAGAGGGTGCAAGGAGGACATCGTAATTGATGTACTGCTTTGTTTATTTATTTTCATCCAGTAGTTTAATTCACTTAATGCCGAAAGTCGGAGAAGAAGACACGAGCAGAGCATAAAAGCGCGGCAAGAGATGTTTAGAGTACGAACTAGGTAAACTATTTAGAGAAAGCAATCATGGGCATGGAGAGATAGCGACAAGAGACTGTGCAATCGCTCAGGGAGACGAAGGTGGGGGATTTTGTTTATATACATAGTCAATTGCACATTAGCCATTGTTTAACTGGGTCGTCGCTCAGGGACATGAAGATGGGGGAATTTTAATTTGTTCAAAGGGTTGAAGTTAAGTCTTGATGGTGGGCCCGCCCATCCTGGCAAGCGAGCCCGAGACGACGGAGATTTGGCGTGCAAAGTCAAGACACCGCATACAACGCCAATCGGTCGATATCACGGATACGCTTTGTAATCTGATCTAGATATACTTGATTGTAATGGCGGCGTGGTAGTCAATCAACACCGCATCTGCCGAAACAAGCTCTGTCGTCGTAAAATTCAGGTGCACGAGAACCAAATCAAACTCTTTAGCTACTGAATCAAACTCTTCGGTCACTGAATCGTCCTCCACTACTGTCAATTTGACATCTAATGTCGTCAATTCTACCTCCACTGTTGTTGGATTAACCTCCACCATGGTCGGATGGACCTTTGCTGCTATCGATCGAGCGTCTATGACACTGGTGGATCGAGCTACAAGGCGAACAACAGTAAGGAAAGCAAGCACTCCCATGGGAGCTCACTTTGATTTTCCTAGCAACGCGAGGTAAGCAGACAAGGCGTACAAGCGGCAACAAGCATGCTCTAAGTCTCTTCGATTGTTTTTGGAGATAGGCACTAAAAAATATAACATGGGTAGAAGACTAGGGAAAGAAAATACTTGATTCTGGCACATACAAACCTACAACCGTGATGGGGACAAAAAAATCGGATGTCACAGGAGATGATAAGATAAGATAGATTTGATGAGCAATTCATGTAGGTTTGCATTGCAGTAATTTGACAAAGAAGATGTTAAGTATGGTTTGGCATCAACCATATGGGGTTTGGAGACCAAAAGCGAGACAATGGCTTCCTAGATAGCGACCAACGCGATACGACTGCTTTGGTCAGAGAAGAACTGAGGTAGTAGACAACAATAGTGGACAAAGCAGGTGGCCATAAATAGCTACAGCAAATTGGCAAAATACTCAAAAAAACAAGAAGGTGTAAGGTTGACAAAAGAGGGAAGACAACAAGAGAAAACATAAGCATTGTGATATGAACAAATAGTGTGATACATCTAAGAAGCTAGCATGATGTGCGGAGAAATATAAGCTACCCAATGCAAATATCTATCTTGCACAATAGACATGAGGGAGATAAATTGAATTATCAATATGATGTCACCATTTAGGATAAGCATGCTCTGCAGTAGAGGGACTTTGTGTCCCTAGAATATGGGTTTGCTTGCGAATAGGCAACCTCTTAGTGACATGAGATCCTCTGTAATAAATAAAGAGGAACAATTTTTCGACTACACATATCTATAAGCATAGTAAGCTTCTAAACAAGAATGAAAGTGACGAGATCAAGTTGGTTTGTCGTATATCTTCTAATCTTTTGGAAACTTTTGGAATTAGATTGATATGTGATGCGTGAAGAACCAAACAACACAATGAACACGATGATGAACACAAGTATGCCCACAATGAATAATGTTACCTACTATTGATGATCAGTAGTTATCTTGGAAGTTATAAAAGTATTGTCAAACATAATGGTTACATTTTAGAAGACATAAGGTATATTCAACAACGACTAAGGACATAGCATTTCAAGCAATAAATATATATCCTAGGAGACATGATACAATATGTACATATAAGAAACATCCTATGTATTTGTCGGGTTCGCAAGTTAGAAGAGATAGAACCGGCCGCCATGCACCATCAACGAGGAGGGGCCATCGATGAGCAGGAAGAAGAAAAAGAAAGGGGCATCGACTGTCGATCGTAAGGAAGAGAGACTTTCGGACGAGAGGAAGAAGGTACCATTGGATGAGATGAAGAAGGGGGTGCACCCATATGAAAAGAGAGAAGAACCTACGCTACCGTTGCTTGAACCCACCCCAGATCAAGCTTCAAGATCAACTACGTCGACAACCAACGGTGCCAGGAGGTACGACGAGCTCGCTGGAGGAGTTGGATCTGCGCATCAGAAAGTGGAAGTGGAGAACCTAGACTCCGCGTGAGGTCAACAACCGAGTCAAACTCATGAGCCATAGAATCAACAAGGCAGAGTTCGACCATCGATGTGGGGAGTAAGAGGCTCAGTCAGTTGAGGCGGGGATTAAGTGATGAGAGGGTGAACAACAATTTATGTCCAATACAGAACTCGGAGGTTGACAATGTATGCAGGGGTGCAATAGAGCGTTGAATGACATTCGTTATTAGTCAGGTTCCATCCACCAATCAAAACACCATCCAAATAACAAAATTCGAGTGTATCAATATCAGTTCTGAATTTTGAGCTCCAATATTACGTCAATATTAGTGATTTCAAAAGGATGGATAATGAATTAAGATGGATAAAGAAAATAAAATGCTAACATAGCATTTAAAAAATATATAGTTTATCAAATCTAGTCGTGCTATTAGCGCGGGCCAACTTGCTAGTTTTTACATACTTCAAATATCCTCACCGACCAACATGTTCTTTATTTATCTCATTTTCAGAGGATACACAGCTCCAGAGTATATATTGGAACGGTACTTGACACTGAAGTGTGATGTGTATAGCTTCGGAGTTATCCTACTCGAGATAATCAGTGGACAAAGGAACAGAGCCACGCCAATGCTCCTTTCTAATGTGAGCCCACCGGCTGGGAACCATTGAAACTCTGCAAGGCATTCGCTCTTTTCCTTCCTGTTGAACAATCATCATGAATTTTGTATTTGTGTTTCGCGCAGGCCTGGGAATCCTGGAACCAGGGGGCAATCAATGAACTTCTGGATTCAAACGTGGCACACCCAAAGCCTGAGGTCCTATTCGAATTGGAGAGATGCGTGCAAATAGGTCTTCTCTGCGTGCAACAATCCCCCGATGACAGGCCTACCATGGCTGCAGTGGTCACTATGCTAAACAGCAACATCTCGCCGATCCCTCCGCCTAGAAGACCAGTGCCCGATGGCAGAATGGAGTCTCCTCTCCGTGGAGCAGATCGCTCGTCGTCGACCCAGGAGGAGGCATCCGGCACTTCGCGTGACAGCTACACGATCTATCTCACGTAACATGGGCTGGGTCGAATTGAAGTGGACCAAACAAGGTGTAAAATCGAACTCACAATGGGTAAATGTGTGGCCTAGGAGTTGGATTAATTCTTTCAGATTGTTGTCTCTGAAGAAATTATTTCAGTTTGCTACATTTTCGAGCAACATGAACTCGAATACTTTATATCATACTCCCTCCACTATAAAATGAGTGATCGTTATAATTTGGAAAGTGTGCATTTTTCATCCCTCAAGTATCACAAAAGTGTAATATTCATCCCTCATATTTTATTTGATACAAATCAACCCCTTAATTAACTAAATTAGTGCATTTATCATCACACCTTAGTTTAACAATGGTTTAGCGCCATCCTTCAGTGGTTTATGCTGAGTTGAAGATATAAAGCTAAACAAAATCAGTAAATCCTCTAAATTAGCTACCCATAAAGATTTTATAGGAATTTTTGATGAACCAATTCACACCAAACTTTTGATTCAATATTAGATGTGACTATGAAATGACCAGTAAGATGATTACATAGCCTAAAATCGATGCTATATGACCCTAAAACATCATTAAATAAAGGTAAGGATGACAAATACACTGATTTAGTTACTTAAGAGATTGATTTGCTCTAAATGAAATATGAGAGATGAATATCACACTTTTGCACTTGAAGGACGAAAAATACATTGTTCCTTATAAATTTTTTCTTAGTGTGATAAGGTTTATAAAAATGTAACAATATTTATGATATCAAATATGTATCATTAGATTCATTACAAACAGTATTTTTATATTATAAAACAATATAAAAATCTTCTGGAAGTAATTAAAAATATGTTTTATTTGGTGTCATATTTTTTATAAATTTATTCTATCTTAAGATGGTTTGACTTACGACAAAACTAGAATGATATTGTTGACACCCAAAATTGGCAAGATTACGCAGGCCGGTCTAACCGGGGGTCTCATCCGGTCAGACCGCCTTGGTCAAAGTCCTCAAAAGGCAATTTGGACTTCACCATTGGATAGGACTCGTCGAGTAGATCAAGATTCATATATAGAACGTCCAAATCGGAGTCCGGATGAGGGAGATATGGCTTGAATGTTCGCGTCGGACCGCGGTTAGACCGCGTCCCTAGGCCGGTTAGACCGCCCTACCCTGCCAAATACGAGTTAGAAGTTGTATTTTGACACGCCTTTGTAAGAGTTTCGACTCCTAATGGGGCAAGACCTCCCCTCCCTATAAATATAAAGGGTCATGGCCGATTGAAGGGAGATCCACAATCGAATCTATCAATTACACTTTTATCTTTTTACCTTTCTTTCCCTTTACTTTTCCAACCCCATGTTCTGTTCCTCTACTACCTCCATGGTATGAGAGGACGTCCTAGCTGGCCTGTCGAGCTTAGGACAACCCAAGCGCCTGCCGACGGGTCCCTCCCGGCGGGCGTTTCGTTGGTTTCGCCGGTGAACCCGGCGACTTGGCCCCGACCGCCCCTCGCGGTCTGACCGCCCTACGCAGAGGTGTGGCAAGGAGCTCCTCCGCATGCTTGTTGGCTCCCTAAAGGCGTCAACAAATTGGCGACTCCGCTGGGGAAACGAGGATCAAGCTACCATGGCTGATTTATCAAAACCTAGCATCGATATATCTGAGGAGTACTTGCGAGAGCGTGACTTGGCGGAGAAAAGATTGTTTATTTCCTGTTTTTGCAAGACCAAGCAAGGTGTCGTTGAGATCAAGGAGTGGCAGCCACCATCCACCATCGACACATTGAAAGAGATGCAATCCTCAGGTAATTTATCTAATGACCTATCTGATTTTGTGAGTTATTATCTCAAATCTTTGATTGATAAAGAGGATAGTTCAAAGTCAATTCTTGTTAATCTAGAGTCAGTTGTTGAAAAGCTGATTGATGTTATTATTAATCCTTGCAAAGCTTTGCCAAGTTGTGATGTTGTTGGTCAAAAAACAAGTCGGTCGTCTCTAGCCGAAATTGTTGACCCAAAATCCCCTAGCAAGAGCATAGAGGCTACATCTAGTACTTCGACGCTCGGGGGTAACAAAACAAAGGCGAAGCTGCTGGTTGCACTGAAACCGGTCTAACCAGGGGGCAACCCGGTCTGACCGCTTCTCCCATACTTTTGCAAAATAAATCTAAACCAAAGATGGTTAAGCCTAAAAAATCAGAAATTGGTGTTTGGAAAACCATTGAATCTAAAGGTCGTAAGCATCAAAGAGAAAAGCCGAAGCCCAATGAAAAACTTCCGGCTAAGTCTCAAAGACAAAATAAAGTCAATGGTGCTAGTCGGTCTAAAAATTCCAAATACCCAAAATCTTCTCCTAGGGAGAAGTTTCATAACCAGAATCGGCGATGGAGTAACTCTCACAAATCAACGCCGTTTCCTCCAAATGGATCATCAATGCCTCTGCCATGGGAAGCTTACTTTAATATGCATTATTTTTGTCCACCATGGTATTATAATTCATATATGCCATCTCCTAGTTATTTTTGTCCAAATTATATTACTCATAGGGAGCCGGTAATTAATGAATCGTCACCTATGCGTAATGACCGTTTTAATCATAAAAATCGGTCAACACAGAAAAATAAGCGCAAGGTGATCAAACAAGTCTATCGTGTCAAAAAGGACGGTAGATTAAATAAAAATTCAGATTTGACACTAGACATAGAAAAACCGACTATTGAAAAATCATCGGCTAGTTCTACTGATCAAATTGTCCCCAATAATGAGCATGTCATAAATAATATAGTCGAACAACGATCATGTTCTCGGGGCAACATGATCTTAAGATGGCTGTTTCTCAAAAGCACGTCGGATGTCCTCACCGGTCTAACAGCCTCGCCGTAAAATCTGGTAGAGCGAGTATCCCGCCAGAAGAAGCCAAGTTTTGCTGAGTTATTGTATAAATATCAAAGGATAGCCGAGCAAAAACAAAACAATCGGTTAGGAGAACAAAGGTGGAATTCTTCATCACCAAAAGCAAAGAAGCATCGACGGTCATCACATTGGTCTTCATCATTTATTCCATCGATGCATGTGTCATGGACTGCATATTCAGGTATAAATAATTATAATCCATACTTTTGGTATAATCCTTGGTTTTCTTTTTACAACTATC
Organism: Cenchrus purpureus; assembly: GCA_022644695.1. Lineage (NCBI taxonomy): Eukaryota > Viridiplantae > Streptophyta > Magnoliopsida > Poales > Poaceae > Cenchrus > Cenchrus purpureus. The sequence continues at coordinate 28,237,470 of CP053456.1, read as the reverse complement.
AATGTGCTTGTGGTACACCAAGGAGTTACAATTGGCCGCCATGGCCAAATCTGAGCTTCAATTGTTAGATTTGCTGTTCAGAAAGCCGAAATGTTAGTTTTATACATATTGTAATTACTAGGATTTAATTTCGATTACAATAGCATCCATATATAGTTTACATAGGGGCGATGTATTGTTGATCATCGTCTTCAGTCAATTTTGATCATTGTGAATGTTTTCTGGCACGCAAGCTTTGCCATAAAACAGGGGGGCATATGTTGACACCCAAAATTGGTAAGATTACGCAGGCCGGTCTAACCGGGGGTCTCATCCGGTCAGACCGCCTTGGTCAAAGTCCTCAAAAGGTAATTTGGACTTCACCATTTGATAGGACTCGTCGAGTAGATCAAGATTCATATATAGAACGTCCAAATCGGAGTCCGGATGAGGGAGATATGGCTTCCGGAAGGTTCACGCACGTCAGACGCAGCGGTTGACCACGTCCCTAGGCCGGTTAGACCGCTCTACCCTGCCAAATACGAGTTAGGAGTTGTATTTTGACACGTCTTTGTAAGAGTTTCGACTCCTAATGGGGCAAGACCTCCCCTCCCTATAAATATAAAAGGCCATGGCCGATTGAAGGGAGATCCACAATCGAATCTATCAATTACACTTTTATCTTTTTACCTTTCTTTCCCTTTACTTTTCCAACCCCATGTTCTGTTCCTCTACTACCTCCGCGGCATGAGAGGACGTCCTAGCTGGCCTGCCAAGCCTAGGACAACCCAATGTGCGCCTCACCGACGGGTCCCTCCCGGCGTTCGTTGGTTTCTCGCCGGTGAACGGCGACCGACCGCCCCCGACCGCCTCTAACGCGGTCTGACCGCCCTACGCAGAGGTGTGGCAAGGAGCTCCTCCGCGTGCTTGTTGGCTCCGTAAAGGCGTCAACAGATATTTCTTTTAAGATGGAGGAAATATAACAGAGCTTAATGCCATCTACTACATTGTAGGGAACATCACCATGATCATCTAAAGTTACCTCAGCAAAATGAGGAACTAATAATCCAATCTGTTAGCGAGTATAGTTAGGCTTAGAACGCGTTTCTTCGTAGTTAGTTTATCCTTGACTGATTCCTCTTTTCTGTTGAAGTCGTATGCGGTGCTCCTCTATTGCCGGACGCCCAACAAGATTGCTGTATAAATACCGCAAGCCTTGATCAATAGAAGTGTCGATCATTCTCACAACTTCTTTCATGGTATCAGCTTAATCTTCGATCCTCATTCTCCGCTGCCTTTTCTTCCTTGTTTCCCTCGCGATGGCGCACAACCCTGCATCTTCCTCTTCCTCCGACGCCTCTGGCGCCACCGCCCACGATGTGAACCCTTTTCACGCCGCTGCTCCAGCCACTGCCCATCCATTCCTCGCTGAACATTAAACACCATATTCGAGATCCTTGACCTCCATGACTCCACCACGCATCCTAGAGCACCTTACTTCATCTTTTCCCTTTACCTCGCTCTCGCTAGATAGTCACTCTTGCCATGCATGTCGCCTTTGGTAAGCATGTTCGCTTCCATTTGCTTCTTCTAATAAGATAGCTAGTAGAGCCTTCGAGCTTCTCCATTGTGATCTTTGGACATCACCGCTGATTAGCAATTATGTCTACAAATATTACCTAGTGATTCTAGATGATCATACTCATTTTGTGTATCTTCTTGGCTACCCCGCGCACACCAAGGGTTATCGTTGCTATGATCCGGAGACTAATCGTGTAATTGTCTCAAGACATGTTTATTTTGATGAGGATATCTTTCCTTTTCGATCCAGGACCTCTCAAGCACCCGCGCCGTCGACATCATCTTCAGATGAGCTGCTACCCATTCACCCGCTGCCTCGCCCCGCGCCGCAGCTCGCACCTCTACCCCCTCGTGCACCTGCAACACCGACGTCACCGGTCGCTGCCCCTCCGTCTCCAGCAACATCATCGTCTCCAGCGCACGACGTTGCCTCGCCGTCTGCCGCACCGACGGCTCCCTCGGTGCCGCCACCCGAGCACGCCGCGACGCCACCCGTCCTTGACGTGGCGTCATCATCCTCGACGCCTACCCACAACGCCGCATCCTCGCCGCCCATCTACGACATTTCGCCGACACGGTCGCCACCCACCCGCGACGCCACGCCAACGCCGTCATCACCGCATCAGCTCGCCGCGATGCCGTCATCCTCGACATTCATACACGACGACATGCCGCCAGCCGAGCATCCGTCGTCAGCCGTGGCGCCACGACCGGCGCCCGTTCCACAGCACCCGATGGTGACGCGAGCTCGGGTGGGGACTTTCAAACCCCATCCGTGGTACGCCACAGTCGCCACTGTCGCGGAACCGCCACCAGTGCCTACCTCTGTTCGCGTGGCGCTGAGCGACCCCGACTGGCGACAGGCGATGTAGAACATGACACCCTCCTGCGCAACAGGACTTGGCGCCTCGTACCTCGACTGCCGGGCGTTCGCGTCATCACCGGCAAGTGGGTTCTCAAAAACAAGTTGCACCCCGACGGCACCCTTGAACGCCGCAAGGCATGATGGGTTCTGCGCGGCGACGTTCAGTGCCCCGCGCGTGGACTTTGATCAGACGTTCTCTCCAGTTGTCAAGCCGGCCACTATTCGCACGGTGCTCACCTTGGCTACATCATTCAACTGGCCGGTTCATCGATTGGACGTCAGTAACGCGTTCCTTCATGGTGAGCTCAAGGAAACTGTTTACTGCCAACAGCCCACGGGTTTCGTTGACAGCAAACACCCCGACCATGTCTGTCTTCTAGACAAGTCACTCTACGGGATTCGTCAAGCACCGCGGGCGTGGTACCAACGCTTTACAGCACACCTTCGATCCCTCGGCTTCGTCACCAGCAGCTCCGACACTTCCTTGTTCATCCTTTGTCGCGGCAACGAGACTGCTTGGCTGCTTCTCTACATGAACGACATCGTTCCGACGGCCTCATCCATGTCACTGCTTCAGCACATTGTCCAAGAGCTACGTGGTCCCTTTGCCATGACGGATATGGGTCCTCTGTCTTATTTCCTTGGGATCCAGGTGCGACGCACTGCCGAGGGGTTCTTCCTTCACCAGCAACAGTACGCCGAAGACATTCTTGAGCGCGTCGGCATGCTCAATTGCAAGCCTGCATCCACGCCAGTGGACACTAAGGTGAAGGTCTCAGCAGCTACCGGCGTTCCGCTCAAGGATCAAACCTTCTACCGCAGCATCGCCGGCGCTTTACAATATCTGACGCTCACAAGACCGGAGCTGGCGTATGCAGTCCAGCAAGCTTGCTTGCACATGCACGAACCTCGCGATGTGCACTGGACCATTGTCAAGTGCGTCCTTCGGTATGTTCGTGGCACCACGGGACATGGCATTCTCCTCCGAGCTTCACCATCAACAGCTCTGACGACTTACACGAACGCCGACTTGGCAGGTTGTCCGGATACGCGGCGTTCCACGTCAGGCTTCTGCGTTTTCCTCGGGGATGCATTGGTGTCCTGGTCTTCTAAGCGTCAAGCCGTGGTCTCACGCTCCTCAGTCGAGGCGGAATACAGGGGTGTCGCTAACGCTGCCTGCAGAATGCTGCTGGCTGCGCAATCTTCTTGGGGAGTTGCACATCAGCATCAACAAGGCAAGCATCATTTTTTTGCGACAACATCAGCGCCGTATATCTATCTGACAATCCGATGCACCATAAGAGACCCAAACACGTCGAGCTGGACATTCACCTCGTCCGGGAACGCACTGCTCTTGGCCAGCTACGGGTTCTGCACATACCCACTCGACATCAGTACGCCGATATTATGACCAAGGGGCTGCCCACTTCGTTGTTCGAAGAATTCCGAGACAGTCTCTGCAACGCAGTGACTGGGGGGGGGGGGTTAGCGAGTATAGTTAGGCTTAGAACGTTTCTTCAGGAAGTTAGTTTAGCCTTGACTGATTCCTCTTTTCTGTTGAAGTCTGTGTGCGGCGCTCCTCTATTGCCAGACGCCCAACAGTACTTCTGTTGTATAATACCGCAAGCCTTGATCAATAGAGCGTCGATCATTCTCACAACTTCTTTCACAATCTACTCAGATTAAATTGAAAGCCTACCGATCAAGTTGACTTCATGTGCCTATGTAATACCTCAATCACGACATACTATTGTAATCTTGTCATCTGCGTGGGCCCACAGAATAGAAATATAGAACGTACAGCAAACAGGGCTGCGTTCAAAGAATTGCAAGGAGCCAATTGACTTGCAATTTCAGTTGGAATCCGTATTATCCTTCACCCAACAACAAATGGTAAACTAGCATGTTTTGACCCAGCTTCCCCTTCACCTTAAACTTGAAGTACTTTTTTTCAAAAAAAAAAAACTTGTGTAAGGAAGGCTTCAAACTAACAATCTCTTGGCTCTAACGACATGGAGTTAAATACAATAGCGCGTTCATACAAAGCTTTCAGTTATCAAGCATCATGCCTGCGGCTCTAAGCTTTCTTCCTCACCATCCACGCCTCGGTGCTTATGCAATAATAAGCCATCCTAAGCCATGGAAGCAACCTGCAGGCTGCAGCCACCTTGTCGACCTTCTTCTCCTCATCTCGTTGTTCCTGCTAATTTCTCCCAGAGCCGCCTTCGCCGACACCGACACGCTCAGCAAGGGCCGCAACATCACTGACAACGAGACGCTGCCTCGGCCAATGGCGCGTTCACCATGGGCTTCTTCTCCCCGGGTGTCAACCAGAGGTACCTCGGCATCTGGTTCTCCGTGTCCGAGACGCCATCTGCTGGGTGGCCAACCGTGACCGCCGTCAACGACAACTCCGGCGTGCTCATGGTCAGCGACTCGGAGCCTCCTCCTGCTAGACGGTTCCGGCCGGATCGCATGGTCGTCGAACTCGAGCAGCACCTCCCCTGGAGGCGGTTGCTCGACAAAGTGGCAACCTCGCCGTGCGCAACCCGCAGCGCCAACAACCTGTGGCGTTTCTTTCGAGCACCCGTCAAACGTGTTGCTTTCCGGCATGAAGGTGGGCAGGATTTCTCCAGCGGAGACGAGTGGTACCTCACGCCGTGGCGTTCACCGACGACCCGTCGCCGGGCATACACCGAAGCTCGACACCGCCGGGCGACCCGACCTCATCGTGTGGCAAGGCGACGCCAAGACGTTCGCCGCACGGGCCCCGGAACGCGGCGCTTCGGCGGCATCCCGGAAGTGTTGGCGTGCAGAGGACCTGTTCGAGTACCAGATGGTGATGAGCCCGCGGAGGTAACCCTACGGGTACAACGTCATGCCCGGCGCCGCTTTCACCTACTCCGTGCTGACGGAGAACGGCGAGGTTAAGCGCATGGTGTGGGACGCCGGCAGCCAGGCATGGCAGACCAACTACAAGGGGCCGAGGGACGTCTGCGGCGCCTACGGCAAGTGCGGGCTGTAGGAATCGGATGCCCGTTAGCCTAAGAGGGGAGGGTGAATTAGGCAACTTAAAACCTTAACCTATGGCTCACTAAATTTTACACAAAAGTAAACTAGAACATACTATCTATATGTGCAACTCTAGTGTGAAACTCCCATCCCAAAACAAGGTTTGCAACCTATAGCCAATCCTAGCATGATACTACTCTAGGAATGTAGAGACAAGCAAAGATTGCAATAGAGTAAATGCGAAGCGTAAAGGGGATGAGAGGAAGCAAACTCTTGACACGCGATTTATCCGTGGTATCGGTGAGCACTAAGCCACCCCTAGTCCACGTTGTTGAAGCACTCACACAAGAGTATTGCTTCCGGTCACCAAGTCTCTCCCAAGAGCACCAACTTGACTTGCCACAAAGGCTAGCCACTTAGGCACTTGTCAAGCTCCCTTGGTCACCTTGATGCCGCCTCCACTAAGGAGCTTCTCCACCAAGGAAGGGGGTCTCCACGTCCCCCGCACAAAGTGTCCTTGCCGCTCCACACCAAGCCGGAGGGTCGATGACGATTTCCGTGAGCCACTTAGGCCCCAAGGCTTCCGCGAACCTTGTACAACTGGATTCACTCAAGAATCACCTCACAAGGTTGGCACAACCTTGCACTCACTCAGCTCTAAGCTAAGCCTAGCACTAAGCACATACACAAAGCATGCAAGTCTATGGATGAGCAATTAAGCACTTGGATGGATTGGATATGATCTTCAATGTGTCTTGAACTCCTCTGCACTTCCACACAATCCAGCTTTTTTAAATGGGTGAGTGGAGGGGGTATAAATAGCCCAAGGCATCAAACTAGCCGTTGGCTAACGTCCCCTGAAAAAGGTACCGTCGGATGATCCGACGCTATATTTTCCAGGGCGTCGGTTCATCCGGTGCCCCTCCCACGTCACTTAGCCGTTGAGGTTCTCTGACACAACTGCTCCGACGCTATGCACCGCGCTGCGTCGGATCATCCGGTCTTGAAGACTCCGCTCAAGTCGCCTCGTTAGCTTCCAATCGACCGTCGGATAGACCGACGCTTCTCCTTGTCCAAGGCGTCGGATCATCCGGTGCTACTGTCTTCCTTGCTCTTCCTCTGCAACTCGTCCGACGCTACTAAATAATGGACCGTCGGTTCATCCGACGGTACCTAGGGTTTGACCCTGTGTACCAACTCGTCCGACGATTGCACCGACGCTTATTTGAGGGTCGGTTCATCCGGTGTCTTTTCTTTTCCTTTTCTTGCTCGGTTTTGACCCTTGAAAATACACTATCTTCTCAATTTGGCATATGGTTTTCTTGCATCCTTGGGACCTAGAAGTGTCTACAAAGACATGCTAAAACAATAAGGTTAGTCCCAATGATCATGTTGTCATGAATCACCAAAATCAAACTCGAACTAATGGCATATGAGGCCATGTTCGCTACAATCTCCCCCTTTTTGGTGATTTATGACAACACAACCAAAGCAAGCATAAATTTGCAAGAATTGACAGAATTAGAACCACTTACACTTGCTTGGATGCTTACCATCATCCAAACTCCCCTAGATCAAACTTCCCCTTTTGATCTTCATGTTCACATTCTCCCCTTTGGTCTCATATCCTTGAAACCACTTGTAAGCATCCTTGAGCCCACTTGTAAGCTTAAGCCACACGCTTGCTTTGGTCTCACATTCTCCCCCTTTGGAATAAAATCTCCAAAAAGTCCAAAGCAAAAGGGGTCCAAGAAAACTAGCAAGACCTAGCAAAACATAGCTCAAAGGAGATGTTAAATGCAAGGAGAAAGCCGCATGAACCATGATCCATATGTATGATATCGATGAAGATACCACATGTGAGAATAACTAAGGTGGATCACATGCTCATGAGACTAGCATGATACAAACTAAGCTCCCCTAAGTGTGTGCATAAAAGAATACCACTTGCAAGACAAGGGTAGTGAGAGACAAGTGCACAACTACAAACTTGTAAAACAAGGAAGCTTAGAGCATATCATGCAAAGAGGTAACAAGGACAAGAGATAAGACAAATGGGTTCTTGTTACATTACCACTTGTAGATATCACTTGTAGTCTTTTGATCATTGCATACCTCCAGGATTGATCCTCTCTACCTTGTTGGCACCACATTGAGATGAGCCACTTGGAAATGATATCACTAGGTGACACCACTTGAAAGAAGCTTGCATGGAAGACACTTGGGGTACCACAAGGATTAGGAATGTATGAGTACATTGCCTTTGAACTTATATAGAGACATAAGCTCGCAAGGACATGACTCAATAGCATAAAGCTCATATTGCTATATTCACTCTATTAGAGATGTTAGATCACATTGAGGTGAAATAGCATTCTCTTAGAATGAAACACCGCACCGAACGCGTCGCTAAGGGACTACATAAGATAAGCTTGAAACAAAGTTAGTCCCATAACCAAACCATGGGATGAGCTCCCCCTAAATGTGTGCATTTAGTGTTTGAATCACCAACCAAATGTATGCACATTGTTTATGACAACAACGGAAGCTTACCCTATAGCTTGCTCATGATGCAAAGAGATATATGAAAACATGCACCATGAAAGAACAAGTGTAGTTTTCCTACACACTAATCAAACCATGTAGATTGCTCATGGGTTAGCACATGACACAAGCAACCTACCATATGTAAACATTGCAACAAATGCAACCTAAACAAGGCAATGGAGCTACAATGATGCAAGAGATAGGTACTAGTTTCCATTACCTCAACCGGGAACTTGGGCAACACATTGTCCAATTTGCAAGCTTGGCTTATAGGCTTGAATCTTCTCATCTTGATTGTGCCAAGCCTCCCCAAGTCCCCGCACTCAAGGCCTTCAAGTGGCCTTTGGAACCCAAACCATTTGAGGCCCCTTCATGTTGGTGATGAGTTCCTTGGGCACCCAAATGGGTTGGTTCCTACCCGCTCTTCCTTCATCTTCCCAACCTTGTGTGCAACCACCTTGCCATTTGCTTTCTTCTTGATGACGTAGGTGTTGCTATTTGTCTTGTTCTTCTTGTTGGGCTTGGTGTAGATGAGGGAGCTCTTGATTGTGGGCTTCAATTTCTTCTTTGCGCCCTTGTCCATCTTCTTGACAAATTAGGGGCATTTGTAGAACTTGTGCCCTTCTCCATGACACTTGTAGCAAGTCACGGTTGCACCCTTCTCAAGCTTCTTCACCATGGGATCACGGTTATCTTGAGAAGGTTGGACTTTACTCTTCATGTCTTGAGAGATGTCCACTTGTTCTTCATCATTCTTGCCCTTGCCCATCAAGTTTGCCAACCTCTCTCGGAGCCATTTCACTTCTTGCTTGAGCTCATCATTTTCCTTGCCTATGAGATAATCACATGTTTCTACAACAACATTCTCATGGCAAGATGGTGAGCAAGATTCATCGATTAAATCAATGCAAGAAGTTGAAGCATCTACCTTGGAGATAGGAATTGCGCAAGGAATAGATGTTTCATCAAGCTCAAAGGAATTACTTGTTTTAGTCTCATTGCTCTCAAGCTTAGATTTTAGCTCATCACACTCCTTGCTAAGCAATTTGAATTTGCACAACAAATGTTCATAATTTGTAGCAAGGGTGTCACTAAGATCATTGAGAGCATTGAGTTCTTTAATTTCATTAGCTTGTTTTTCTAGCATCCCTTTTTGCTCATTTACTAGCTCAACAAGATCATCAAGAGGTGGTGTCGGATTCATCATCACTTACATTGCTCTCCATACCTCGGGCCATAAGGCACATGTGTGGTGATGATGAAGAGCCATGCATGAAGCGGGTGGTGAAGTTCTTTCTTGATTCATCACTTGAGCTAGAAGAACTTGATTCTCCACCACTTGTCCACTCACTGACGGCGATAGTTGCTTCTTGCTTTGGCCTCCTCTCCTTGACCTTGGGCTTGTGCTCGATCTTGGTGAACTTGATGTGTTGATGATAACGCCCTTCTCTCAAGTGGACGTTGTAGCCGTACATGTTGACTTTCTTCACATACTTGAAGATCTTCTCCACGTGCTCGGCCACCATGGATTCAACCTCTTCATCACTTGAGGAATCTTCATCGTCACCATCATCACCATCATCTTCACTTGAGCTTCCATGAGTAGCCATCCTACTCAACACCTTCTCTTGTTGGCTTGAGAGGGCAAGGCTTGTGCTTGGAGAAGATGGTTCTTGAGACTTTTCTTGGGGCCTTCTTGGACTCGGGCATGATTTGAAGCTCATGTGCCATGATCTTGCTCAAGATTTGAGATGGCTTCAATTCTTGAGCTTTCTCTCATAGATGATAGCCTTCACCAAGTCATAGTCGGGCTTAGGAGACTTTGAAGGATCTTGCGGTTGATGTTCAAGTCCGTGATGTTCTTCACACCTAAAGCATTGATTCTATTGACAAGCACATTTAGGCGTGAGTACATAGATTCGGCATTTTCATTTGCAAGTTGCTTGAAGCTATTGAATTCCTCAAGGAGACAACCATAGCGTTCATTAGCAACTTCTTTTGAACCCTCATTTTGCTCCTTGATGGTTTTCCATAGCTCATGAGCATTTTCACAAGTAAAAACTCTATTGAAAACGCCTACATCTAGTGAGGACAAAATGATACTCTTAGCAATCACATCAAATTGCTTTTCTTTTCTAGTACCATTTTCATGCCCTCATCGGTGACTCTCCAAACATCAAGGTCCCTTGCTTGGAGATAGGCCTCCATGAGAACCTTCCACCGAGGATAGCCCGTGCCATCGAAATGTGGAGCCAAACCTAAGGTATCCACCCTTTCATTCCTCTAAAGAGCAACTCACTAGGCGGTGAAGCCTAACTGTTCCAATGAGCCGGTTTTCACAATTTACCAATCGAATTGGTGTTTCCTTGTGAAGGAAGTGAGTCCCGGCTCTGATACCACTTGTAGAATCGGATGCCCGTTAGCCTAAGAGGGGAGGGGTGAATTAGGCAACTTAAAACCTTAACCTATGGCTCACTAAATTTTACACAAAAGTAAACTAGAACATACTATCTATATGTGCAACTACGGTTGTTCTAGTGTGAAACTCCCATCCCAAAGAAGGTTTGCAACCTATAGCCATTCCTAGCATGATACTACTCTAGGAAAGTAAAGGCAAGCAAAGATTGCAATAGAGTAAATGCGGAAGCGTAAAGGGGATGAGAGGAAGCAAACTCTTGACACGCGATTTATCCCGTGGTATCGGTAGGCACTAAGCCACCCCTAGTCCACGTTGTTGAAGCACTCACACAAGAGTATTGCTTCTCGGTCACCAAGTCTCTCCCAAGAGCACCAACTTGACTTGCCACAAAGGCTAGCCACTTAGGCACTTGTCAAGCTCCCTTGGTCACCTTGATGCCGCCTCCACTAAGGAGCTTCTCCACAAAGGAAGGGGGTCTTCACCTCCCCCGCACAAAGTGTCCTCGCCGCTCCACACCAAGCGGAGGGTCGATGACGATTTCCGGTGAGCCACTTAAGCCCCAAGGCTTCCGGCGAACCTTGTACAACTGGATTCACTCAAGAATCACCTCACAAGGTTGGCACAACCTTGCACTCACTCAGCTCTAAGCTAAGCCTAGCACTAAGCACATACACAAAGCATGCAAGTCTATGGATGAGCAATTAAGCACTTGGATGGATTGGATATGATCTTCAATGTGTCTTGAACTCCTCTGCACTTCCACACAATCCAGCTTTTTTAAATGGGTGAGTGGAGGGGGTATAAATAGCCCAAGGCATCAAACTAGCCGTTGGCTAACGTCCCGAAAAAGGTATGCAGTCGGATGATCCGACGCTATATTTTCCGTATGGCGTCGGTTCATCCGGTGCCCTCCACGTCACTTAGCCGTTGAGGTTCTCGACACAACCGCTCCGACGCTATGCACCGCGAGTGCGTCGGATCATCCGGTCTTGAAGACTCGCGCTCAAGTCGCCTCTGTTAGCTTCAATCGACCGTCGGATAGACCGACGCTTCTCCTTGTCCAAGGCGTGGATCATCCGTGCTCGTCTTCCTTGCTCTTCCTCACGCTCGTCCGGCGCTACTAAATAATGGACCGTCGGTTCATCCGACACCTAGGGTTTGACCCTGTACCAACTCGTCCGACGATTGCACCGACGCTAGAGTTTGAGGACCGTCGGTTCATCCGACGGTGTCTTTTCTTTCCTTTTCTTGCTCGGTTTTGACTCTTGAAAAATACACTATCTTCTCAATTTGGCATATGGTTTTCTTGCATCCTTGGGACCTAGAAGTGTCTACAAAGACATGCTAAAACAATAAGGTTAGTCCCAATGATCATGTTGTCATGAATCACCAAAATCAAACTCGAACTAATGGCATATGAGGCCATGTTCGCTACAGGGGCGTTCAACCTGTGCAACGTCAGCGCGGCGGCGACGTCGTTCTGCGGCTGCATCAGAGGTTTCGGCCTGGCGTCCTCCTCGAGGATCTCCGGGAGGTGCCGGCGGAACGTGGCGCTGGACTGCGCCAACGGGGCCACGACGGACGGGTTCGCGCTGGTGCCCGGGGTGAAGCTTCCGGACACGCACAACGCGTCGGTGTACACGGGCATCACCGTGGAAGCCTGCAGGGCGAGGTGCCTCGCCAACTGCTCGTGCCTGGCCTACGCCGCCGCGGATATCAGCGGCGGCGGGGATGGGAATGGCTGCATCATGTGGACAGATGATCTGCTCGATATGCGGTACGTCGACAGAGGGCAGGATATCTACCTGAGGTTGGCCAAATCTGAGCTCCCGCCATCGTTAGCCGCGCCGCCGCCGCCGCCGTCGACGGCCCGGCCATTTCCTACTGGCCCGGTCATTGGTGCGTCCGTAGGCTCCCTCGTCGGGATCTTCCTTATTGCTTTCTTGGTCCTAGTTCTGATTAGGAGGTGCCGGCGGCAGAGACCTTCAAACTCAGGTAAATTGATCTTCCTGTTGTTTCAGTTCCAGTTTCAGAATGTAAAACTGAAAGAGGAGGGCAATTAACTATTGACGCTAATAATATCCACTGTATGTTGAGTGTATTTCCAGCTCCTAATAATAGTATTATTCCGCATACTCCTGCTCCGACCGTGCCTTGTATTGGACTGTCTAGTTTGAGGAACGCTACTGGAGATTTCTCTTTTCTCAATTGATGTAGCTCTGACAGCAATATCATTGGTCGTGGTGGATTTGGAATCGTATATGAGGTTTGTACTAGTAATTGTAGTTTTCAAATTTATCACCCTCTTCTGATCCAGCTTTTTTTTTAATGCACCGAGCACCGTAGCATTCGGTGTCTTGACTGCATTACCGTGAATCAGTCTACTACTATCATTTTGTATATCACAGTTGGGCCTGCAATGCACATACGGAGACCACATTTATTCCAAAGTGTTATGTTATCAAAATATTTGAATACATTTGATGATGAAATATTGTACTCACATGATAAAGCTAAATATTTCAGTAGCAGTTGAAATTTTCAATGCTTGATGGCTCATATTTTAGCAACATTTATCTTGGAGTGGAGTTATATTTTACCATTCAATGTCGATCAGCGATATAACACAAGGTTGCACAATCACCAGGGGCATTTACCTGATGGTAGAAAAGTTGCTGTAAAGAGGCTCATACAGTCGCCTCTTGCTGAGGAAGGCAGTAATGACTTCATGAGAGAAGTGGAAGTGATGTCAAAGCTCAGGCATGGCAACCTTCTTCAGCTCCTTTCTTATTGCCAGGAGGGAAACGAGCGAATACTAGTCTATGAGTACATGAAGCATGAGAGTCTGAACCTCTACATATTTGGTACTTAATGTTATTAATTCCACATAGTACCAATGTGTGTGTGTGACTATGATCAGATTCTTAATGTGATTTTGAAGTTTTCATCTATTATCTATGGAAAATTACAGGAGATCCTAGACACCGCGCTTTGCTGAACTGGGAGCGAAGGCTGGAAATAGTTCGCGGGATTGCCAAAGGTGTTGCTTATCTTCATGGACTTAGTGAGGAAGTCATCCACAGGGACCTAAAACCATCCAATATACTTCTTGATGACAATTGGTGGCCTAAGATCGCAGACTTTGGCACCGCCAAACTTTTTGTTGTCGATCAGACAGATCCAACACTAATACAGACAGCGTATGCTTCAAACCCCAACCACTGCATTTGGCTAGTGTTTCAATTCAAGTCTGGCAAGAGTTTCTACTTATTTGATCATACACATTATCATTATTTTTAGCTATTCGATGGAGCATGATCAAATGCACCTAAGGAAGTATTTACTAATCAAATGCACCATGATAAAAAAAACTATCTTTAGATTCAATGAGACTAACATATGCAAATGAATTTGTTAACTAGGATAAAAATACTACCTAAGCATTTCATTCTAAACTGCAAAGACAAAAAATTCTGTAACAACAACGTGTGAGCTGCCTCAATTGATTGACATTTTTTTTAATTAACTGAAGGGGGTACACGGCTCCAGAGTACTCTAATGGACGGCACCTGACACTGAAGTGCGATGTGTATAGCTTCGGAATCATCTTGTTGGAGATAGTCAATGGGAAAAGGAACAGAACCACCCCAACGCTCCTTTCTCATGTGAGTACATTGCTGACAAAAAGAAAAAACTGTGCAATACTATCCCCATCATATGTGTTCATGAAATCGGGATAATGTTGTTACCATTCTTTTTAGGCCTGGGAATCTTGGAATCAAGGCAGGATCAGCGATCTTCTTGATCCAGACGTGGCCCAAACCCAATCAGTTGAGCCTGAGCTCCTAATTGAGCTGGAGAGATGTGTACAGATAGGCCTTCTCTGTGTACAACAGTTGCCTGATGACAGGCCTGCAATGTCTGCAGTAGTTACGATGCTAAACAGTAACAGTTTACAGATACGTGAACCTAAGAGGCCAGAGTTGGACAGCAGAGCTGAGCCTCCTCTCCACGAAGCGGATCGCTCAACACAGGAAGCATCTGGGACTTCGGTTTATCTCACATAGATCAATAGGTGGTAACTTTTGATCGATTGCATTGGGATATTGTGTGATTTGTTAGATCGATTGATCTTTCAGCTTTGGTATTCTTGAAAATTCTTTTAGTTTGGGTGCTTCACTCTGTTCCTTCATGGTGTGTGATTTCACTCCCATCCACAAGGATCTCTTTTGATTTTTCCCCCAGGTAAAGAAAAAGGCTTGATTATATTAAGGGACAAAATGACAATGCAATCACGAAAGAGTAACTCCTTAATGCAGCTACTTTGTCACACAATTATCATGGAGGTGGCGTGCACCTAGATATTTATTATGAACATAGCTAAATAAGCTCTTCATAAATTCAGTTTATCATGGAGCAAGGAAGATTGGCATAAGCATTAATATATTTACCATTAAAATATTTCATTTATTTACCATATATTAGAGATACTCTAAGGACTCCCCACCTGCAACCAAGCCTATAATTGAGAAGAAAGGCTTCAAGATAAGCTAATTGGTTCTGAACTAATTAGATTCTCCTAAACATCATATAAGGATAGAGGTAGTATTCAAAATAAAGAAGGTCTCCTCATACAGATCAAGAAAATCTCAAGCCTCTACCCCACAGGTGGCACCGTCGCCATGTGAGATTGGACCGGACCTTGCCATATGCTTCGGCGTGAGGCATACAGGAATTTTCTTAGCCTTAGCTTGAAATTTCGCTCCACAAGAAGTCGAACACATGACCAAAATGGGTGCTACAAAAACATTGTAGCCAACTCAACTAGAGCTCTTTCGCACATCCCAATATTAGAAATAACCAAGCATGAGAATAAGCTAAACTGCATATAGTTGCTGCATTGATAGTCCGCCAAGTACATGCACGGTAGGTGGTTTTGCAACTTTTCATCAATCAACTAAATTGGCAGTAAGAAGAACATTTTCTCTTGTATTTTCTTAGCAGTATGCTTAACATAGCATTATCAGACATAAAACATACCAACTGGTTTTAGGATACAGCGAACTGTGACACAACAAAATGCTGAATAGAGATGGAAGCAACAATGATTTCCTAGTTACAGACTCAGGAGAGGAGATCTTCTTCATCTCATGTACATATGGCAGCGGCCGCATTCTGCTGCGCAGCGTGCGGCAGCAGGTTGATGTCTGAGTTCCGAGTGTTGAGCATGGCAACAACTGCGGACATGTCCGGCCTGTTTTCCGGTGCTTCCTGCACGCAGAGAAGCCCAATCTTGATGTGCCTCTCGAGCTCGGAGCTCATCTCAGAATCAGGCGTAGACAGA
Source organism: Cenchrus purpureus (assembly GCA_022644695.1). NCBI lineage: Eukaryota > Viridiplantae > Streptophyta > Magnoliopsida > Poales > Poaceae > Cenchrus > Cenchrus purpureus. The sequence continues at coordinate 28,221,723 of CP053456.1, read as the reverse complement.
GGTAGGGGAACCGTTGGATCGAGAAGAGCCGTCGCCCGATCCTGCTGCCAGAACTTCCGTGCCTACACCAAGGATTAGCAGCTTGCTTACTTTGATTACAAATGCAAGGTCTTTGGTTGCTCGCTACAATGCCCGAATGGCCAAGATCTCCGGATCAACTTACATTTGAAATGACTCCCTTTGTGAGGCCGTTCCTTCGCCCGCTGAGGGTTTCTAGCAGGATGACACCAAAACTGTATACGTCGCACTTCAGTGTCATCTCGCCTTGCAAATACTCCGGAGATGCATACCCACTTGGCGATTGACAAAGTAGTCAATCATATCGATTAAAAAAAACAGTAACGCTAAGAGTAGGACGTCCAAATAGAAAAAATCTGACGCACTGATATATGGAGAATGTGGAATAACTTACGGCGAAACAACAATGGTCAGATCAGACTGATCTGGCTGATCTTTGATGAACAGCTTCGCCGTGTTGAAGTCGGCTATCTTCGGTTTCCAGTTATCATCTAGTAGTACGTTGGAAGGCTTGAGGTCTCTGTGGACGACGCTCTCCTCTGATCCCTGGTGAAGATATGCGACGCCGTGTGCGACGCCATGGATTATATCCAACCTCTGTCTCCAGTTCAGCCTAGCACGGTCGCTAGGTTCACCTGCCATGAGTTCCAGATACAAGCTTATGAGGATGCAAAGAGGTACTCCCTCCGTTTCATAATATTTGTCATTTTGACTTTTCTAGATACATTTTTTAAAATGTATCTAGAAAAGCCAAAACGACAAGTATTATGAAACGGAAGGAGTAGTTGAAATACCTAGCAATTCATGAGATGATTATGACATATTGACATGCGCAGACTACATAGATAGTATTTTTGCTGTTAGAATTTTGTGTGTGTTCCATGTACTTGGAGAGTGGCGGCATAAGGCTGCTGATTTGATTGTATGGGTCGCAGACAGCTTCTCGAGGCTGTTGAGACCGGAACTTGTTTCCTTAATCCAAAAAAAAAAGACTACATAGATAGTAGGTGTTACCAAATATGTAGAGATCCAAGCTCTTGTTGGGCATGAAGGCATAAATCAGTATGCGCTCGCCGCCTTCGTTGCAATAGGCAAGGAGACGGAGAACATTGCCATGCCTGACATTGGCCATCACATCCACCTCCCTTTCGAAATCGCTCTTGCCTTTGTCAGTGAGAGCTGACTGCTTCAATCTCTTCACCGCGACTGGTCTTCCGTCAGGTAATTCGCCCTATAGGGGTTATCAGCATTGCAATGAGGACAAACAATAGCCACTACTTCACAGCATGGATTATTTTGAGTAAATAAAGTCATATTTTGAAGCACCTTGTACACCACGGCGAATCCACCTTCACCTATAACATGGCTTTGGGAGAAATCACCCGTCGCCATCTTCACAGTAGGCAGATCGAAAGAGATATCGCCCATAGTTGGGCTCCAAGGACCATGATCTGCAGTCCGAGCAGACTCAGTATCATTCCATAATCATGGTGCAAACTAAAAGAGTATTGTAAATTACAAGGTTCAAAGAGACAATCATATATTGTTATAAAATGGTTCAAAGTGTGTAGCATGTACTAATGCATGTTGTGAACTCCAAAATGAAGGTTGCTCAAATAATGGAGGCGATATTTGGTTTTGCACGATCCGTTTGTAGGACAAAAACACATCGCTTATTGTTTTGTCAGATCGTGCAAAATTTTTGCCAAGAAATATGCCGACAAAATTTTGCAATGTTCCAACATAAGAAAAAAATTCCATCTGTGGAATAAAATATTACAGATAACGAAACAAAATGCTGTTTAAAAATCAGGGGTGACATGTTATCTAATATCTAGCAATAATCTATTGAGTTTCCAATGTTCCCGGTCAATATGAAAGAAAAGAAAAAAGTCCATTTTTGACTATCAAACTATTGCTTCCGTTTGGATTTGGTCATCCAACTCTACAATCAGAAATCTTTGGCCGCCTAATTATCAATATCGTGCATATTTGGCAATTGGGTGGGTTTGGAGGGTGGTTTTGTTAACATGGATGCCACATGGTGGTGGGCCCATATGTTAGCACATCTCTCTCCTCTCTCCAGCTTTCTTCTCTCCTCTCCCACTCTCCTCTCTCTCCTCCGTCGGCCGCCGCGGCCTTCCCCCGAGGCTCAATGGTGGCGAGGCAGGAGCAGTCCCCACCAGTGGGCCCCTAAATCTCCGCCACGGGCGGCGCACGAGCTGGAGCTGCGCCGCGTGACGCATGAGCTGGAGCTTCACTGCGATCGGCCTGCCACCGGAAGAGGTAAGGGGAGAGAGAGAGAGAGAGAGTAGGGGGCGAGGGAGTTTGTCGCTGAAGGGAGCTTGACACGCCGTCGAGGGGCGCTGGACTGAAGGCATCTAGGCCCCTAATTTGTGTTTTGGTAATTAATGACAATCTTGGTAGACTAACAATTTCATTGAGAATATGAGTATAGGTTAGTCCCGGAGTTGAATTGAGCTTCATGGCTTTGTGGTTGGTAGCATGGATATCTTCGTCTATGGGAAGCTCAAGACAAAGGTAAAATATAGGGATTTTCCTTTTGACCGGTCATGAGGTGATTAGAGGATGCAAAATGACCGGGTTAATAGGATAGATAGCCGTACTATCAAGAGGGATCAACTTGGTTGGCTTGGCGTCTCTATAGTGCCACTCGGATCGTGTCTTGCATGCATTGCATTTAGATGAGTGGTTATTCGATTCTTCAAAGATGATTCATTGAAAACCTTTGAAAAAGTTGGTTTCGTTGTTACGGACGATTACCGTACCTCGGACGGACGGTCCGTGGGCCCTGTGCTTATTTAATATCTGTGGGGATTTTTTGTCAAAAATTATCGAGAAAATCTTTTGAACGGACGTATTATCTTCAAAGCTAACGTAAACGTTGTTGGTTGGCCGGGCAGACGGACGGTCCGAGCGACGACGGTCCGCCATGTCGATTCTTGACAGACGGTCCGTGAGTCTTGGCGGACAGTCCGTTAGCTCCAACGGCTGCATCTGACAGCGCGTTGACTTTGGTTTTTACCGTTGGAATTTAAACACGGACGGTCCGTGAAAGTCGTGTTTTGAACCGTTTTGAACATAACAGCTAGTTCCGGGGGAAGGGAGTATTTATACTCCTTGCACGGGATGGGGGAGCCTCTCTTGGCACTTTGAAAGGTTCATTTGACATTCTTGAGCTCTCCCTCTCTTCTCTCACTCACTTTGCTTTGAGGTTGCATTCTTTGTGAGATTAAGAGCATCTAGTGCATAGCATCAAGGTGTTGATCTTTGTGGCACTAGGGAAACATCAAGCGAGCGGGTTGATTTGTTACTCTTGGAGGTTGCCGCCTCCTAGATGGCTTGGAGCTCGTGATTCCATTGAGCACTTCAAGAAGATTGTGAAGTTGTCGTGGAAGATTGGTGTGAGAGGTCTTGTGCTCACCTCGCCGGAGTGGTGAAGAGCAACTCTAGTGGAATCGAGGTGTGGAGTGGTTCTTTGGTTCTAACCGGCTCAAGATCAAGCAAGGCCTTGATAGAGGAGTTGGTTGAACATTGAATCCACCTCAACGTGGATTAGGGGTGACCGGCAAGTCATCGATACCACGGGATAAAATTCGTCTCTTGTGCTCGGTTATTTCTTAGCTCAATTTCCTTTCAAGTACTTTACTTTGAGCTTTTACCTTCTAAAGATTGAATTATATCTTGTCACCTTAGGTTGCAAACCCCCAACATAGGAATAGAGTAGCTAGAAATTTAATCCTCCTTGTGGCTCTAATTAAATTTCTCTAGTGTTGTGCTTTTAGTTTTTAAACCGCCTATTCACCCCCCTCTAGTCGGTATCCTAGATCCTACATGGACGCTGCCCCGCTGTGGTGGATTTGGTCGGGCCTCGCCTTCGAGCTCCACCTCGCCGCTGAGGTCTGAGCCCGAGATGAATCGAGGGAGCGGGTCTGAGGTGGCCGGAGAGGGTGGGACGGGCCGAAGAGGGCTGGCCGACCGGGGAGAAGGGGCTGATAGGAGAGGGAGGGTCCGTTGGAGGGAGGGAGAGAGAGAGAGCCAATAGCATGGGGAAGAGGGAGGGAGGTGCGACAGAGGAGAGAAGAAAGAGAAAGAGAGGAGAGATGTGCTGATATGCGGGCCCCACTGCCACGTGGTGTCCACGTCAGCAAAACCACCCTTCAAAACCGCTCGATGGCCAAATATGTATGTTATTGATAGTTTGGTGGCCTTCTGGTTTTAGAGTTGGATGGTCAAAACTAAACCGAGAGGATAGTTCGAACGGAAAAAAATAGACTTTTTCCTATGAAAAAAATATCATGACTATTAAGAAACGTTATAAGTAGATAAATAAACTATCCAAAACGTTTTCTTCTATATCAATGAAATAGGCACGCTGTGCCCGTTCGTTCAAAAAAAAACTATCCAAAACGTTTCACTTTTTCCATCATCATATATAGAGGAATGAATCAAAACTTTTTTATTTCAATGCAATGGTCAAGAGTTCCAATAACTATTCCCTGTCTCTGCACGATCTAATGGTAACACATACCTGAGGCGTTGCGTTTGGTTTTGGTTCTCCACCAAATCAGGAGCAACAGAAACAGAGTAAGTGCAGCAACAGTGGAAGCTACCGGTGCAACAACAGCCGCGAGAGGGAAATCCTTGTCTGTAATGTCAAAATCAATTGGTAAACAATAAATAAAAAAGGAATAAAATCGACAAGCGAGGTCATCTTTGTCTGAAGAAAATACAATTGAATCTTGTATCAGGTAGCCCCTATCATATACTATATCAAGACAAAACAAGTTTCTCTCCTTTTTGTGTGTGAAAAACCAAGTTTATCTTGCATTGGTTGATTCTCATCGTTAGTAAAGCTAAATTTTGCTGTGTGATTCGAGAAAAAATTTGCGGTGTGGAACTCTGTAGCTGAAATAAGCAGCATACCTAGTTCAGACTTGGCCAGCCTCAGGTACAGATCCTGCCCATGGTCGACATAACGAAGGTCGACGATGCTATCTGTCCACATGACGCAGCCGCTAGGAACATCGCCTCCCCGGATATCCGCGGCGGCGTAGGCCAAGCACGAACAGTTGGCGCGGCACCTCCTCCTGCATTCCTCCATCGTGATGTCCATGTCCACCGTTGCGTTGCGCGTGTCGGGAAGCTTCACCCCTTCCACCAGCACGAAGCCATCCGTCGTGCCCCCATTGCTACACTGCAGCTCGACATTTCGCCGGCAGCCGGAGGTATCCATACTCCACGCCGAAGGCGATACACGGCTGAAGCCCCTGAGGCAGCCGCAGAAGGCCGACAACACCGAATTGGCGTCGCACAGACCAAAAGATCCGCACTTGCCGTAGTCGTCGCAAAGATCCCTTGGGCCTTCAAAGATGGGTTGCGTCCATCCCCGGCTGCTCTCATCCCACACGACGCGATTGACCTTGCCGTAGTCCGTCACCACCAAACGAGTCAAGGGGGCGCCGGGATTAGAAGTGTAACTGTACGAGATCTCTCCCGAACTCCTCGTCACACCCAACGTGATCTGCAGGTCAGTGTACTTGCTCCCCAAAGCCTCCGTGACGCCACTGAACAACCGGCCGTTCCAGGGGCCACACCGGTAGATCGTGGCGTTGCCCTCCAACAAGAACAAGCCCGGTAGGCCGCTGGTGTAGTGCAGCACCAGGCGGTAGGGCCCTGGGGACGGGTCGTGGGCCGATCTCCAGGACGTGAGGTGCCACTCGGCTCCGGTCCACAGGTTCTTGCCCACCTTCATGCCGGACAGCATGGTGTTCGACGGGTGGTCGAACGATTGCCAGAGCAAGACGTCGTTGCCGCTGCCCTGGTCGCGCACGACCAGGTTGCCGGTCTCGAGGAGCTGCGCCTCCACTGATGAAGAGGAGGCGATGGTGGAGTTGGACGACCACGCGACCTGGCCGGAGCCGTCTCGCAGGAGAAGGCTCCCCGTGTCGCTGAGCACCAGCGTGCCGGTCTTGTCAGGGAGAGGGCGCGCACTGTTGGCAACCCAGCAGACGGCGTCACTGGACACCGAGAACCATATGCCTAGGTAGTACCTCTTGTTGGTTGATGGCCCGGGGGAGAAGAAACCCATGGTGAATGTTCCATTGGCCGAGACGAGCGTTTCGTCGCCGGTGATGTTCCCAGCCTTGCCGAGCGTGTCAGCAACACCGGCGGCGATGGCCCCGGGAGAAAGTAGCAATAGGAGGAGAAGGTGGCTCCAGTTTGCTTCCATGTCCTCTGCGCGTCGAGCTGTGGACGAGAAAGACACAGGTTGTAGCTATTTGCCGCTGCCGATCAGTTGGTGACTTATCTCCACCAGTCTCCCTTTCCCCAGTCCAACTAGAGTGAATTTCGGTGTAGGTCCACGAATTTTTCCCGAGATCTCATCTAGGTCCGCAAACAAAAAAAAAGGTCATCCAGGTCCATAATTTTTTTTCCGATGTCTCATCTATGTCCGCCAACTAAAAAACGGTCATCTAGGTTCATGAACTTTTAAAGGGCGGTCGTCTAGGTCCGAGGTGGTGGCGACGAGGCAGGGGCACGATGTAGCCCACTCCACCGTCGAAGCATCACCACCTCCGCGCCTCCCCATGCCAAGAGGCTCGTCGCCAACGCGTCTTGGACCTGACGACCGCTCTTTAAAAGTTCATAGACCTAGATGCCGCTCTTTAAAAGTTCATGTACCCAGATGACCGCTTATTTAGTTTGCAGACCTAGATGAGATCTCGAAAAAGTTTACGGACCTAGATAACCACTTTTTTAGTTTGTAGACTTAGATGAGATCTCGGGAAAAGTTTGTGGACCTATAGTGAAATTCACTCATCCAACTACTATATTGGAAAAGGTGATAACAAATTAAAACAGTGCTCCAGCAGTCTTACTTTATCTTTCCATTTTCCCAATAATTATTGGGATAATCCACCACCCCAACTAGGAGTTGTGACTCTTCCAATATGGTAGTTGATTGAGATGAGGTTATTGGGAGATTGCAAAAGTAACTCTCCCAATAACGGTGAAAGTGATATTAGAATATCTCTATTAATAGTTATTGTGAAATGTTTATGGGAAGACTGCTGGAGATGCTTAGAATGTGGATAAAAATACTTTCATCGGTCGTAGCCTCCTTGTCAATCAGTATTCAGTAGGGTTTATCTCTCTTTATGATTGTGGATACAGAAAAATTTCCTCAGTCATCGAAGCCGACATGTTATTAATCAATAGTATGGTCACAAATTCGCAATACTTGACCAGGATCCCATCACTTTTAAAACTTTAACTGTCAGTAGCTTTCCATTATGATGTTAGAAACGTAAAATCAATATAAGTTCCGTATCTTGTAAATTTATCAGATATCATAACTATATCTAGAAAAATACATCAGAAGTTGCACCTTAAAGACCATATGATGAGAACCAACATCGCCAACCTTCTTTCTAGGTGGTAAGCTATGCTCTCCATCTGAAATTACAAGACGTATTTCATTTCACCAAGATAAGGCCTTGGCCACTAAGTACTACTCCATCAGGTTTTTATTTATATAATACAAAAAAGTATAGTCACAAGAAAGCATTTTAATACGAATCTAACGATACCAACTTTGTGGCATAAAATTTATGTGGTGATAGAGTAATTATTCGTCAAAAGCTTGTCATAATTTTGTAATTTCAAACAGAAGGGAGTATCAATTATTGTGATTGTAAGTTTTGAATGGAGTCAGGTTTTCTCATTTTGTTAAACAGCTGTAATATTATTGAATAGAATCAAGTTGCTTTGAGTATGATGTCGCCAACAAAGACACATAGGTTACCAAGAAGGAAAAGTCTACAGTAAATTGTCATGAAGCTGCGCTGGTGTGTCAGACCATGCTCCATACATGTACTACGTGTGGTCGTAGCCGTCGACGAGTCGGACGAATCTACTCCGTACGAATCTACCAGTAATTTTCCCATTTTTGGAAAGGTCTATTTTAGCCTATTGTTTTCATGAGAGCCCGGGTCTTGTCTCTCGAAGTTCAGCGCCAAACAACTTTGACCATTTTGAAATAGATAGCTCTTGCCGTCCTAAACACAATTACACAACGGTATGAGCAGGAGATTGTTTTGCTTTACCTAAACACAATTACACAATGAACTATTTTGCTGGGACGACCTTTATATTCAACTGGGCCGGACGTGAAACTAGGCCCGTGGGGGGAATCAAGAGTCTCAGAGCCTGCGAAATCACTGTAAATTTTTTTTAAAGGAACTACAAGAGATTTACCGTAATTTTTATTAGAAGAAGAGTATAAAAAATCAAAAGGTACAAAAAAAAAGGAAAACACAGATGTGGGAAGGAGCTACCAAATTTTTTGACTTCGTTCATTTGTATAACTATGCAGATACGATACATAGATAGTTAAGATAGGAAAAGTAAGACCAACAGATCGATGAAACCAGTACCTGGTTTGCCCTTGGCCCTTCTTTTTCATTTTTTTTGTATTTTCTATTGAGAAAGATAAAAACAGATAAGTTTGTACAATCGTTTGTATACAATCAAAGTTTGCAAATACACATCACAGTTCAAGAGTTACAACTAAATCATACCCCAGATACTGTCCCTTGGACTATGTACATTGTACTCCGTACAGGTACAAACTTAATCAGTACTAGGAAGGAAGAGTAGGGAAACAAGAAATCTAGTGATACAATACAAGGCCACGTGCAGTACAGTATGAAACTTCAGCATCCTGACATAGTGAGATTATTATCTTCCTTGAAGATCCGTGTATGTTAGTTGATTACCTGATCCAGTATAGTTGTCATCTGCAGAAAGATGAGGAGCCCTTCCAACGAAAAATGCAGCCTGCTTTGGAGATGGAATTGTAACATCACCACTCAGCATCCTGAGCACCATGGACATGGTTGGCCTTTCAGCTGGTAGCTCCTGAACACACAGGAGACCCACCTGAACGCATCTGCAGACTTCATCATAAGTGTATGCGGTGCCCATCAGTGGATCAATAAGCTCTGAGACACTTCCTTCCTTCCAAAGGGTCCATGCCTAGAATATAAGTTGTGAATTGGATGAGACGGCAAGCAAAAAAAGTTCATGATTATTTGCAAGTTTGACCAGAAGCAAGGTAAGGCGTAGGAGATAGTGCTGTCTTACATAGCCCAACAGGTTCATTGACCATTCTTCATCGACAAAAGAGCTGTTCCTCCGGCCGCTCACAATCTCTAGGATCAACACGCCAAAACTGAAGACATCAGATTTCTCAGAGTATTTACCCTCCATTCCATACTCTGGGGAGATGTAGCCACTGCATTCAATAGATTTTAGTGCATTAACTTCTGCCATGTGTTGTAATGTCAACTATAAGGGGAGTTAATCTGTCAATATCTGAATAAAGCAATAAGGTTTGCAAGGTTGATTTGCAATTAGTGTGCAGCACCAAATCAATCATTACAGAAACATATCTATACAATTTCAGTTGTACCATGGGACTCCCTATTCAACTATAATATAGCCAGAAAAGAGAAAAACAGCCTTACTAGGTCCCAACAATGCGATGAGTAAGGTCTTGACGCTGGTGTTCACCGAAAATTCTAGCCATGCCAAAGTCGGATATCTTGGGGTTGAAATCATCATCCAGTAAAATATTGCTTGCTTTAAGATCCCTATGAATAATTTTCAACCTGGAATCCTGATGAAGGTACAGTAACCCTCTTCCATCCCTGAATAATCTTGTATCGTAGTTTCCAACCTAATACAAGCCTCTTACTTTCATCTGATAAATTTATAGAATGTATTAAATGTTAGCAGAAAAATCAGTACTGGCTTACTCTGTAAAATATGCATCAGAACTGCTAGAATAAACTAAAACTTACTGAAAATAAATGAGTCCAGACTCTTGTTGGGCATGTATTCATACAACATCATCTTCTCTTCTCCATGAATACAGCAACCAAAAAGCCTCACTAGGTTCCGGTGTTGCAACTTGGATAGCACCGTTACCTCATTCTTGAACTCTTCCAATCCCTGCCCTGAGCTTTTAGATAACCTCTTGATAGCAATCTCTTGGCCATCTGGTAGTATTCCCTGAAGAGAGCATCATGTATCCACTATTATCCAGCTGTTTACTTCATTATATCATCAAGATGGCAAAAATTAATCAAACATTCAGGCATATGACAACTGTTGGAGAAAGTTAACCGACACTCCACCTTGTAAACTGCACCAAATCCACCTTCGCCAAGCTTGTCACTGAAATTGTTCGTTGCTGAATAAACAGTGTTGAACTCAACTAATGGTGAGCTCAGAATTGATCCTTTCACCGAATCATTTTCATATATGTTATCATCTGAAGCTGATGTTGATTTAGCTTTTCCAGCAGTCTGAAATGGTTTTTGTATTCTCCGGACACCTGCAATTTGGTGAAAAGTTCAGTAAACCCACGCTCCTTTTTTGGAGAATTCAACAAAACTACATAGCCATCCAATGTAAACTGAAAAACGACTGTTACATCTAAAGATCTGCTGCCATGGAAATTACGCTGATGCAAATGGTTAAATCAAATATCAACCTGCAAGTTTCATATCAGATACCATCATGTAAATTTCATAATCTGAGCAATAATAGGATTTGGAAAGTCTCGGTTATGCTGATACAAAAAAGGAAACATTTTATCATACAATTTCAGTACAAAAAGCTAACAAAAATAATGAGGTTACTGATTCATTGTCAATTTTGGACATATAGCTTCATAGTAGGAAACAGATATAAAGAAAGAAAAGGAAGATGACTGCAGAAAATATGGAAGTCTGGACGTATGTAAGAATAAGGTAGAAAACATCATATACCTATTTGCTTGATGATGTGCCTCTTCAGGAAACCAAACACGCAGAAATGCATGATGCCAATCTGTGAAGCTAGCACCAAACTACCAACACACTCAACTGATGAAGCTTTTATGCTCTGTGGATATGTATGCACGTCAAACAGGAAATTTCGTGACTTCTGCAAGCCAATGCATTGTCAATGCTCCGTTTTCAACGGAAACATTTATTAGTCAACTAGAGATAATGTCGTCTAATGATAAAAAATAAAACCACTAATTTCATATGATGATTGGAACATGATGCAATTAGAATAGGGTTTGTCTTGTTTGACATCTTGGCTTAGACGAAATTACTGAAGAGCCTGTATTTGTTTATGCGATTAAATTTGACTATTGTGATATGCCACCATACGTGGATGCCACCAGCGAACGCGTATCTTGTTATATAGAAATAAAAAAGATCATGTTTTATCTGTAAACAACGTCATCAGTAGGTTAAGACAGAGTTCTGACAGGGACATAAACAAGAAAATAGACTAGTAGCAAAGCAACAACTAAGCTGTAGGATCACCCCAACGGCCAGTTCTGGATGACCAGCTCTGAAAATTCAGACGCGGAATGTGTTTGCCTTGCAGCAATAATGGACCATCAGGGTCACCCTAACACCTGGGCAATGTAATTGTCTGCGTAGAAGCAGTATGGAGTTGAAACCAAATTTCGACAGACTATCCTCCTCACTCTTCATGCCTGCAGAGGGATGATCAAATTAAATGCAACAGATTTTGAGAAAAAAATTATGAGCCAATGGTTGGTTGAAACATGCGGTGAACAGTAACCTCGTGCTACAGTAATTTCTGCGGTCCTTCCCGTGTGTCTCCTTCAGTTCGTGAGGTGCTAGTACATCTACGATCGGCGTTCCTTCCCCGTACGTGTGGATACCTTGGAGGTGCTACGTTTGGAGCACGACGAACCGCACGTGAAGGACAAGGTGGGCGTGAGCAAGCTGCTGCTACCTCGGCGCGTTCGTCTACATCGAGACGGTTCCGCTGCATCTGCGGCGTCTAGTGGTAATCCCGTGATCTCGACAGCGGCGTTCTGTTTTGCGGGAAAAATTTTGTTTGTGCTAGCGTAGTCTCCCCGTATCCCTTCAGTGATGCTCTACTACGCCAACCGCGCCAGGTCTACGGCGGGCGGGCCGTGGGCGATTAGACATCGAAGCCACGGCCCACAATGACGTCGGGCTTGGTTTGGCCCGTGTACTTACTAAGGACGCGGGATGGCCCAGCCTTCATAGCGCCCAATTGTTTGGATCATGATGGGCCAGGAAATCTGCTTCTGGAAAACGAACTCGCATCCCACCAACAAAAACATACAGTCGCCCTAAAAAAAAACATACAGTCATCGGTGGCCCTCTCGGGGCAGATTCCATACCATTATGCTTTCTTTCTCCGGGGATGTCGGTGATGTTAACTGTGATGAGATTGCGAAGGTGGGAACTGAGACAGAGAGGTCAGCAAAACTCCGCGTGTTTGATTGAAGCATGATCAATTAAGAGATAGCTAATCCGTTATCATTTCAACGATTTGAACAGGCTGCTGATCCATCACCATTCCTATCTCTCTTACGAGCACATGGCTAGTGCAGCAACATCTCATCTCTTCATTATTGCAAGTATCATGCCATGCCATCCCCCTCGTCTCATCCCATCCGTGTGCATGTGCTCACAAGAGAGAGTTATTAGTTGTGGATCCACCTACTTCCATTCATCATGAAACCAAGGTTCATCGCGAAACCAAATACGTATCCCACAAGGGGGGATCTCGTTCTCGTTTGCCGTGGCGGCTCTCCGGGGGCAAGAGTGCGGCGGCTGGCGGGCCAATCTGGAAGTTTTTTTGGATGAGATCACGAGACCGTGTGGCGTCCCAATTCGCCAACTCTTCGTGAGAGCATGTGCGTAGTGGCCATTTCGTCCTCGAACGATCTGAATTCTGAAGGAATCGATCGTTCGACGGGGTGGACGACGTTTATGACCTACTATCCGTTCCGTTTTTCTCCGCCTGGTAAACGCGATTTCAGTCAGAGCCCTCTCCCGATACCCGATCGTCCTCGAGTCGACGGAGTTTAACGCGCCTAAGCAAAAGCATCCGTGTGCCGTCGCGGTCGCGGCGCCACCCACCCCACCTCCGACGGCGCTTCTCTGCTGCTCCGACTCGTCGTGTGCAGGCGCGTCGGGTCGCTAGAGATCAAACGGGGTTGGAACTGACCGGAAATTCAAAACCAAAGACCAAGAACGAGCAGCCAGGAGGGCCCAGGGCCAGGCGACGAAGAAGAGGAGAGGACCCAACCAATGGGAAGCCTCGGCCGTTTTCCACGCGCCAAGAGGACGCGTCCACACCACGTGACAGGCAGGCACGGCGTGTGGAATATCTCTCTCTGTAGCGCGCGCCCCACTTGTCAGGCCGCGCCCGCGCCCACACACCAACCGACCACGCTTTTCCATCCACTTGTCCTGGTGTCACCAGAGAGAGAGATTCCGCGATCGAGATCACATGCCACCGGGAATCGCCGGACAGCGGGCATATTTTCCTTTTCCTTTTCTTTTTCTTTTGGGCGCACGCAGACGCAGCAGGGTGGTTAACTGGTTATGCAGTTGCCGCCGGTTATCGTGCTCCTTCCTCTCCCCCCCGTCATCAACGGCTGACTACGTATTAAACTATCGACCACTACCATGGCGGCTCTCTCGATCCTGCACTCTTGTGCGTCCGATGACAGCGACTGGTTTGGCCGCCGCGCGCGTGTGTAAATCTGCATGCGCGAGCATTTTCTTTTTCTCTCTCTCTTCTTCACGTTTTGCTTCTAGATCGACAGTGGATCAGTGGCAGCTGACACCGGGGGTTTGGGTTTATATTTTTATAACTATATATGGACCTTTGTGTCCTCACGTAAACAAACATTGGGCGTTAGTTTAGTTGCATCCTCATCTCGAAAAAGATTGGGCATTTGTCTCCCCTGCTAGAGCTAGCGCTGCTACTCGAGCTTGAGCAATTAGAAGTATGAGGCCGCGCCGTTTTCGCGGCCTCCTAGCGTGTCCACGTTAGCCTAAATTAGACTGGTCCGTTCGATGTAGTTTTTGCGACTTAGATCGTGCGGGAGTGTCCTTCCCTGAAGCTAGAGAGTTGATAGCTATGTGAGCTGCCTGCAGATTTCAGATGGGGCAGTCGTGTCCTTCACTCAACAAGGTGAGAGTTGATAGTGATCTCACCTCACCCCGTGCAAGTTGTTGATGGAAAAGCCAGTTCACGTTTGTGAGCCAGCCTGCTAGAGCCATGTGAGGGAAGTACACCACATTTATTTATCACACTATTGCATCCAACTACTCCAAAATTATTAACTGAAAACTATCAAATGAAATCACAATTCGAAAGTAGGTTTAATTCCTATTAACGTAAGCCAGCTAGGTTGCTCAATTAGGCTTCATATTTGCCTTGATTTTCTTGTGTTTCGCCCCTTCTATCTGCTGACACCTCATTTCACACATATATGTAAAACATTATCCTTCGACCGTGTCCACGTTAACCTAAATTAGGCTTCTCCTTTCATGTAGTTCTTGCAACTCAGATGGTGTTGGAGTGTCCTCCACTGAAGCTTGAGAGTTGGCGGTGAAGTCGGCTCGACCTTCAATTTTCGGATGGGGCGACCATGTCTTTCACTCAAGTTGAGAGTTGATAGTAGTGACTCTGACGACCCTATGCAAGTTGTTGATGGAGAAGCGGTGCACATTTGCAAACTGCTAGAGGCGTGTGAGGAAGGGCACCACATTTATTTGTCACACTATTGCGTCCGGTGAAGCATCATTTCATACATATATTGGCTATTCATCTTTTGTATTTTATTGTTGGGATCTAGTGCTTCTCGTGCCTATATAATGCATGGTGGTGCTGCGTTGCATTGCACCTCTCATACCGTCATGTCCTCATATATAGCAAACGAGCCACAAAGTCGGTAGTTACAAGTTGTTTCGATCGAGTTGAAGGGTGCGCTCGTATCCTAGCATGGTGCATATCATGGAATAGAATAGTACTCTCAATAAGAGCTAAAATTAGTTAAGTGATAATATATTAAAAGTTAACTTCATTTGAGTGATCAGTTGCAATCTATAATAAATAGGTAGTATGGGAATATGAGTAAGCGTATGGTTACTAGATGAATGAACGTGCTTCCCAGTGGTTTCCAAGAGAAAATCACGTGGCTCACCCGTGTAGGCTTGCTTTTATTTCCTTCTTCCCTTTCATTGTTCCTCTCCTTAAAGTTCTTTTTGGAAAATTATTGTAGCTCCGCAGTGCAGAGATCTGCATGGAGGGCAGTCCTTCATCTAGCAGACGGGAAGAGGAGGCGTGGAAAAGAAGCAACTATCAAGTCGTATCACGGTTGCTTTGTACTTTACTACGTGTGGATATAAAAATATATTAGCCTTCTTTCTATCATTTTGGTTTCACATGCACGCTAGATAAATAGTAGGAAAGGGGTGTGGCAATGACATGGCTGGACCGTGGTGCTGCAAAAGCTATAAATCTAGGCGATATATAATATAAAATAATGTTACTCTATATATGGTGTAAAATAAATATGTGGCAACAAAAAAGGAGGCCGGCAACATATAAAGCAGTCCCATTTTAATTTTGATGTTTATGTATACCTAGACAATATATAGATCATACAGGGATAGTAGAGATGTGATCATTTGTTTGGTAATAAAACAGAATGTGAAGAAATTGTTCAAATTACTAAGAGAAAAAACTTTAGTTTCTTCCATCCCTTTTCATATTATACTAGATTTAGTGTTTCAACCTGCTTCATCTGGTCATATTATATTTATTATTTTTGCCATCCCATAGCTATTGGTGAGGGATCAATTCGCGAGAGGCAGCAACGTCGGAGGTCGATTAGCCAGGCAAAAAAAGGAGGTGAGTTGTGTAACTCTCTTTTTGTTGGTAAAGGAATGGGTACCTCTTTGTGCCCACTTCATCTTAATTACTCACTATACATTCTTATATTGTTCTGGGCAGTGTATGGTTTATTTACACAGGTGTCATCTTAACGCCATCCTATTGGACCTAGTGTCACTTGCCGGCCTTGCCACTTGTTCTGTTACATGCCTACGTGGTCACAACATAATTTGTATTTGCCAATAGTATTATTTAATTAGGGTTCCCAACCTTGGCATCTACTCCCTCCGTCCCTTATTGATGGTCGTCCGGGAAGCGTGTCTGTGAGGGGAAACACTGTTCTTTGGCGACCATCAAAAAGGGACGGAGGGAGTAGCTACCTCATGTCCGGGGATGAACAGGCATGATCCATGTGCTTGCCTATTTATACAAGAATCTTCAAGCCACGCATCTCCAGCTTTCTCCTTGCAATTCAGATTGGGTGTCTTGTGATTGGTTGATGCCATAAAGGAGCAAAGAAAACTCATTGACCCACGTGCACTCACCTGTGGGACAGGTTAATTGCCACGGCTTCCCAACCCTTCCATGCACTTTTTAGCTTTGCTCTCTTGCTTACTTTGATACTCTTTTTTTCATATTAAAATAATTATTTACATATCTATGTGGGATGTGGTATATCAAATAAAAACACAAGTAATGAAGACTTTTTTGCTGGTATACAACAAAAGATCAAACGTATGGTAGTACTCACGATTTACATTGCGTGTGAGCTTATTGTAAAAGTAATATGAACAATGGCAAGGGCATCCTTTGGGGAGTCAAGAATGATAGCATTGTTCTATATGCCTTTAATTTGACTCTACACTGCCATGATCATTATCTTGGTGTAAGTTTGGTACTATTCAATACACGTGTAATAACTGGAGATTATTTCTGTAAATTAATTAGCCTACTTTTACGTGTAGATTATTTCTGTAAATTAATTAGCCTATTTTTTATGTAGGATCGAGTTATAGTTACACAAGGAGATTAGGCAAATTATTATCGAGTTGGGTGGAACTATCTGTACCAAAGGGTGTATAAAGCTGGATAGGAGTAAAAGGGTAGCACAGGTCACGGTTGAAATCCCCCTATAGAGGGCCAAGGGGTGGTGGAGGTTGAAACTTCCCAAGGCATTTGTTGCATGACCGATTACGAAGCTCAGGAAAATGTTTCTGAAATAGCAAGTGCTCATTTTTTCGCATAAGAATATCAGTGTTAATGATGTGAATTATGTTTCATGGTTGGAAATGTATAGTCAGTGGCACCACTGTATGAGCTGGTCCTAGGTTCTATAGATCAAACACGAGCGTGCGTATAGAAAACCAGGCTATTCGATGCCCATATGGTACTCTTGAATCGTTTGAGCTCCATCTGTGTCAATATAGTGACATCCTTCCCTTAGTGTCTTGTGCTACACCATCACAGACTCCAAACATATATATGGAACCAGTCATGTACACTGGATCAAAGCCACCAGAGACATGACACGAACTTCTTCCTTGGGAATCGTTCAACATTCTGCAAGAGAACACCTCTAATGGAAGTCCACTTACCGAATGAATGGTATGCATGTTTTATATATTAAGTTGGGTTATTTGCTTTTTTCCAGTGCTGCAATAATCGATACTACCTTACCGAGTTGATCAATTCCCTAGAAGAGAACATGTGACCACGTTTACAAGAAATAAGGCAAAAGGTAACTTATGTATCGTTTGTATTATAGGCAAGACTCACCTGCGTATACCACCAAGTCTAGAGGTACCCACCAAACCCAGAACTGAGCATCCAGCAATATAAACCAACTAGCATGGTACCTTTGTCGTATGAATTGGATGTTAAAATTTATGAATGGACGGTGTTGAGTGAATAACACCATGTTAGGCACATAAGACCATATCAACCACTAGCACCAATACATTCAAGCATCATCAGTAGAATGGTTCAAGCCATATGCCTATGCAAGACTAGGTAGGAGTGCTGGAAGTAGAGTACAACAATTCAATAGAAATATATGGCACAAATATGCATTATGCTCAACAAAGTGTCTGTATGAGTGTATGTGAGAAGCCAACAAGAGCACCAAACATATGTATCATCTACCCAAAAACTCATTTACATATCTAAATGCAGGACCACACACATCATGTTCCCAAGCTTTGGCAATGACGTTGTGGGTTGCTCCAGTGAGATGGGCATGTATGGTTTCGGTGGCATCAAGGGGACAAACAGGCCAGCCCGGACATCGATAATGTCGAATCTTTGTAGTTTGCACTCGTTCAAGGGCTTGTGTATTGGCTTTCATCTCCTTTATGCGTCCACAAAGTCTCTTGCGTCCAACAAAATATTCTCTTAATTCTGATACACCAATTGCCCTAGCTAACCCAGATTGCCCCGTGAACTCATGCAGGGACAAAGAATCAAAATATTCTTTGAGTTCCTTGATCAACCCAGCATCAACCATATTATCAACACGACGATTAAGATATTCCTTGAGAACTAACTCATGACAATGGATCCATAGAAGGCAACTTTGGAACCGTAAACTTGGTCTATAGCTAGCAATTGCAAAAGGATTGACGAGGGAGGAATCCAAATGCTCAGCAAGGTATGCATAGATCAATGAGTTTGACCCACCTACTAAAACGGGTATGTTACCACGCCTTACAATAGACTTTGTAGTTGTGGTTGCAATAGATCGAAAGAAAGGTAGAGAAAAATCATCATTGATTGCTTGAATGACCCCAATGAGGTGATGAGGAATACCACATTGATCATTTAGGCGAACCTTGTTGGTTGTGATGTCGAGCCCATCATATATTTGCATCTTGTCAGCATTTACTACTTCACCACGAATCAACTTGGATACATCAATTGATAGCTTTGTCTTCCCTGTTCCATTAGCACCCATGATCACCACTGGCTTAATCGACAACATCTTACACTTAGAAGATGTAGTCTTAAGAACAAAGTAGAGGATGGGCGGGATCGGAATAGGAAGGGAAAGTGACTCGAGCAGGTGAACCCTAGGTACTGTCGTATGGACCTCCCTGGGCCCACTACCTCGGTGGGTACCAGGACCGACTACTCGGTGGGCCCCTGGACTACTCGACTTGCGCACGGCAGATGGCGTGAAGCACAAGGGCTACAGAGGAGAAATGCCGGATAGGAAGTCGTACATGTCCCTTGTATAGAGGACTCCTAGGCGATTCGACTAGTACTCTCTCCCCGAACCGACTTGTAACCCCGCCTCCCGGACTATATAAAGGCGAGCGGGGACCTCCCTCTCTCACGGCTTAAGATTGCATCATCTTGTAATCGCACCCAATCAATCGAGCCACGCACATCGGACGTAGGGTATTACGCACGCCCGGCCGAACACATCTAAATTGTGTGCCACATGTCTCTTCCTTGAGTTACCGATCTCGGCGAGGCCACATTCATCTACTTGGTGCTCCCTTAGTAGGTTGCCGGTCTAAAACAAGCGGTGGCCAGCGGTAGGGGCTCTCATAGAAGATCTCATGGCGAACTCGGCGGCTTCCGTCTACATCAAGCCAACCGTCGCCTTCAATCGGCGACACCTTCGTCTTGATGCTGGTTCAGGTGCACCGCTGGCGGCCGCCGGATCTTTCCAACGCCGCCTCACCATGCCGCCCAACGAGGAGGCCTCGTGACACTTCCGGAGTAGTCAGGCGAACTCAGCCGGCAAATTCGGCGAAATTTTCGCCGACCAACAGCGGCTTGAGCTTGGATCCGCCTCCAACTCGGGCTCGGCGTCCCGTGGGCTATCGTGTGCGAGCCGGCAACTCAGCCATCGCATGTGGACTCCCCACCGCAAGCACTTCACGCGTGGCCCCATAGTCGGCGTGGGCCCACACGAAGGCTCCACTACACGTCGGGTAGGCAAGGAGCCCGTGCGAGTCGACTCGGACTCAGGCACCGCTCCGGCCACGCCTCGGACTCCAACCCCTTTTCGGCTTCTACTCGGACTCGCGTCACGAGTTCGACTTGGTCGGACCACGAGGATCGAGTCGAGAACAACTCCAAGAGCAACCCCTGTCGGGACCCAGCCCGGCTTGGTCATAACATCTACACCACGGAAGATTTGTCTCTGGCGGGCCATAAGCCCGTGACGACCTGACGAACGGGAACTCATGCTACGTCGCCTACCTCAACTCGCTTCCCTTCCAGGAGGGAACGCCACTCGCCGAGCCGAGGAGTACACCCAACGGAGGTGGTGAGTTCGACTCAGTCTTGGCAACCCCACCGCCAAGTCTTCATGGCTGCAGCGACACGCCGGGACCCTCGGGGACGACAAGCGGCCGATACCTCGAAGACATCTCCGCAGCAGCTGTGCCACGCACCCGCGGATGAGGCGGCGCCCAGCGAGGGGCGCTCGGCGTGGCGTAGCGAGCGCTCCCCATCCGCACCTCGCGGAGGCTCGACCAAGTCGAGCAGTGTACCACTACCGAGGCAATGCCTCATGTCGATCGCACGGCGATCGCGGCTGCTCGGGGATGCGTGCGGGAGAAGTCATCGCCTTAAGCTAGACGCTTACTTCATGCGAGTTGACAACAGGGTCGCTCAGCCGCCCCCCGCCAGGAATCGCGATAACGAAGCCACAAGTCACTGCGGACCTCGTCGAACCGTACTTTCGATGAGCTGCGGCCAATCCCAACCGTACTCGTGCAACGGCCGGCGGACCCTCTCAAGGTGGCAATGCGGCTGCCGGCGGCGATCGTGAGATCGTCCTCATCACGACTGGCGGCGGAGGCGGCGGAAGCTCCAACCATGGGGCCAATAGAAGGGCCGGTGGCGGAGGCGACCGCGGCGGCCGACGCCACGCGAATAGCCACGCCTCGAGCCTCTCGGGCGGCTTCACGCCCGCCAAGATTGAAGAACTACGGCGCAAGAAGGCTTCCACGTCAGCGCGACAACGACGGCTTCCCCGCCTTCTGCGTGATCAAGAACCTCCTCCTCCCGCAGAAATTCAAGCCTCGGGAATCACCAAGTACGACGTGAAGCAAGATCCGTGCGTGGCTCGGATGTTACGCCCTCTCCATCGAGAACGGGTGGCAACAACGACACCAAGTGCCTATATTTCCTTCATGTCGACGGGCACCGCTTACATGGCTCGAGTCACTTGAGAAGTACTCGATCGACAAGTGGGACCGTGAAGGGGTTCACCGACAACCGGCGGGCGCTATGGGCGCTCGTACTCGCATGGACCTAGCTATGGTGAAGCGGGAACAAGGCGAGACCCTGAAGTACATGCGGCGTTTCTTCGACAAGCGCGCCACGATGAGTCGATGTCTCGACAAAGAAGTCATCGACCTCTTCCAAGACGATCTCTACCACCGTCGCACTTTCGAAGACTTGCGCCGCCCAAGCTCCATCACCCACCTCAAGGACATGATCACGCCCCGGCCGATGAAGAAGACAAGGCCAACGCTGCACGACGCCATCCGTGGCAAAGAACAACGGGAACCAAGGCGGTCGCAACAACAACAACTACTCGGTCCCAACCGCATAGCGCAAGCCGGAACAACAACATCGCGGCTATCCAGCGCCTGCGAAGGAGAACTCGAAGAAGACCTCGGCGGCTTCAAAGACTTCTTGAAGGAGAAGTGCCCGTGACATCCGGGCGAACCACACCACACCGGCGGTGCTACCAACTCAAAGGCGAGCACTCAAGGATACTCCGGAGCCACGGCACCCTCATGACAAGAAAGGCAAGAAGAAGAACGACGAAGGCAATGGCGACTTCCAGAACCCGACAAGGCGGTGAGCGTCCTCTTCGGCTGCTACCCCAGACGGGTCCAAAAGGCTACCCGTCGAGAAGTCATGAGCATTGAACCAGCGGTCCCGACCCTCGT
This sequence comes from Cenchrus purpureus, assembly GCA_022644695.1. Lineage (NCBI taxonomy): Eukaryota > Viridiplantae > Streptophyta > Magnoliopsida > Poales > Poaceae > Cenchrus > Cenchrus purpureus. Next base: position 28,200,007 of record CP053456.1, on the reverse strand, counting down.
GTGGTCGGAGGTACCCATACCTTCTCCCGCGGATCAATGGACTAGCTTCTCGAACAGGCGGTTCCCACTCGTCCTGAAGCCGGTGGTCGCGGGCTCCAAGCTCAACAAGGTCCTCATCGACGGTGGAAGCGGGCTTAACATCCTTTTCACCAAGACCTTGAAGAAGATGAAGCTCGACATCACCCACATGCTCACCAAGAGCACCTCGCCCTTCTCACGGCATCGTCCCGAAACGCGGCTATTCCACTCGGTGGTCCCGCGATTACCCGGGAATCTCGGGACAACTATCGCATCGAGTACATCAAGTTCGAAGTCGCGGACTTCGAGACGTCCTACCATGCCATCCTCGGCAGACCGGCCATCGCCAAGTTCATGGCGGTACCCCACTACACCTACCTAGTACTCAAGACGGGTGTACTCTCGCTGCAGGGGGACTTGAAGATATCGCACGACTGCGACACGGAAGCTGTGGAGATCGCCTCCACAAATCAAGTACCCAATGCAATGATGGAGATCTACGCTGTCGAAGAAGCTTGCCCCAAAGCGAACTCGACATCCCAGAAGTCGGATAAAGCTAACAAGCCTCACCACCGAGGAGGTTCTGTCAAGACAATTGACCTCGGGCGGCGGCAAGACCACCACCATCGGGCGGGCCTCGACCCCAAATAGGAAGACGCTCATCAACTTCCTCCGGGCCAACCGCGACATCTTCGGCGTGGAAACCAGCGGACATGCGGGGTGCCCATGGAGTTGATTGAGCATTCACCAACGCCGATCCTAAAGCTATCCCAAGCGACAACACCTCCGCCGTCCGACGACGATGGGACGCCATCAAGAAGGAACTCGCCAAACTACTCGCGCTGGCTTCATCGGAGAAGTTTTCCATCCCGAGTGGCTCGCCAACCCCGCCCTCGTCCGCAAGAAGAACTCGAACGAGTGGAGGATGTGCGCCGACTACACCGACCTCAACAAGCACCGCCCAAGGACCCTTCGGGTTGCCGCGATTGACCAAGTCATCGACTCCACGGCGGGTCGCGACCCGCTCGCTTCCTCGATCGCTACTCCGGCACCACCAGATCGCGATCAAGGAAGAAGACCAGAGAAGACCGCTCATCACCCCGCTTGGCGCATCGCTACGACCATGTCCTTCGGGTTGAAGAACGCCGGCGCTACATACCAACGAGCTATCCAGCCCGCTTCAAGAGGCAACTCAACAAGAACGTCAAGGTTTACGTGGATGACGTGGTCGTCAAGACCAGAACTCCAAAGACGCTCATCGACGATCTTGAAGAGACTTTCGATCCGCGCGAGTACCCGAAGCTCAACCCGAACAAGTGCGCTTCGTGCGTCGGGCAAACTACTCGGCTTCATCATCACCATCGCGGCATCGGGCCAATCCCGAGAAGATCTCCGCCATCACCAAAGATGAAAGCTCCCACGTGCATCAAAGACGCGTGTCGACCGTGCATGGCGGCCTTGAACATTCATCTCGAAGCTTGGAGAACGGGGCCCCTTCTTCAAATTACTCAAACACCAAGAGAAGTTCTGGACTCGAGGCGGACCAAGCCCTTGCCCGGCTCAAGGACTTCCTATCGAAGCCACCACGGTCCTCACGGCTCCTCGTAAAGCGGCGGCTCTTGCTCTACCTCGCTGCGACTACTCACGTGGTCGATCCGCCATCATCGTCGGCGGCGGGAAGGCGGCCACGCCTATCCGATCCAGCGTCCGGTCTGCCCGTCGGCGAGGTCTGCTCGAGAATCCAAGGCACGCTACCGGCGGTCACGGAAGCTTATGCGCGGTGCTCATCACCTCGCGGAAGCTTCGACACTACTTCCGGGAGTACTCGATCTCCGTCACCGACTACCGGCTCGGTGACATCTTGCGGAACCAAGATGCTCTTGGAAGAATCTCCAAATGGGCGGTCGAACTCGGCGCCCTCAACATCGACTTCAAGCCACGACGACCATCAAGTCGCGAGCACTAGTCGACTTCATGGCGGAGTGGCGGGAGAATCGCTACCTACTCCAACCAAGCGCCCGAGCCGGGTGATGTACTTGACGGCTTACTCAACCTCGAGGCGCGGTGCGAGTACTCTTGATCTCTCCAGCAGGCGAACAACTCAAGTCGTCCTGCGGATCTTGGAAGGTCTCAAACAACGGCCGAGTACGAAGCTCACGCTGCAGGCTCCGCCTCGCGGCTTCACTTTGGGCATCAAGCGGCTACTAGTATACGGTGACTCGCGGTGGTCATCAACCAAGTCAACAAGTCACGGGACCGCAACAAGGAGAACATGGGCGCCTACTACCTAGAAGTCGCAAGCTCGAGAACAAGTTCTATGGTCTCGAGTTCCACCACGTCGTCCGCGACAACAAAGCGTTGCGTGACGTCTGTCAGCTTGGTTCTACTCGCGCTCAAGTACCGGTGGTGTCTTTGTCCACGAGCTTCACGCGCCATCCATCCGGGCCGCGCGCCACCGACCATTGACCAGCGCATCCCGGTGGCGGGAGGTCATGATGATCGGCGTGGTGGGGGCACCCTTCATCGACTACCTCGGTGACGAAGGTTCCTCGGACAAGAACTTGGCGAGCAACTCATCCGCCGTGCCAAGTCCTACGTTCTCGTCGGAGACAAGCTCTCTGAGGCGCATCTTCCGAGTACTCATGAAGTGCGTTCCCGGACAAGAAGGCAAGGACATCTTGGAGGAGATCCATAAAGGCGTCTGCGGCAACCACGCGTCCTCACGCACGCGGCTGGTCGCCAAGGCCTTCCCGGGCTTTCTATTGGCCTGACTGCGGGCGACGCCGAAGAACTCGTCGAGAAGGTGCCAAGGGTGCCAATACCAAGCAACAACACGTCGACCTACAAGCTAGTCACCATCGCCAACTGGCCTTTCGCTCTTTGGGGGCTCGACATGATTGGGCCACTTCCAGCTGCGCCGGTGGATTCAAGCAGTATTGGTGGCCATCGACAAGTTCACCAAGTGGATCGAGGTCAAGCGGTTACATGCCCCAAGGCCAGCAGTACTCGACTTCTGGATGAACTCGTACATCGCTACGGACTACCCCACCGCATCATCACGGACACAGGCTCCAACTTCAACAATCACCGATTGCAGAAGTACTGCGAAAACAGGATCGGCGTCCGATATGTCTCGATTGCCCATCCTCGGGCCAATGGACAAGTCGGCGCGCCAATGGGATGGTGCTCGGCGGCTCTCAAGCGGCTACACGCGCCAACTCCAAAGGAGGCAAGTAGATCAAGGAACTACCCAATGCTCTCACGGGGCGTGCTCAACCTTCCAAGCCAGCGGGACAATCCCGTACTTCACGGTCTCTGGCTCGGCAATCCTCCCTGCGATGTCATGTGGGATTCACCCGGTGGAGCAATACTGACGAAGGCATCTCTCGAAGGCAAGCAGAGAGTTGACATCGACGGACTCGAAGAAGCTCATTGCGCCCTCGTCCAATCAGCAAGGTACCTGAGGGTATCAAGCGCTACCACGATCGCAAGCGTTAAGCGCTCCTTCAAGCGTTGGTGATCTTGTCCTCCGCCGCATCGAACGGAAGGACTACACAAGCTCACTCGCCACAGGAAGGTCCCTTCACAATTGCAAAGGTGGCCGGACCAGGGCTCCTACCGCCTCCGGGCGGCTTGAAGGCGAAGACATCAACAACTCGTGGAACATCGACCAACTCATCGATTCTCGCCTAGTCTACACCGGGGCTCCGGTCTATCGACTACTCAAAGACCCCTTCGCGTGGCGGCCTCGAGTCGAGCCCTAGTCTCGGGACTACTCCTCTCCGGGATCCATTACGCGGCTACTAACGGATCTTGAGGCTGCGACGGCGACAAAGGACTCGGCGGTCTACTAAGAGACCAAGCACTCCTAGATCCGGCCCATGCGGCTACTAGCGGATCTCTGCATGGCGGCCATCGCCCTAGCACTACTTAGCCGTGGCGACCTCAGGGTCTGGCGACTACTCCTGTAACAACGGCCACGGCCATCCGGGCGTACTTCTTGATAATAAAGTTTGATTACCTATCAAGCGCTTTCGTCCCTTTTCCTCAAGCGGGACCCTTTGGCGAGTATGATTACTCGCGGCGACTCCATGATGGGACTCGCACTCCACGGATCGGGATAAGTACTCATTTATGGAAGTTTCCTTCATTCATACTTAAACAAGTTCATTACAACTTTGTTTATACACAACTCTTGCTACGAGCTAACCCTACGGGACTCGGAGGTTGAGCTTCTCGGCGACTTGTTCGGCAATGGCGCCATCTGCTCCAGCGACTTCAGCGTCTCTTGCTCGTCCCGTGCGGTTGGCGGCTAGTCCGCCGGCGACTAAACGTCAGCGGAGCTTTTGGGAAATACGACTTCATATCGCCGGGACCTGGTTGAGATCGACTTAGCGGTGCTTCACGTCGTCGCCCGGGCGGCTCGGGGCTTCCTTGAATGGGGCTATCTTGGTCCCGGGTGAGGCACCGGTAGCCTCGCGATGGGAAGCGCGGCCTCCTCGAGTTCCTTGGTGGGCCCGCGGCTTCTCGCGATCCTCGTTCGGCACGCAAGATTTGTAGCGATTGGCGAGGTCACGATCCGACGCAATGCGAAGCTCCATGTGCTTATCGCACTCGTAAGCAAGCTGCTTATAATCATACTCCGATTACCTCGTGGGCCTCTTGCTCTCGGTAGAAGAGGTTCTTGGTCGGTCTCTGAAGCCTTCAGGTGGTCGGCCGGGTCTCAAGCTCTGCAATCAACAAGGCAAAGCTGGGTCGAGACTCCTCCAAGACACTACCAATGGGTACTCGGCATGGCAGTTTATTCTTGTTGCGGAGAGACTTGTTCTTCCCGACTCGTCGCTCTTCGCTTTGCATATCTTGGATTTCATTGTGATCTTGGTAGGCGGTGTCCGCTTAGCATCGCGGCGGCGTGCTTAGGGCCTTCACGAGCTGTTCTTCTAAGGCCTCGGCCGAACCCGTGTCGCCGTACCCTTGAAGCATGTCGAGACTTACTGCCGAGACCGCTCGCGGACGTCCACCACGAGACAACACATGTCAAATGGGTACTCAACACTAAAGGATTGACTACTCAAGGGTGTCGACTACTCACCTTCATCCATTGCTCGGCTGGCGCATTGCCTCCATGTCTTGAAAGCTACCGTCATTGGATCGACTAGGTCATCCGCCGCGGCTCGATCCGCCCGCGACTACTCGTCGCGGTTTCGGACATTGGCGGCCGGCGGATTGGCTCGCGTCTGGATCTGGCGGCGAGCGACTACTTCGAGCCGGTTACGGATGCCGTCGTTCGCCCCCTCCGGTATCGCGGTGGCTTCTTCAACCGCCACCTCCATTTGCTCGGGGCTCCTTGGCGGCTCCACAGGTCTCACGGTGCCAAATCTTCAGCGGGCACCAAGCGGATAACACTTCCCTCGGCCCGGCTGTCAATAAAGGACAAGCGGATCGGTCATACATGGCGGTTCGACTACTCTTGGATTACTTGCACTTGAGCAAAGTACTCACCCTCTCGATCTTGGCCTCGAGCAAGGTAGCTTCCACGGCGCCGGATTGCACGAGGCGGAGGCGGACTCCTCGGTGACGGCGGTTTCCTCTCCGACCACGTGGTGGGTTCATCTCCCTCCCGAGGTCAAGTCCGTCGATTTCTGCGAGTGCACAAGGCGGTTGTCAACCCGATCGACTACCAAATCTAATGTACTACTCGGGAAGGATCACCACTTACAAATTCGGCCAGGACTACCGTCACGGTTGGGGCGTAGGGATCTTGGCAATATCTACCGGTCCAGCTTGGTGGCGTTTCCTCTTGCGCCTCGATGGCCCGCTTCTTCAACAATAGCGGCGGTTACGTGCTCCCCTCGACAGCGGGGGGTAGCGACAAGCTGCGCCAAACTCCTCTGGTGGGGGCTGAGCTACGACTACCCCGGTGGCTCCTCCACCGTATCCATTGCCTTCGTCCCCACGCTCTGGTCGGGCGGCATCTCCTGCAAGCAAGGAATTTCGTCGTCAATGTACAACATCGAGACATAAGTACTCGACTACCCTATTCAAGGCGGCTTACCTCACGGGGCGTGGTCTCGTGACCTTCAACTAGCAGGCCACGCTTGCGAGCCACGTTCTTGCGGCCTCCTTGGCGGGCGCGGGCAAACTAGCCTCCGAGCTGGTCGGCGGATCTGAGCGAGAGGAATATGAGGCAATCCAGGCGGTGAATCTCGACCGCACGCGGAAGCGCTCCGCAGCGTCTCCTCATCGCCGTCCTCTTCGGACGTGTCTTCGACGACTCACGTGTCGTCTCCCTCACCAACCTCGCGCTCCTTGGCCTTGGCTTTCCCTTCATCTGGGACCTCGACAAGTTGAGGAGGCGGCAGCGGCTCGAGCGAACTTCACCAAGTCATCTGCAAGAAGCTGTCGTCGCGACTACTCTTACGTAATGAGTACTCGACAATAGTGCGACTGACCTCATTTGGCGGGCGGTGGAGTACTCGGGCACGAGGCACGGCGTGTGGGCATGTCTTTGAAGATCACCCGACCTATCAACGATGTCGTCGGTCCGACTTCATCAAGGGCATCCGCGACGTGTCGTAAATCGCCGGTGTCTTGGTACCCTAGGGTGTCGCGGGCCATCGGCGGTGCACCCTTCGCTTCATGAAGGTGAAGGCCACATGTTCGGCCCTCGGCCGGCTTCTCTCAAAGCCTTGATTTTCGAGCGAACTGGATACCTTCACGCATTGTTGGCTCGAGTTCCACCATGGCGGCTTGGCTTCGCTTGGCTTCTCGGTGGTGGTTGGTGATGTAAAACCATTTCGACTTCCAATCTTGGTTGGAGTCGATAAGCTTGTCGAGAGGTCTTGCTCAGCGTCTTCTCGCATCGGATGCGGCTCCCCACTACTCGAGGATTGTTGGCTGGGGTGGGGCTTGACTCGGAAGAATTTTCGGAAAAGGATCCAATGGGGCTTGATCCCAAGAAAGCTTCTAAGTGTACGAAGACCGAGGTGTGGAAGATACCGTTGGGGTTGAGGTTGAGGTACTCGATGCGTAGTACCCCAGCCCCTTGAAGAAGTCGGCCGGGAGATGACCCTCGCTCATGACGGGTGAACATAGGGATCTCGTCCGGCTTTTCTCCATGGGGTACGGATCCCTGCGCAGCTCTCCACATGTCAACCTCCTTCTCCCGCAAGAATCCATCTGTTGAGAAGCGCCCAGATCTTCGATCTTGGCCTTGGATTTCTTCCATTCTTGATTCGGATTTGGTCATGGCGGAGACACCGTGGCGATGTCCCAGCGGTGGATCCGGCGGCCTCCTCGCGAGCCCTTTTCTTCCCACCGGCCTTGAGGTCTTCGATGGTGGGCTTCATTCTCCAAGTGCACGGTGTCTTCACTCGCATTCGCTCGGGGGCTACGGCGGTGGCTTTCTCTGACGGCGTTCGGATCTACAATCCTCTCAGCGGTGGCGATGCGCCGCGGTGATTTCGGCTCGATCGCTAGGAATGGCTCTACGAATGCGTGGGGTGAAAAACCCTAAGGGTTTTGGCTTCTATTTATAAGTCAGCAACGGCCTCCAACGGCGGATGGATAAATCTGCGGTGACTCGGTGACTCTCCAACTTCTACTAGTCGACACGCCTCGTCTCGGGGGCTCGGCTACTTCTACTCAACTTCCTGGGTAGCGACAAGATTCAAGAGCAACTCAGGACACATTCTAAGATGACCCTTCAATTCGAGAGGAAGTACTCGACTCAAGGCTCGGGGCTCCGTGCCACGTGTCCTCTCGGTTTTTCTCCGGATTTCACGGGATATTCTTGCCAAAACTTCAGATGGACCCTCAGCCAGAGTCTGCAACTCAACCTAAGGCTCGGGGGCTACTCCATATGGAGTGCGATTTTGTCGCACTTCCATATCAGTTTCGGCTTCAAGACAACACGGGCATTGTTGAAGACCTTCAAGAGCAGCACTCGAGGACGCTTGGGACTACTCGAGAAGACTTCAGGATTGCTCAAATATCAGGGAGTACATTCCGACCTCGGGATGCCGACTACTCTTGAGGACTTTTGACTTGTAGCGCTCGGGGACGCTTGAGGACTACTCGTTAAGGCCCGTCAAGACTACTCAAGCTATCCTTCTCGACTACAAAGTACTCGGGGCTTGTCGTATGGACCTCCCCGGGCCCACTACCTCGGTGGGTACCGGGACCGACTACTCGGTGGGCCCACAGGACTACTATTACTTGTTGCCACGGCACGATGGCGTGAAGCACAAGGGCTCTGAAGGAGAAGTACCCGGATAGGAAGTCAGACATGTCCCGCCTTTGTATGAGGACTCCTAGACGTGACTAGTACTCTCTCCTGAACCGACTTGTAACCCCGCCTCCCGGACTATATAAAGGCGAGGCGGGGACCCTCTCTCTCACGGCTTAAGATTGCATCATCTTGTAATCGCACCCAATCAATCCGAGCCACGCTGACATACGGGGACGTAGGGTATTACGCACCCGCGGCCCGAACTGTCTAAATTGTGTGCCACATGTCTCTTCCTTCGAGTTACCGATCTCGTGAGGCCACATTCATCTACTTGGTACTCCCTTAGTAGGTTGCCGGGTCTAAAACACCGACAACATCATAATTTGAAATTTTGTTAATCTATATTGACTTAAGCCAATGTAGATTGCCCAATGAAGCTTCAGATGTGCCCTGTCACCAATGCCCGTGAAACACGGGTAACACATGTTCTGCATCCGACCACCACCGGCATGTTGTCACCTCGGCCGCCCACGCCACTCGCGACACACCCGGCAGCCACTCCTTCATAGTAATGTGGGCCATGCATGTTTTGCATCCGACTACCACCAACATATTGTCACCTCAGCACCGCCCACGCCACTAGGTGACACACCCAGCTTGGCCACTCCTTTATTGGAACGCGGGTCGTGCATGTTCTGCATCCGACCACCACCAACATGATGTCACCTTAGCACCCCCACGCGACTAGGCGACACACCCAGCTTGGATAATCCTTTACTAGAACACGGCGCATCTGACCACCACCAACATGATGTCACCTCAGCACCGCCCATGCCACTGCATGACACTCCCCTTAGCTACTCCTTTACCCATGCTTTGGTCATTGCCGATTGCATTACACTATACATAGACACATGCATGCACAACCATGATGCACACATGTTTTGCATCTGATGACGAGCACCGGCATGTTGTCACCTCAGCACCGCCCATGCCACTACCCGACACACTAGCTCGACTACATAATTGACTCTACTCCTCCATTGCCCCTGTCGAGCCTCGGTCACCCCACTCACTATAGTGATGGTGTTGGCTACTACTTCTCCTTCCACCTATAAATTATGACATCCAGGACCTCCTTTGCCATCACAAAGATCACATATCTCCACTACCTTTCCATTCAGCCTCAACCCTCCAATTGCTTCATCTCTCCACTTTCGTATAGAACTTTGATTACAATGACGACAGTGTCCATGTCTGCCCAGGCTCTTGGAGAGGTAAACAACTATTTGGCATCATGGAGAAAATCTTACCTCCCCCTATCTTGATTGCAAAGATATTTACCCCTCTTTTCTTTGCAGATGGTTGGAGAAGCATGGGTCACCAGTTACTACTTGAACAAAGAAGGTTTTCCAAAACTGCTATACACTACAATGCTCCGGCTTGGTATTTGTGATCACCCAGAATATGTAGGACGAGAGTATGAGGAGTATGGCACCGAGAGATCTTGAAGTGACCATCTATATCGAACAAGTAAGGACTTCCCTAACATAAAGCCATGGGCGCGTTGATCGCCATGGGTTTCGATTTGAGGATACCTATCAAGTTGTTGCTCGAAGTCTTTGAGGTACCTATGCGGATATATGAAAAGCCCATCTGTCAGACCCTATGCGGTTCTTTCCACCTTTGGTAAGGAACCGCCCAGTGGATGGCTCGAATGAGGACCCTTGAAGGTTGTGAATTACGTGAAGATAATCCAACCATTGTATTCATGGCAAGATACTTGCTCAACTTAGATGATCTATATGACAAGCAAGCAAGCAAGCTGAGGAAGTGCATCCACAGGCGGAAGTCGAGAAGCGATTAGGACCCTACTCGTGCAACTTGTCGAGGCTAAGGCACAAGCCGCATTGCATCCGAAAAGTCAGTGAGGCCACTGCAATTGAAGCCTTAAAGCAAGCAGAGGATCATCATGCACAAGAGCTAAAAGATGCCTACCTTGTCACTAGGGGGAAAAGAAGGACCCTCACATTAGAGGTGAAAGACTTCCCAATACTAGATGGAATCCCAATTCATGACATGGAGAATGGGAAAAGGAAGTTCGTTGAGACCCCACCAGCACCTGCACCTACCGAGTTCTCAGAGGGGGTTTCTAATCTCGAGCCTACCAAGGAAGAAGAACTCCCTCTAAGTCAGCCACCACCAGAAGACAATGTTGCACTTCCTCTCATCCCAGTAGAGGATCCTTCATCGCCGGAAGAATGATACAATCATGGACACAAACCTCCCAGAAGAAATGGAGCTACTTTGGTCCGAAGCTATAGGCTTAGAAGTTGTTTAGCTAGGTTCTTTTGTGTCTAAGGGAAGTGATGATGACTTTGCTTTTGTAAACAATTAGGTAAATGAGATGTGTCTCTATTGTAGTGTGCTCTTTTTCTGCCAGGTAGAAGTTTAGAAGTAGTTTTGGCTAACTCCTTTTACATTTAAGGGAAGTGAAGATTATTTCACTTTTGTATGTCCCCATGTAAAGGAGTTTTGCCGTATTGTAGTGTTTGTTGTTTTCTCCTATAATGTAACATCGTGTCCCTACCCTATTAATGAAAATTCATTGTGGTAGTCAACATGCGTGTGTTTTGTATATTACATTAGTTAGATAAGGGTGACATAGTCCATGATCTATGAACTCACAATACAATGAGAAAGACACATTTACAACATCTAAAGAAAGCTTACTTAGAAAATGTATTTTATTTTTAAGGTATTGTGCTATGCCATTTGGTCACCCGCATCGAAGCGCGGGCACAATGGCTAGTGAAGAGTATGATGAGCATGTTGCTATGCCTCCATGCAACCAGTATATCTTCATTGCTCAAAAACAAAAATACAGAAATGATTTGCTTTCAGAAAATCATACGAAAAAGGATTGGCGGTAGGGAGGTAAATCATTGATTGGTTAGCAAATTCATGAAAAAGGAGGAATTGTTTGACTATTCATGACTATAAAAAATGAGCAGGACTTCATTTTATTCAATGTTTTGCTTGACCCAGTCCCCATGTACAAATGATTAGGATGAGTTTTTTAGGATCAATCACGCTGAAAGTTGAGCTAAGACAAGAAGTTTCCAAGAAATCAAACACTAATAGTACTAGTCAAAGTACAAGGTGGGTTCAAATTGCCATAAAACTTACTGCAAATTGGCTAATAATGAACAAATAATAATACGAAGAGGTGCTACGTTTCACGCAACCACCCCCCAATCCTCCTCCTGTAAGTGATAGTGATAACGTCAAAGAAATGGCAACTTCAACTTGGTAAGTTAACTGCTGCTACAAAATCAACTCTATAACCTTGGTAAGTGTTTTTTTTTGTACAAAAGCCGTTCTTTTTTTAAAATAAAAAATAGAGGTACAAGGTTTGTTTTCAGTACAAGGTTTGTTTTCAGTACAAGGTTTGGTTTAACCAACGCAGAAGCAAAGGATTAGTGGGGGAAAAGTCATCAGAAAGCTGCCGTCACGTGACGTGATGCATGCCAATGTATGGATGGATGCTGCAGACTTGGACAATAATGCCGAGCACGCACGCAGCCAATTCGAACTGGGTGGAGTGGAGGTCCTTTTCTCTTTCTCCGCTGCTTCGTCGTCAGCGTCCGCCTCCTAGTAGCCTCGCCTCCGTCTCCCCTATTAATATTCCTCTCATCCATTCCAGACCCAAAAAAACCACCAGAATCCTCGCCCTCTGGAAACCGAATCCACACACGGAAAGCACGCGCGGACGCCCTGATTCTTCAGGTTCTGAGGTAAAAATCCATGGAACCGACCGCCTCTGCTCTATCTTCCCTTGGGGATTTCCTTCTCTTCGGCTGCTGTACCTGAATTGCGATGCCGTTGCTGGTATCCGGGGGGAGGATCTCGCTTTGCTAGCCGCTGCTAAGATCCCGATCCGCGCGCCCCCGTTCGGTGGTCGATTCTCGCTCTCTCTTCGCCGCTGACCCCTGCTGGATGGATGAAGCACGGTTCCCGTCCGTGGATTTGGGAACCTCATTTTTGTTTCGTTCCGTTGCGCGCAATTTCGGTCAGTTGCCGTTAGTTTTGTTCTCCACATCGCGGGAACATTGCGGCATTGTTTTGTCCTACCGAGAAAAGCTGTTGAGTTGACGTTGCGATCTGCGCTTTTTTTTTTACTCCGTTATTCTTCTGAGAAATATCTCTACCATTACTTTGTTTGGAAAAAGTATCAATAGGTTCCGATATGTTTATTCGCTCTGGGATAGCCTTTTGCGAACCTCTTTGCATCTTTATCCTGCTTTTTGTTTCTTGTCACATATACTACACGCAGTTACACACATTTATAATGCAATATGCTGTCCATTTCCTTCACTCATTCTAGTACTATTTGTTGTTGCTCAAATTCCTTCTTTGTAATTATAGATACTGAATCAATTATCCTGTTTTTTGTTTTTGAGTGATTGGTATTTTTAAACAAATAACGGCGATGGACATGGTGAAATCATATGTTTTAAGAGTGTTTTTACCTTCCTGCACCTTGTAATTTGTTTCTACTTCCCCAGCTCCTGATTTCCATGGCGGTGAGTGGATAAGCGAAAAATTACTCTAATTCGTGAAACTGCTTTTACAGGATGGATCTGCATAGAACTGGCACTAATGGTTCCAGCCACAGCTCTTGCGGGCCACTGACAGACTACTACATCCCAGATTACATACTGAAGCCGGACTCTGAACAAGTCATTGTTGATAATGCACCATCCTGCCCTGTGGTAGTCTTCATCAACTCTAGAAGTGGTGGCCAACTGGGAAGCAGTCTGATCAAAACATATCGTGAACTTCTCAATGAATCACAGGTAAATAGGCTACCAGTTTGGAAAAGCCGTAATACTGACAAATGTGCTTTCCCTTGCACTATACTACAGTAGTGGTTTAAACCATAATCTCATTGTTGGATCCACTCACTTTTCATAGGTTTTTGATCTCTCGGAGGAGGCTCCTGACAAGGTTCTGCACAGATTATACTGCAACTTTGAAAAGCTCAAGTCTAACGGTGACCTTCTTGCTATTCAAATTCAGAAGAGCTTAAGACTGATCGTGAGTAACCAACTTATGAATTTACTGCATCCAAAAGAATTTCTGGTTGGATGTGTCCCTTTATTAACCAAGGAGCTTTGAAATAGGTTGCTGGTGGTGATGGCACAGCGAGTTGGCTGCTTGGAGTAGTTAGTGACCTTAAGCTTTCACATCCACCACCTGTTGCTACTGTGCCTCTAGGAACTGGAAACAACCTTCCTTTCTCATTTGGATGGGTATGTCAATGGCAATTGCTTATTTTTAACATTCAGATTTCCTAATGTATGATGAATACCTCTATGTTTTTGTGTCTGGAAATTCACATGAAGAAAGATGCTGGTTAAAGTTCTTGTTTGACTGAGCCATAAAAGTAGAATTAAAAATTATATATATTTTTTAATGAAGCTTGCTGGCTACTGCAACTCTTTATAAGAAAACTGCTATGCCTGTTAAAAGGCTTTTCATTTAGTATAGAAAGAAAGTTTTGAGTATTTCTCAGTAGATTATTATAATGTTTGTTCCTATACAATTTTGCCTGTTCCGTGGCCTTGTTCTTTGGGCATTATGTTTCTATACCAAGTTTTAACTTTTTGAAAAAAATCAAGTTTAATTTGACTTTTTACCTTTTTGAGAACAATATTCAATTTTAATTTGACTGCAGGGAAAAAAGAATCCAGCTACTGACCAAGCGGCAGTGAAATCATTCCTGGGTCAAGTAAAAAAAGCAAGGGAAATGAATATTGATAGGTACTGTCTTGCTTGAAAAGAATTAAAGATATTATTTTCCATGAAACACGATCTCATCTGATGAAGTATTTTATGCACTTCTACAATTTTTGTTCCACTCATCCTAGAGCCAGATTAGTACATCTCCTCTTCAGCATATGGAAGAAAACACTCACATTAGGTACCTTTCTGTTTCAGTTGGCATATCATCATGAGGATGCGAGTTCCACAGGAAGGCCCGTGTGATCCTATTGCTCCCTTAGATCTTCCGCATTCATTGCATGCATTCCACCGTGTATCAGCCTCAGACTCTCTCAATGTGGTAAGAAATATCTTCCAGATGCAACCTTTTTTGTGTTACTTGTTTTGAGTTTTAAGGTAAAAGCAGTCATTAGTAGTCACCTTTTAATTCCGAGTGCCAATATATATACCAGCATCTTGTTTTATTTTCTTTTTAGGAGGGCTACCATACATTCCGTGGAGGATTCTGGAATTATTTTAGCATGGGTAAGAGTTTCTCTGTTCATTCTGTTCCCAGACAAGCACTACGTACCACTTTGAACCGTAAATTTTTTTCATCAAGAACGTTGGCTGGTGTAAGGTACAGTAGACAGAAAATTTCACCACTAGTAATCAGGACTATGTATTAGAACTTGAAGGATCAGAGACTTGTGATGTCCCAGTGATGTAAATCATAAGCTGTTTGTCTAGCGAGTCCTTAAGTATCCTGATTTGAATATTGGAAAATGTTAATAACTATTACCATCATAATTTAAACATACTGCAGGAATGGATGCACAAGTATCATATGAGTTCCACTCTGAAAGGAAGAGAAATCCAGAGAAGTTCAAAAACCAGCTAACAAATCAGGTATTCTTTCAAGACAGCTCACTTTTTTTTATTGGTTCTTCAGATGGTTCTTGAAATGCATTTCTTTGATTCAGGGTACATATGCTAAGCTTGGACTTAAGCAAGGATGGTTTGCTGCTTCCCTAACCCATCCTTCTTCAAGGTACTTTGTCGGTATGGTCTTGAAGTGTGGATGGCCCTAGTTCTGCCTGTATATGGAACTCCTGAACTGCATCATCAGCTTTAAGAGTCACTGTATTCCTTGACCTCAGATCATCATATGCATATGACCTATACTACTACTTTCAGGAACATTGCACAACTTGCGAAGGTGAAGATCATGAAAAGACCTGGTGGCCTATGGGAAGAGCTTAAAATTCCTCGCAGGTAAATAATCTCTATAGCATCTGCACTGTCAGCAGTATCACTGCATATGTTTCATTTGTACCTCTGAAATCCATGCTGCTTCCCATGATGAAAACTGACAAATGTGATCCATCTGCTTCAGCATTCGGTCAATTATCTGCCTCAACTTGCCAAGTTTCTCAGGAGGATTTAATCCTTGGGGCACACCTGGAACGAGGAAAGTACAAGACGTGAGTTTCCCTTCTTCAAACCTTTTACCAATTTGTTGTTGTGCTGATGACCTACACTTTGGGAAGATATTCATAAGTTTTCGTGGCATCATGCAGAGAGACCTGACGGCACCTTACGTTGACGATGGCCTTATTGAGGTTGTTGGTTTCCGTGATGCCTGGCACGGGCTCGTCTTGCTGGCACCTAATGGCCATGGAACCCGTCTAGCACAGGTGAAGTACTGCTGTGCTGCATCGACACCTGGTACACTGCAGCTAAGTTCAAGATTACTGACGGCATTTTACTCGCAGGCCCACCGAATCCGTTTCGAGTTCCACAAAGGAGCAGCCGAGAACACGTTCATGAGGATCGACGGAGAGCCATGGAAGCAGCCTCTCCCCAAGGAGGATGACACCGTCGTCGTGGAGATCTCGCACCTCCGCCAGGTGGCTATGCTGGCCACTGAAAACTGCAGGTCGAAGAGCGTCAATGACCCCTCCTCCCCGTCGCACCACAGCCACGAAGACGACGACAGTAACAGCCTGGAGGACGAGGACGAGTGGGAGGATGGTAGAAAGAAGTTCGGTGCGGCTGCCACCTTCAAGATCCCTGACGAGGTCGATATCGCCCATCTTAGCTAGAGCTCGTCCTGCTGCATCTCTCTTCGTGCTGAATTGGGCACCCGGTCTGAAAGTTTCAGAAGTCATTTCAGAATGTTCATTGCTGCTTAGTGATACTACGCCCTCTTTTTTTTTTTTGGCTTTGGGAAGTTCAGATTTCAGAAGTTAACAACTGCTGTTAGCGGTACTGCTCTCTGTTATCCTGTAAATTTCAAGTTCAACGGAGGTGGAAGGTGATCGACAGATGTACATGGACATGCCTTCCCATCTAGCGGTTAGAATTCAACAGATTTGGGGCCTCCCATTTGTTGACAGATGGCTAGACTATTCTTTTATGTTAATTGTTTGTTCTTTTGCTGTCCGCTGGTCTTGAGTATAGGCGGATGCCTTTCATTCAGATGGTCACATCCAAAAAGACAAAGACATTTTACTAATCACTCCATTACGTGAGTGACTCTGGTAGCGATTCGTTGCGCCATGTAAAACCAGACGTGACACGCTTGTTTATCCGACCTTTCAGAGTTGAATCAAAGTGTCAATGCATTTTTCCTACATGTATGAACGAGCAAAACATTAGCAGACGTATCAAGCAGCAATGGAGGTTCATTTAGCAGACGTATAAAACTTTTGTAGAAATTAAGAAACAGCAACAAAAGAAGTTTAATTCAAGAAAAAATAAATAAAAGAGAAAACACGAATAGAGGGATAAGACTGGTAGCACTGGGTACTCCACCCGGTGCGGCATGGCGCGTCTTGCGATGAGCAATAGAGCAGGCGCGCGCCGGGAATCTTTGATACATGCGCTAAAATCCGTTCAAGCGGTACCCCAAATGGGCGTAATGCAGGCGTGCGCTCGCCCTCCCCCGGCCCCCTCGCGTGCGGCCGTTGGTGCTCAGCGCCATCGCCGAACCCGCCCGGCAGCGACGGGAGAGAGAGCTCCGCCATCGCCAGACCCGCCGCCAACCTCGCCGCCATGGACGCGCCGCCCAAGATCCTGCCGAAGACGGAGAAGGAAGCCGCAGGAGGTTGAGGCCGTGAGCCCGAGGTGGGCCGGAGAAGGCGGAGGGCGGGCTCGGCAGATCCAGTCGCCCGTCCCGAGCTTGGCCTCGGCCGCCAGCCATGGCCCGACCATGGATCTGGCGGAGGGAGGCGAGGCCGGCCCTCGATTCTCGCTTCCTCCGCCGTAAGAGGCAAAGCGCGTGGGAGGGGCGCCATGGGGCTCGCCCAGCGCAAGGCGGCCGGATCGGGGCCGCCTCACTCCATGGCCGCCCGCCCGTGACGGCCAGCGGAGGAGGAACGAGATCTCGGCGGCAAGAACTCGAGAGGCCGCCACTGGCCCTCTGTCCACTTCTCCGGTCGGTCCCATTGCTGCCTCGTCGGCCGGAGGAGAGAGAGGAGGCGGAGGGAGGGCGTCTTGGCCGGAGAGGAGTGAGGGAGGCGGCGCGACCCATGTCGAGGGGAAGGGGTGTCAAGGAGAGAGAAAGTGCGAGAGAGAGGATGGGAAGGAGGCCGGGGTAAAGAAAGTGGGACCCGCAGCAGTTGGTTGATGTGGAGTATGAAATATAGGGGATGGCGGGTGGAAAATTGATCTCAGATCTTGAAAAATCTTTCAACCAAACAGAATATTCTCGTTTAGTGTATGCAAATAGAGTACGACAAGTGCTACCAGCCTAAGGCTGATACAGCGATACCGTGTTTTCGGACAGAAATATCTTCAGTCACGTAATCTGTCAGAGCCACGACGACAAGCAGAATGCGGCGCCCCCGACGTCACAGGTGATGCGAGCGAGGATGGAAAACGACGGCTTCTGGTTTCTGGAGAGCTCTGTTCCCGCAGCGAACGCCCGCTGTTTCAGATAACCACGCTCCGCATGCGCCCACCAGAAACGGAAGGGGACAAGCAGCCTCCACGGCGGCGCCGTCCTCCCCTCTCCTTCCTTCCACGCTGCGTTATAAAAGGACCCGCGCCTCCTCGCACTCCACGTCAATCCAATCCACAAAGCCAGCCAAGAAAGAAGAAGAGAGCAAAGAGCAAAGCGATGAGCTTGAGGTACATGAGCCGGGTGGGCGCGCGGGCGCGCAGGCGGTGCGGGAGAGCACCGGCAGGTCCGTCAAGGACAAGGCGCAGTCGGCGTCGATGGCGAGGAGCGGCAGGGCGGCCGGGTCGGTGGACTCGGGCAGGGTCAGCGCGGCGAGGAGGAAGGCGGAGGAGGAGAAGCGGCGGCGCGCCGAGCAGGCGCTGCGCACCGTCATGTTCCTCTCCGTCTGGGGGCCCAACACCTAGAAGTCTAGAATTAGCATAAATATCTGTGTGTTACTTTGCTGCTAGCTAGCTTACAACTGTTGTGCGCATTTCTGTTCGAGGTGAAGGAATTGTAAATGATCTGATATATGAACACAAATCGATGCTGTTCATTCTTGGAACAAGGCTCTGTCTCCCTAGAATCTCAAGATGTCTCCACTGTGTTTGCGTACCCATTCGTTCTCTTTCAAATCTGTTTTCTTGAAGTGCTGCCAAAGATTATGCGCACTTTTCATTCTAGCTCTGCCGCTTCTTGATCCACGGTTCCGTGCAATCCTCTAATGAGAAGAGCTAGTTTTGTAAATGGCCAGGATGACAAAATCAGGGCATCGACTCTGAACTCTGAATTTGCAATTTGGCAGCAACTCTGAACTCTGAATTTGCAAACTGAGAAAAATAGAAGGGACCCGTGCTCTCCACTTTCAGTTCAGATTCTTAAGAGAAATTATGCATTGCGGAGTTGAACTATATATTACTGTGGCGCATGGTTCTATGTTTCATTTTCGTCTCTCTCTCTCTTTTTTAGTAATACGGCCTAGCCCCAGTCATTCCATTAGCAGAAGGACCATCATTCAGTTTTACAGCGCAGGAAAGTTCTCAAAGCGAAAACATGGAAACAGGGAAACAGAGGAGCAAGGCCTAATATCCATTACATAAAGCGAAACCCCAAGCAAGGGTGGATCTACAACCTATTACAGATTAGACATCAGCAGTTTTGAAGGCCATTACTTCTTCACATTTTCCTCTTTCAGATCACACTGCCTTCAGCTAGCAAGGTTGTCAAATGTTGTGGTGCTCCGGTCACATCCCAGGTGTCCCCCTGTTTCGCCAGGAAACAGAGTAACTCTTTCTTCAAGGCTTCGTTTAGTCTGCCAATTGGGCCGGCTGTTTTGCTGAGTACTTCAGTTTGCTTAGCTTTTGCTCGAGCTCTGAAGTCTCCTTGGCTGGACATAGTATTTTCCGGTTGCTGATCAAGGCAGCTATCATTTTCAATAGAGAGCTCACATCTCTCCAATGCCCACCCTGAAAACATAGAGAGTTCCTTGGTTTCCAAAGCCCCCACAGGGCTGCTGAGGTAAAAATGTTTGTCACAGTATATTTCTTGTTACTAAGCCAAAGAGTAGCCACACTTTCAAAGCAGGTGCCACAGTTAATTCCTACACAATCTGAGATGATAAACCAAACATGTTTAGCTACCACGCAATCAAAAAAGAGATGGTTGACAGTTTCCTGCTCACAGCAGAACAGGCATCTGTCATCATCAATGGTTTTCCTCTTTTTCACATTGTCTCTAGTGAGGATTTTGTTCTGTGTGAAAAGCCATAAGAAAAAATGCACTCTTGGGGGAATTTTTAAGCTCCAGACTGCCGGGTATGCACCTGTTGCACACCCCTGAAGTTGATGATTTTGTATAAGGATTGAGAAGAATAGACTCCATTTGAATTAAAAGTTCATATCATCTCATCTTGCTCATTGCTAAGGTTTATAGTGGAGGCTAGTTGGAGAATTTCCTCCAATTTACAGAAAGTGGCAGCATCTACATATCTTCTAAAGGTGCATTTTAACTGTGTGCCATCCCATAGCTCATGCACTGTCCTATTCTTTTCATTTAGGATCATATACAAGTCCCATATACAAGTCCCAGTACTGGATAGCTAGGCTGGAGGAACCCAGCCAACTGTCTTCCCAAAACTTAACCTTTTTACCATTACCAATTTTCCATTTATACCCCATCTTTGCTGTTTTGGCTGCCCACATCATTCCTATAAAGAACTGAGAGCTTCCTATTGTATTACTGTAAAAGATGTTGGGTCTATCAGTGTTGTATTTATCATCTATAATCTGCTTCCACAGCTTATCTTTATCTAGCTGATACCTTTTCGTCTCCTTCCTTGGTAGAAGCAGGATACGACGCTCGTCTCGTCGCCGCCGATCGTTGTCCTGAGAGCACATGCCGGCACTAACGCAGCGGGGTCGAGCACGGACGTCCGCGCCCGCCTTGAACGCCTCCACTCCATCGATTTCCTCAGCACGCCGTCCGTCCGCGTGCCACCGGACGGCCGCGACCGTCTCACTCGGGCGGCGGCGGCCACGTCGAAGAGCGCATCCCACCCGTCAGGGGCGGGCCCAGTATATATTCATTAGTATTCAGTTGAATACCCATTTTTTTGGCAAAAAAAATTCATACATGTAATGTATTTCTAGTTATATAGGTGGAAAAATAAAAAAACAAGCTACTAGCAGTCAATTTGTTGGTCCGGCTCCTTCCTCATTTGCCTGGCCCAATTTCTCACAGGCCCAAATGGCCCACTCGGTCCTTCCCCTTGGATCACGAGCACGCTGCGGAGGCTGCTGCCGCTGCTCGCTCGTTCTGTCAGAAACCTAATCCAAGCCAAAATGTCACCGCACGGCCGGGAGGAGAGCTTCGAGGCGTGCGGGTGTGGCGTCTTGCGGCGTGGTCTTCTCTAATCGACTACAAGTCTACAACGCGCCACGGCGACGCGGGCCTTAATGTTTGCAGCAAGGAGAAGGAGAGGGAGCCACAGATCCGGGCGATGGCGAGCCAGCGACGCCGGACTCCATTCTTACTCGCTGTTCTGCAGCTCTACAATTTGAGGTGAGCATTTCCAATTGTTTGTGAAATTGGGATAGGAACTTGCAAAATGCCGATGCTTGTGAACATTCTCCGATCGAAACTTGTGTAACTTTTATTTTAGGCCCGAATCATGAAGAGGAAGAGGAAGAATAGTCTGCTCTTGATTTGAGAGTTTTCATGGCAAGGATGCGCAAAGAAAAACAACACTGAATCAAAGCAGAAGAATATTTCGTCTTGCGATGAAAGCCGGATGCGGTAGTGTTATTCCAAGGCGAGTGGCGGTGGAACCAAAGACAAGACAACACAACCAATGAGATCTAATCAGCCCACGAGCCTCCAATAACGAAGCTAGTGAATCCATGCCCGTGAAGAAAATGATTCTAGTGATGAAGACAACGATGATCATGACATTGAGCATGATCCTGGATTGCGATCTCCAATCTCAAGCTATGCTGTTAATGACTAAGATTCAGTTAGAAGGGCGTACATTGCAATGGGGCCATGTCAACCAAAGATGCAAAGGGAGGATTTTCCACAACATGAGTGTGGAGGTATGCGTCGATTCCTACCTAGTTGGTTTCATGAGTTCAAGTGGATTGAGTACAGTGTGGATAAAGATGCTGCATTTTGCTTTGTTTGCTATTTATTCAAAGATAGTTGCAAATATGCTGGTGGAGATGCTTTTGTTGATGGGGATTTTCGGAATTGGAACATTAAATCCAGAATTAGGAGGCATGTTGGTGCTATTGATAGTGCTCATAATGAAGCTGAAGAGAAATACAATCTGTTCATAAAACCTAAAGCATCAATCCGTGAGTCTGTTGCCTCCAACACTGCACAGTTCAAGGCTGATTATCTTGCCCGCTTGACTTGGTCACTTAAGTGCATAAGATTCTATCCTCATGACTTTGAATTTGAAGAAATCAACCAACTCTCTTTTCAACTGAACCGTTATATTGATGATGTGAGGAAAGATGAAAACTTCACAAATTTGAGAAGTCTAGCAGAGTTGTCCATGATGTTAGTTAAAACAGACAAGATTTCTCGGTATGACATTATTTACAAACTTCTCAAATTGGTGCTAGTTCTCCCTGTTGCAACAGCTGGTGTTGAGAGGGTCTTTTCTATAATGAACCTGATAAAAAACAAGCGGAGAAGTAAGATGGGGCAGAAATATTTGAATGGTTGCTTGGTTACATTCATTGAAAGGGAATTCTTTTTACAAGCCAAGGATGGGGACATCATCTCCTATTTCCAGAACATGAAGGACAGGAGAGTTATCCTGTAATTTGTAAGCATTTTAATCAATCCTATTTACTTTTTGACGATTCTGTACTCTATATATTCGAGATATTGCCACTTGCTGCCTTGATCATCATTTTAGAACATATATATCTATGTATTATGAATCGTACTTTAGGCTACCTAAATTTATTCTTCAACCTTTGGAATCTTGAATACCCATTCCTAAAATCCTGGGCCCACGCCACCGTACTTCAAGCTCGCGTCGTCGTCTCCATGAGCTCGAGCATTCGCCATACGCAACGCGCCTGGTCGGCATGATGGCCATGGGTCCGTAGGCGAGCGAGGGCTTCCATGAGCGGCGCGCAAGCACGCCCATGATCAGCGGTTCTTTGGAACTGTATGTCCGGTCGCCACCGCGGAGCAAGCACGCTCCGGGCGCCTCCGTGCTGGGGCGAGATTTGTGCCGGGATTAGGGGTGTACTGAAATAAATACCGTCCACCGTGTCCTCTCTGTTGGATGGGCCTCGTGCGGCCATGATCGAGTTGAATAGTCGCCTGGTCTTGAAACCTCTCCACGGTCCACGCGCCACAATCTCGCGCGCGCTGACCGCTTCATTGGCGAATGGCGATGCGGCTAGCGAGCTCTTGCTCGACCGCCGTTCGCCGCCATCGATGGAATGACGCGGACCACGAGCTGCCCTGGCGGCGAAAACTCCGTGACCATGTGGCGCAAGGCGGCGTCGCGGCGGTGTCTTTGGAACGCGTAGGTATGGTCGCCGACGAAGAGATGCGTTCGCGGGGCGGCACCGCGCCGGCCGCGCGGTGGTCTGGCGTGGCCGCCGCGCCCTGCGTCTGTATACCGATGTGTGCGCGCGTGGGCGGGTTCTTGAGGGGCCCGATCCGTCGACGAACGCAGCCGTCTACTGCGACCCATCGATCGACCAGGACGGTCTATGACACTCGCCGGAACCCGGTGGATTGGCCTGCGGCGACCAAGTGAAGCGAGATCATCGTCGGCTGCCGGCGTGAGTCGAGGCGGTCTGTCGACCAACTCATCTCCTCGCCGCCACCGCGCGCACGCGACGAGCGCGAAGCATCGCTATTCGTCGACAAGCACCTCCCACCCTTGCTTCCGTTCTTTGAAGGAATGTGGCTGCGATTTGGGCGGCAAGGATAGCGGCCGCCGGCGGCAGCCAGCCGACGCCACCGCCCGTGTCCGTCAAGCAGTTTTGCGAGAAAACACCCTTATTTGGATCGCGATTAATGATCGCGATCCAAATTAGGGGTTTTATGCAAGATACTGGATCGTAATTTTCAGTAGAACCCCTGATTTGGATCAGGGTCAATAATCGCGATCCCATAAATTTACATAAAGAACCCTAATTTTGATATATGTTTTGCATAAAAGGCCTCTTCCTCCTCCGTCTGGCTTCTCGTCCTCCCCTCCGACAATCCGCCGACGCCGATGGCCGCCGCAGCTCCCTTACAGTGCAAGCGCAAGTCCCAGAACACCCCTTCCCCTTCAATTGCTATCCCCGACTCTTTCCCTCTTGTCCACAGGAGTTTTCCCGCTCCGACGTCACGAGTCGCCGACCTGCCGCCCCCGCCATCGTTGGGTCAATGGAGGACGCACGAGACGGCATGGAGCTTCGATTACTCGACAATTCAATTGCGCCATTGCGGCGTGCTGTCGACACACGGCGAGCGGCGGGCGGAAACGCCGCGGGGGCATCTGCTGCATCAGCAGGTGCCCGCGTTGTGATGGCCCTCGAGGGCGAGGCCACTATAGTCAGGGTTGAGCATTTCCTGCAGCTCTCACCTCTCAAGTCTCAAGTTTTCTGCGTCGTGGGTTAATACGTGATCTAAGCTAAGCGGTTTTGTGGAAGTAGACCTTTCGAGCTAGCGTGTGGATCTACCAACAAGAACGGTAATCTTGCCAATGGTTTCAGCTGTCAAAAACATTTGGCGCCTAACTCTGAAATCATCGTGTGGCAACAAATTTCTTTACTGAAGCTCGTGATGGATATGCAGATCTTATGTACAGACACGACTCTCTGACTCTGCTCGTGCTCGTCATATTGGTGAAGAAACTGGAGAGCAAGAACGCAGCCTAATTGGGGCCCCAGCACACGAGGAGCATGACGTTCTCGGCCTTCTGAGCCTTCCTCCTCCTCAGCTTCTCCACCGCGATCGCCTTCTCCATGGACACGCTGCTCCGGCCGCCACCAGACCCCACCTGTCCTCCCTGCGGCCGCTGCGCCGCTGGTGCCGACGTCCCCGCAGGCTTCACAGCACCGCCGCCAGGCATCGGCACCGCCCTAGCCGCCGGCTGCCTGGCCCGAACGGCCTGCGCCGCCCGCAACAGCACCCTGCTCGCGTACCTCAGGCTCATCGACTACGGTCACTCAGAAACTCTGAAGCTCGCTGCTGTTCTGAATTCTGTGAATCTTTACTGTGTTCACGACGGAAGACGGCGCGCGCAGGCTGTATATATGCAGAGGGGGGAGAGAGCACGGCGCGATGGCGGTTCAGTTCCGAAACCGTCAGGCTGGTCGGAGCGGCGGCGGTTTCCGTCCATGTTTTTCTTTTCCGGTGTGCGCGAATATGTGGGAGCGGCCTGCGGGATTCGAGGACGACGACGACACCGGCTGCTCTCGTCAGCGGCAAGGATCTTCAGTGGCTAGTGGCCAGCGCAATTTGCCGAATGAGAACAAAGCGGAGTGATCCTTGGTGCGTGCGGACAACTAGTGACGGGTGGGGAAGGATTGCGAGCTAGGGGAGATGGATCATGGATGGGGGCGTTTTGAGTTGGGGGCCTGTCGATTTCAGGGAGTTATCATGTTGATGAAGCGTGATGTGCGCTGCTAGCTTTATTTGCTTGTTTTGTTTCTGCCGTTTGCAGGTTTGAAGCACACAGGTAAAGGAATGTAGTGGGTGAGGTAGATGGGGACTTTTCAGTTATCCTCTGAAATTTCCGGCCAATGAGAGACAGGAGCTGACTAGAGATGGATTAGACCAAAGTGGTAAGCAGTCACTGATGCTGTACCAGCTACCAGTGAACACAATGATCTCAACACCATACTGCCCCTCCATTTTTTTTTCGCAGGATATAACGGAAGAACAACGGAGGAACCTGAACATCTAATCATGAAGACTTAGTAACAAACAGAGATGCAGCTTTCAAATTGTACTTGACATTTTCAAGATCCTAAGTTAACTTCTCAATTGGAAGTTTCAAATTTTGTCTTAGAGCTTCCAATTTCATAAAATCATCCCCAGAAAATTCAAAACCCAGACTGTCAACTAAAATAATGTATTTGATTCTTTCTGAAATAGAGGTTTTCAACATTGCATGAGGGTTTGTAAGAATTTCACCGGAGCCATTGGTCGTTGTGGATATACTGATGAGAAGTATCACCTCTCACCATTGCTTAAGACGGGCAATTCTCATCATTGGGTTTGATCCGTGTTGGGTAGAAGTGAAATCACTTTCACTAATAATCTTCTAAGCTTTGATGACTGGTTCTCTTGTAGTGTATGATGACACTAGCATGAGCTTGGAATAAATATTCGACAATTTAGTTAGTTTTTCGGTCAAGTTTCATTCTATTATTTTAAATAAGGTCAAGTTCATCCTCTCCCAGATTGTGGAACAAAATCACTCTGGCCTTTCTGCTAATAATGCACTCATGGATGGAAATATGCAAAACTAAGCTCTTTGCACATGAACATCGTGTTGACAAACTTTGCAGTGTACACATGCTCATGAGCTCATTCATACACGTTGGAAGAACTTGGATGATTCTTTCATACGTGGTACGCCCACACGAACAAACTATACATTACTTGCAGTACTAATGCTATCGCCTAATCTAGCTGCTCATGATGATCAGCTGAAGGAAGTCAGTTGTTGGGTCCCCAGTTGCTGAGGTACATGACCGTCCGAAGCTCCTCCTCCTGCTGCCTCGCTTTCCTCCTCGCGGCGGCCGCCGCGCCGCCACCGGCGGAGGAGGAGGACGGAGCCACCGCGCGCGCGTTGCCGCCGGAGCCGCCAGTCCCAGCAGCGGCGCCCCTGGCGCGCTGCTGGGCGGACCGGAACGCGTAGTTCCAGCGGCAGAGACCCGCCTGGTCCTTGAGCGCCTCCACCGTGCCCACGCTCATCGCCGCCGCCCACGACGACGCTGCCTTCGCCTTGCCGCCCCCGCTCGCCATGTGCGTGTGTTCAGTTGCTCACAGGTCTGTCGCAGCTGAGCTGTGTGTTCGATCGGTGGGATTCAATCGAGGCGCTTGGCTTGCTGCTTGGTTCGTGTTGGGATTTTGTTAGGAAGATGGTGCCGTGCGGCTGGTGGTTTTATAGGCGAGCGAGTTCGTCGGCCCCGCAAGTTTTCCGGGGACGGGAGTACGAGACCTGGGACTGGGAGTGTGCCGTCCCTGCCGCCGCCCGCCGAGTAGATGGCGCGCGCGTGGTTTTGGGCGCGCGGCCTCGCGGGCGCGTGGAAAACAGTGGGGGGGAGCTCCTGAAAACCGGGTGCAGCCGTGCGCAGCGAAGAGATTGCGCGGCTGAAGTTGCGGCGCGGACGCCGAGGAATAACGGCCTCAGCTCTCCGGCCGGCTGCTGGAAAAATGCGGCGCGGCTTTGTGCTGTCAGTTGTCGCGTGTCACTGTGTGTCGGTGTGCTGGCCACTTGCTCCGTGTCCAACAGCTCAGCCGAGCGAGACCCGGGCCGTGTGCCGCGGCTACGTCGCCGTCGGCCTCGACCTCGAGTCAGGATGATTCTTTTAGATCGCGATAAAATAAATTTGGAATTTTTGCATTATAAAGGTTAATTACTGGAAAAATAAAAATTAGCTACAATTTTTTTTATGGATTATTTGCTTTCAATAGAGGAAAAGGTGAAAAAACATCCGTATCCGAATCCGAATCCGAATCCGAATTTCTTTTCATCATTTGATCAAAATATAGCACACATTTGGGGTTTATTTTGTATGAATCTTAACAAAGCACAATGCCAAACGAATATAAATTTTGGATCTGAAAATATTATGCCTAATTTATTAAAATCAAAAAGAGCAAAAATGGTATCCGAATTACTATCCGTTTCCATCCCAGTCGAGTGTACGGTCGACCGTGGTGAAGTCTTCCTCTGTACACGTAGGATAGCGTAGAGATGCGCCAAATTTCACAGCTCACCGAATCGAGTTTTTACTGAATCACCACACGTGACGATATTCACCGACCCATCGATTCCCTTCACCTAAATTAAAGTCTTTCCACTACGTCTTCGGTTCTTCGACACGAATCTCAGTCCACTAGAGAGCTTGATTTAGTTTTACGGAGTATATAATAAAGTGAACCGCAGGTTTTTACCACGTGCTCTTGGCCATGGTAGAATAAGGTTCAGCCTGCCAATCTATGGGAGACGGGTCACACGGACTCGGGCAGGGGAAACCAGCGGGCTCGAGGACATGGTTTCCACGAGACCAGGGGCCAACGTTTGCTGATGCAGAAGAGAGTGCGACAGAAGCCGTATTGCTGATGCAGAAGAGAGTTGGACGAGTCCTGCATCTCGTACGGAAAGTACCAACTATTCCTGCACGCTTGAATTATTGGTACTAGCAGCGTTCTCTCTTCTGTATTTGAGCTTTGGATCTCATTGCGTTTCATGACGCGCGGTGTCTGAAATATTCTAGTAGTAGATTTTTTCATGTCATTAGGGCGTCTCCAATAACTTATCTTAAAAGTAGCTCAATTAGAGTTTTCCGTTGCATCATTCTCTCGAATGATCTTAGAGCTTTTTTTTCCGGTTCAATGATCTTAGAGCTATCTCAATCAATTATTTACTAAATAAAAAGTGTAATTAGTTATGATACTAACATGGAGTGAAGCGATACTCTGGCTTATTTTTCGATGCAACCCTGTCTCAAAAAAAAAAACGATTTTCAAAACTGTCTTATATAGAGGATCACATCAACTATGAGCCTAATTGAGCTATATACATCTCAATAACTTGTCTTAAAAGTAGCCCAATTAGTTTTTACTGGTAATTGAGTTAGAGTAGAAAAATTATCACAATAATCGTAGAGCTGATCTGAATCAAGTTTAAAATAAATACAACAATAATAAGTTATGAAACAAAATAAATTGATACTCTGCCTTTTCTTCGATGCAACCATGTCTCAAAAAAAAAACGATTTTCAAAACTGTCTTCGATAGAGGATCATGGTTCTTCTCTAGAAAATGTAAAATGTCATGCTGAAATGAAGGCTCTGCCCTGTTGATCTTACCATCACGACAAGATAACTCGAGACTCGAGAGGAATGCAAGCATGCAAGCTCTAAACATCACTTTGGTTTTTTGGTCTTGCTAGTTGGCCTCCGCTGATGAGTGATGAATGAACCAAATGGAGACTACTTCCTCTTGTTAATGGCCGTAAATAAACTGAAAACATCATTTTTGGTTTCTGCTCTGCTACTAGTTGGCCTCTGCTGAGTGCTGATGAACCAAGTCGCATCCACATGGGATGTGGTCCAACGCGAGAGTCCAGAATTTCAGATTTTTTTTTTACCATGTCATATTCGCCATGGTTCGTGGCTCCGTCCTAAATCATACTAACATTTGTTAATTAATCCACAAGGATTCACGGAGAGTTTGTCATGAACTCAAGATCATTTTTATTTCCATTCCAGTACAGTAGCATACAGGCATTCATATACTGAAACCGAGTGACAGAACTTTTCATCATCATCATCGTGGAACTATGTTACAAATCAGGCGCCAAGGCAACCAACCGGTCAGGTTGATTTTTACTGAAACCGAGCTCGGTTGCCGAAAGGCCCGATCAGAGACCCGCGCCGCTGCAAGCCTGCAACTGAAAGCCGAGCTCAGTTCGGCCCCCAGCAGCTGAGGTACATGACGGTCCTCATCCCCTCCTCGGCCTTGTCCGCGCGCCTCCTCTCCGCCGCCGTTGCCGCCGGCGGGGCCATCTTCTTGGCCTGCGCGAAGCTGCGCACGTTGGCCTTGGCGTTCCGGTGGGCGGAGCGCAGCGCGTAGTTCCAGCGGCAGAGGCCCGCCTGGTCCTTGAGCGCCTCCACGGCGCCAACGCTCATCGCCACCATCCACGACGCCTTCGCTGCTCCGGCCATCTCCTCGAGTCCTTCTTGGTCTTCCTTCCTTCTTGTTCGTTCGGGTGTGCGTGTGCTAGAGAGCTTGGTGATTGCTGTGATCAGAGGGAGTTGCTGCGTTGAAGATGACGAGGAGAGGCGGGGCTGGTGGGTTAATATAGCGGAGGGGGTGGCGAAACAGGTGGCCGGGGACGTTGGTTTTCCAGGATACCAGGGGCTCTCCGGGCTGGTGGCTGGTTGATTAAGAATTTTGGCAGCACACCTCGCTTTCGTCCTGGGCCAGTGCCATGCCATGCCCATCCCCCTCGCGGCCTCGCTTTTGTCTATTCGCGGCGAGGGAGGCTGCATCTGCTGCGGCTTGCTGCCTTGCTGGTGCTGCTGGACCACGCCGGCCAGGACGCTGGACGCGTGCCGCTACAGCTGCAGATAGGAGCGCCACGCAGCGCAGCTGCGATGAATCACCGGAACAGGACGGGGGTCGTTCTGACACGCCCATCACCTTGCAGATCCCGAGGGATGCTGCAGTGAATCAGCGTGTGCCAGCTCCAGCCTCCAGGATAAGATCAATTTTATTCTTCCATATTTGTAAATTATTAGTGTTAGCAATAGGCTAATAGTAGTCCCTTCTTCCCTGAAAAGTACGATTCTAACTTTAGAAAAAAATTCAGAAAAATTGTAATTCTAGAAAACATATCTAATTTCCTTCCTAATTAAGTGCTCAGATCTGATTATCATGTCAAAATTACTGCGTGTGGCCAACAAAGAAGGGTATTAGAGTTTTTTCCCGCCACCATTAATTTTTCATAGAAAACTTAGAATTACATTTTTCTTGGGGCGGAGAGAATATCAGATTATGCTTTTTTTTCCTTTTTAATTGGCGAGTGCAAACAAGATGATTGGGATGGTACACATGGAGATCTACCCCAAACTACGCTCAATTCTTGTGCTTATCACCCACTAGTCAGTAGCATTTTTCTCTACCAACCATAACTAACTACTAGTCAGTGATACTTTTGTCTCAGCACCAACCACTGGCCAAACCAATATGCTATTTAGCCATGAAAAAAAAGCCCCCCTCCTGCCTTGCTCTTGGAGTGCCATAAAAACAAAAGTAGAGCAGTCATTTTTCTAACACATTGGATCTCACGGACATGTGCAAATTGCTACTCCGTATTCACCACATATTTAGACGCTCTTGGAGTGAATTACTGTTAGTAATAGGCTATCAGTACTCTAACAGTACTACTCCCTTCCTCTAATAAAAAGTACAATTCTAACTTTTGAAAAAAAATCAAAAAAATACAATTCTACAAAACGTATCTAATTTCCTTTCTAATTAAGTGCTTAGATATGATTATCATGTCAACATTACTGCGTGGTCAACAAATGAGGGTATTAGAGTTTTTTCCGCCACCATTATTTTTTCATAGAAAAGTTAGAATTGCATTTTTCTCGGGCGGAGAGAATATCAGATTATGCTTTTTTTTCCTTTTTCAATTGG
The DNA here is from genome assembly GCA_022644695.1 of Cenchrus purpureus. Lineage (NCBI taxonomy): Eukaryota > Viridiplantae > Streptophyta > Magnoliopsida > Poales > Poaceae > Cenchrus > Cenchrus purpureus. The sequence goes on along the minus strand of CP053456.1, from coordinate 28,169,144 downwards.
CGAGTGCAAACAAGATGATTGGTACGGTACACATGGAGATCTACCCCAAACTACGCTCAATTAAATGCTTATCGCCCACTGGTCGAAGTATTTTTTACCAACCACTACATACTGGGTCGGTGATCTTTTGTCTCAAAGACCAACCACTAGCCAAACCAATATGCTATTTAGCCATGAAAAAAAAACCCTCCTGCCTTGCTCTTGGAGTGCGATAAAAACAAAAGTAGAGCAGTCATTTTTCTAACACAATGGATCTCATGGACACGTGCAAATTGCTACGTACTCCGTATTTACCACATATTAGACGCTCTTGGAGTGAAACTGACATGTAGCGGGCTGCCGGCACACGCTTTGGATAAAACCAGGGGCTCAGGGCGTATCAGGCCTGCAAATTGTTACCATACGTTCACGCCAAACTGACGGAGGCTACTGCTTTCGTCTCCCATCCTCACCAGACGAGCGCACTTTTAACTTTTAACCAAACATTTGGAGGTCATGATTAAATTTGTCCTTTTAACTTTTAACCAAACATTTGGAGGTCATGATTAAATTTGTCCTAAAAAATTTGCAACCCTCGTTTCTTTAGAAATCAAACAGTTGCAATTTTGTTCAAAAAATTTGGAGGTCATGATTAAATTTTAACTTTGTTCGGAAAAATACTAACATTCACGTTTGTAAATAAATTTAGTACTTCATGATTAATCTACTAATATTTATTTTATATTATTTATATTAGTATTATTTTGATTAAATTTAAAATTAGTTGACTTCTCGCTGCATTATTCCTGGGACGGAGGTAGAAAATGTACAGAAAAGCGGACAAATAGAAGGGACGGCGACCTGGTCCGCCGATGTTATACATCGCTTCAACGACAAAACGCCGTGTCAAGGGCCGTCACAGTGTGTTTTTTCTTTTTCCTTCGTTTTGGCCGCCGGTGGCTTTTCCTTCGTTTTGGCCGCGCGGTGGTCCTTTTTTTCTTTTTCCTTCGCCGGTGGCCTTTCTTTCTTTTTCTTTTTTTCTTTTTTCTTACTGTTTTCTTTTTTTCTTTTCCCTTTTTTCTTCGTTTCTTTTCCCTTCGGTTTGTTTTTTCTTTTTTTTTCTTACTGTTTCTTTTTCCTTCCGTTTTTTTCACATCAGTAAAATAAAAAAAATCTACTAATCACTAGTTTTGAACCTCAAACCTTCAACTAACAAAGATAGTTAGCAACCATTGCACCACACTTGTGACTACTTAGAGTTACAAATCATTTTATTTATTATTTTTACTTTCTACTTTAGTTTTGTTTCTATTTGTATTTTTTATATTCTTTCCTTTTTAATATTTTTCCCTCCATTAATATTTTCATTGTTCGAGATGGGATGTAAATTTGCTCTCGCTATAATAATAAGTTATTGGCTATAAGTATCTTGTTAGGGCTATAATAACAACTTTGACCGACTTGATTTGTTTTGTTCGAGATGACACACAAAATTGTTCACTATAATAGGATTTTGTTCTGATAGTTGTTCTCATTTGTTCACATTTTTTTGTTTTGTTCGAGATGACATACAAACTGTTTCGCTATAATAATAAGTTGTTTATAATAATAATATTACTATAGTAATATCTTGTTACGTCTATAATAATAACATGTCCGACTATTCCATTTGTTATCACACCACATTGTTCTGAATGACATATAAACTGTTCTTTACAGTTGTTCGTTTGTTACGGCACTTCGTTCGTTTGTTAAGCGATAATGAGAATATATGACTTTAATTAAAAATACGAATAAAAAATTTGTCAAATATAGTCAGTGGGATCTTGTTTGAAGTTTTTATGTGTAAATCCAATGGTGCGATTGAAATTTAATTTTGATGTTTGGTTTCGATTTAGATTTTTAGTTTGATCGATATTATCCTGATGTCATCAATTTTGTTTTCTTTGCGCGCATGCACTCCAACCTCTCCCTTCAGCGACAGTAAGAGCCCCCACCTGGTCCGGGAAGCGCGGAAACTAAATTCAGCACACTTTTTTCTTTGAAAAAAAAAGGAAATTGAGATGTCAAAGAACAGTCATAACGCATCGATCCACACAGAAAAACTTGCTACGAATTTGATGCTTGGTTCAAGATTTGCACGACAGTAAGTGTAGTAGCAGAATCACTGGTACACAGCCAAATTAAAGTGGCAGAACTTTTCATCATCATCGATTCATCATCATATATTTACAATCTGGGGATGGAGCAGCCGGCCTTGTCTCAAGCCGAGCTCGACTTCTCAAAATCTGAAGAAGCAATACCCATGGCGATCAGTTAGGTCCCCAGCAGCTGAGGTACATGACGGTCCTCATGCCCTCCTCGGCCTTGTCCGCCCGCCTCCGCTCCGCCGCCGCCGGTGCCAGCTTCTTGGCCTGCGCGAAGCTTGGGGCGTTGGCCTTGGCGGCGCGGTGGATGGATCGCAGCGCGTAGTTCCAGCGGCAGAGGCCCGCCTGGTCCTTGAGCGCCTCCACGGCGCCGACGCTCATCGCCACCATCCACGACGCCTTCGCTGCGGCCGCCATGTCCTTCTCCCCTTCTTCTTCTCGGAGCTTTTGCACAACCTGGTGATTAGCTAGAGATTGAGAGCTCGGTTGGCGATGTACTGATGTCTGTGCAGTGGTGCTGTGATCTACTGATCTGTGAGTGAAGATTGTGTGATGCTCAGATAGTCAGATGTTGTTGAGGTGAGCGGGGGGCGCGGTGGGTTATATACCGGAGGGGCGGCCGAAACAGGTGGCCGCGGACCCTGGTTTTCCTGGATACCGGGGGCTCGGCTCGCACGCATCCCGGCTTCTTGCGCACCGGCCGGCCCAGTGGCTCACCTGACTCCTCGTCTTGTTTATTTCGCGTTCCGCGTCGCGCGCAGACACATTGCGGCGGTTGCGCGATGCCGCAGCACCACCGTGCGTCCGTGCCGCCGGCCACCGCCACCGCCGTCGTCGTCGTCGTCGTCATCATTATCTTTGTATGATTAATTATGAAGCAAAGTAAACTAGGGATAGTTTTATCCTACCCGTGGTGGCCGGCCGGTGCATTGTCAGGCTTTCAGCAAACAGGGCGAAGGATCCTAGCTACTCACGCGAGGCAAAAAGAGCCGTCCAGCCGTGCAGGAATCTTATCGACTTCTTGGTGAGCTCTCCGATTAAACTAACCCGTTTTAACGCGCCGGACAAATGGCTTAGCTGCAGATTGTGAATAATTACCACGTGCTCTCCAAGCAGCAGTGAGACTGTAAAGATTGAGAATGACGTGGCATATCCAACGCTGCAGCCGGTAGGAGAGGACCTTGTTTTCCAGGATACCATGGGCTGTAAACATCATCCCATGGAGCGGCTGATGCAACACATTAAAAAAACATACAGTGGCCGTGTACTATGTCTACTATGTGAGTATCACTAACCTAACCAATGTTTTTTTTTTAAAAATGTATAAACCTAACCAATGGCTGCGTACTTGCATAGTGCAAAGACAAAAAAAAAATCATTTTTTAATCTAAAATCGTGTTTACGAAAATAATCAAATTTTAAGGTGTGCTGTGGTGACTGGTGAGGTGGGTGAAACACTGAAACTGGATCATGAGTTCATGACCCTACCTGCGCTGTCTATCTGATCCACCAGCACTGACATGGACTTTCATTGCCTAATTGCCTCTCTTACCTCCGTCCTCTGAAACTGGATCATGAGTATAGTTCATTAAAAGGAGAAAATAAACATGCTTTTTTCCCTAGCATGATCTACTACTAAATCGTCGTTTACCTGTTTCAGTAAGTTATTTAGTAGAAAAAAGTAGAAACTGCCAATCTGAAACGGTTGCCACTTTGCTAGTTTGCTAAGATAAGCCTAGCTAGTTCTTCCTTAGAACTTGGATATTGTGCTAGATCTTTTTTTTTTCATAGAATACCATGGCTAATTAACGTGGCCTAGTTGCAAAGAGGGGAAGGCTGATGCAGAGAGGCCTAAAATTAAGGCCAGGAAGCCATTTCTTGGTTTGTGTTTGCTAGCATCTGAAATCTGATGAGCCGTTCAGCATGAGTTGCGCAGTGGGTGCTAATTTCTGAACCACTCTTCAGGATCGGCACATTGGAGCAACGAATCAAACGAAAAACTTGTTAGTCACCTAAAGACTCGAAAGAGATCCGATCGAGTTCCATGAAAGCTGGCAAATTGTACAAAGCAGATTCACTTGCTTGCATGAACAGCCAGAAATTTTCATCATCATCATAGTATATTACAATCAGAGAGGCCGACTCTCCGAGATGCATGGTCTGAAGCCTATGCTCGGTTGCAGAAGGCCGAAACAGAGGACGGTGAAGACTAGTTAGGTCCCCAGCAGCTGAGGTACATGACCGTCCTCATCCCCTCCTCTGCCTTGTCCGCTCGCCTCCTCTCCGCCACCGCCACGGCCGCCGGAGCCAGCTTCTTCGCCTGCGCGAAGCTGGGAGCGTTGGCCTTGGCCATCCGGTGGACGGAGCGCAGGGCGTAGTTCCAGCGGCAGAGCCCGGCTTGGTCCTTGAGCGCCTCCACCGCGCCCACGCTCATCGCCACCATCCACGACGCCTTCGCTGCAGCGGCCATGTCCCTCGTCGGCTTCTTCCTCTTCTTCTCGGAGCTTTTGCACGGTCTGATTAGCAATTAGCTAGAGAGAGCTCGGTTGGTGATCGCTTTGGTGATTTGAGATTGTGTGATGGATGCTCAGATGCAGTGATGCTGTGTTGAGGTGGAGAGGTGAGCGGGTTGATATATATATAACCGGAGGGAGGCCGGCCGAAACGGTGGCGGCGACGGCTGATTTCCTGAATACCGGGGGCTAGCTCCCACTGGTTGCTTCTGTTTTGCCACATCAACTCAACCCAGGCATCTTTATCCCAAAAATAAAAATAAAAAAACCAGATACCCAGCAGAAACAGCTTACTTGACTAGTGTATTCGTCATGTTTCACATCACCTGCGCCACCCACCGAGATGGACGGTCACATGCAGCGGGCAGCGGCGTGCCACTACCGGTGCCCAATCTCCCTGTATCTGATTGTTTCGTCCAGCTATGCGTACATCTAATCACGAAGCTTGGTACTGCAATTAGTCTCAGAAAGCTGTCATCATAGGAGCAGGCAGTAGTATAAAACTCTGAACTCCCTCGAGTAAAGCTTTGTTCAGGAATCAGGAGTGGAGTAAAAAACTCAAAATCCCAAAAACTCGTTTTCATCAGTTTTTTTTTCTTCTAAAACAATGACCGAACTCCAAAATTATGAATGCGACAAAAACATGCGTGAAAACCAACCCCATGATTCACCTCTCCATGATCTCCTGAATTCAGTAGAGTTAGGCCTAATCGAGTTATTTTCTGCAGCTTGTTGTTCGATTCAAGTACAAAGTTGAGACCACCAAACTGAAAAGCATACCTTGTCTGTCACGCTGCTTCACACGGGTCCCTTTGGCACAGCGTAAGGAGCAGCTTAAGAAGCTGTTTTTGGCACAGCTATGCCAAAGGGAGGCAAAAAATAGCTTCCCCAGCGAATCGGCTGCGATTCCCGCTCTCTAGAGCCGAACCTGTTAGACGAAGCGAGAAAAGGGCAGGTTCCCCCGCTTCGCCTCATGCTTTGCCGCCACCGCCGGTGGAGTCCAACAGTTACGCTGGCGAGAGAGGGTGGCCGGACCTCGGCGTCGCAGAGGAGGCGGACATGGCGGCCAGGCAGCAGGCCAGCAGCGGGCTGCTGGTCGGCGGACCGGCTGAGAGGAGGTCCCATGGCGGCAGTGTCAAGTGGGTGGGCGGAGGCGGCTGCTGGCCGGGGCGACGCGAAAGCTAGGCGGAAGAAGGAGCTCCGTGGGGCGGTGCGGTGGTGGGAGATCGGCGGGAGGCGGAAGGAGGCCGTGGGGAGAGGCGGATGAATGGATAAGAAGGGAAGGGGAAAAGGATAAAAGAATAAAAGGAAAGGAATAAAAAAAGAAAGGAAGGAAAAATAAAATATAAAATAAAAGGAAATAGAAAAAAGAGGAAGGACATTATGGACTTTGCACCTCTTATCCACGTTACAGTGGGAGAAAATTTGTTTTGCCAAACGTTTTCCTAAAACAGTTTCTGATTCATCAGAGAATCTGCTTTACCAGCACAGCCCCAGTTGAAGCTAACACAGCCGCAGCCACAGCTATGCCAAACACACCACACACAAGCTCGACTTTATCTTTATAACTTAAAGTAGGAGACGATGGCCGAATTGATCTCTTTTGATGAAAGGTCACGGTTGATTAATGCGGTGCAGTGGTCTAACCGAGTACTCCGAAGTTCATAATAGGTCTAGAACTGAGCTCAGCTGCTGAAGAGTGACAAAGAGCAGGGAACCTCCATGAACACGTAAACCCATCTGATTTTGCACGACCTGATTAGCTAGAGAGAGCTCGATTTGTTATCGTTGTGGTACTTTGAGATTGTGTGATCAATTGCGCTATAGGATTGGTGTGTCGTAGTCGGTTGTTGTCCCCGCTTGTTCGAGCTCATCAGAGGTGATAAAAGGCCTTCTAAATTTTTTCGAACAAATTCGGGGATCCCTACCTACTTTTCATGGATCGAAGTGACCCCAAGAAGGAGCAGTTACAATGCACATACAATACAAGGATCATCTCGGCAAACCGAGGAGAAAAACATAAGGTTGGCAAAGACGAAACAGAGAAAATTACAACAAAAGAGTAGGGAGGGGACTAGCTCATCTCGAGAACCACCCCGAGAGTAAACAACCTATCACTAAAAAGCCCAAGTACCAAGCGCCTTTCTTGCAGAATCTGCCTTTGAACATCTCCGATCTTCAACCCCCACAGGAAAGAACTGTCGTAACGTCTGGTCATCACTCCTTGTTAATGGCCTCCGACACCCTCTAAGGATAAAGGTGAGCTTGAAGGGGAGGATGATCTTGAAAAAGAACGAGGCCCCTGTTCTCGCTAATCGGTCAGAAGAAAAGATCACAAATTCAACACTTCATCGATCACAAAACAACCCATCTGGACCAATGCATAAAGACACAAGAGCCTCTCAATCTGCAGCCATCATGTCGCTCCATTGAGTTGCCAACGGTAGACAAACACGGGGTTGACAACGTTGCCCACATTCAGCCACAACAGGAACAAACTTCTCAATTTGCCAATAAATCAATACCCCTCCAACACCGTGTGGGAGAAAGAAGCCCCAAAGGAGGAGGACCACCAACGAATGCATACATCAACTAGGCATATATGAAGAAGAAGAAGCAAGACGCCGAGCAAGAGAACTCGCTAGTTCCTAGATGCCACAACCAGAGCGAGCGTAATAACGACCAGATGATAAGATAGAAGAGGAGAAAGGTCATCTAGGTTGCGAGAGGGGCCTTCCAATTTAGCCTAAGAAATGTAGCTAACTCGTACTGCGTTTTGTACTATAATATACCATTGTCGTCTTGTTTTAATTTCGCATACACCAAGAATGACCAATTAGCTCTAGCCAAACCTTTAACATAATTTTATGTCTAGGTCGTCTCGTAAAAGAAACAAGGAGAATAGGAAACAAGCACACAATCAGGAATTCGTCAAATCCATAAGAAGGAACTACACATTTCTACCACGTCCACCGGTGCTGGATTTTCTGAGAGGGAGGATTTCTCTCTATAGCTTGGTTGGGGAAGAAGAAGGAAGGGAAGTAGCGTGACAGAGGTAGCAGGATCGGGTGGGGTCTAGGAACGAGTGGCACTGCATCTCTGTAATTTGTGTAATCACGTCAAAAAAAGCCAATCCTGCTATTTTTTCCACTGAGGAGAGCGAAGTATCGAGCTTATGGAGTGATAGAGTCATGGTGTCCAAAGTCCAAACCCTCTACGTGTCCAAAGGAAAAAAAAAGTTCAAACCCTCTACAGAAATTAATAAATTATATAACCCAATGACTTGTTAACAGCCGGCTGTAATCAGACTATACGTACAGCGCGTGCACACGTGCGCCCGCGGCCACCGAACCCCCCCCCCACTTGCCACTCACTCACGCGCGGGCCCCACATGCAGAACACCCACTCGCGCGCGGGGCCCACCAGCCAGGTGACTGTTCAAACATTGGGTCTCGTGCCCGCTCGGTTCCCATTCCCATTCCTCCCGTTCTTCTCTAGGGTTCCCCCTGCCTCTCCCCATTCCGGCAATTTCGAGGCGATTCTCCGCTTCTCCAGCGCCGCCGCGGATCCCTGCTGCCGACGGCGACCGGGCGCGCACGGAGGTGAGTTCACGCTACCGCCATGGCATTGTCTGCTATCTCGCGGAACGCACGGATGATGATTTTTTTTGTTCGTTTGTTTTGGTGAGGCGCCTCGGCAGGAGGAACCGCGGTGGGGCTTGAGATCCCGGTGGCGAGGCGAACCGCGAGGTGGCGGTTCGAGATCCAGGCGGAGGCGAACCGCGAGTTGGGGCGGCTTCAGGATCTCGGCGGCGGAGGCGAACCGCGAGGTGGGCGGCAGGATCCAAAGCGGGGAGGTGAACCGTGAGGCGGGCAGCGGCGAATCAGCTGCAACGAATCGAAGGAGGTTAGTCCAGTTCATCTCGTCATGCGTTGATTGCATTTCTACATGCATTTCTACGAAGCATGGTGGGGATTACTGGGCTTTGACGGGGGCATTTTCGTTTGATTTGTGGATTAGTTGGCAAGGGGGGTAAATCGAAGACATGTGCAATCTCTGTTAGGTTTTCTAGGTGGGGTTTGGTGGGATTTTTATGCTTTCGTCTGATCAAACGCTGAAAATTGGTCCGATTAGTTCTCTGTTTGTTGTGAAATATGTGGGAAAACTGTTTCTCTGTTAGGGTTTCTAGGTGTGATTATGTTTGTCTGAAATTACCAAGGAGCGAGGCGTCTGTGACCTTTTGGTGTTATGAAGTGTTGTCGGTTTTGTTAGAGATGAGCGGTGTTCATTTGAGATAAATTCGCCCCTAATTCAATAACTCGCTGCTGGCATGTAAGGAACCCATTGATGAACAGAAGAACTTGAAACCCTAGGCTAAGTACCTTGGTAGTAGAACCTCTAGCCTCCTTTGGCGACTATCTGTAGAAATTTTTCCCCAAAATTTATCGATTCAAATAACTCTGTTGTTGGTTATCCAAAGCCCCTTTTTTAGTTACTTCTCACCTTCTGAGTTACTATCTTAATTGTATTCTTTCTCAGTCCATTTTTACATCGGCCTAGCTAATTCATTTGTTTACCTTGACATATTATGCACCCCATGCTATTAAGTCCATATGCAATGCAAGTACCGCAATCGATAAATGGGTTCATTCTGCAGTTGAGTGTCTAGAAGCTGACGAATCAAGCAGGAGAGATAGGGGGGTAGCAGGAGGTTGGCAAGATGGTGCATTATTTCAGGAGCGATTCAACTTGCAATCTGGTGAGCTTCAACATTTTTGCCCATACTGATTGTCTTTGGTTAAGGTTTTACTTTTCATGTGTATATGTGGCTTTAGAAATTGGATCATACCATTTTTTATATGTTTTAAGCAAGTCACTATACTTATATAAGCAAATAACTGTTAGTAGTCAGCCAAAGTATTGTTGTTAGTCAGGCAAAGTACTACTGTTAGTCAGGAATTTTCACTTTTAGCACTTTTTTATCAGAGCAAATTAACTTGTTCATTAGTTCATGATGTATCACATCATTTTGCTTTTTTATGAGCTCTAGGCTTAATTAGTGCTAAAATGAATTGTAGATGTCGATTCGTCCATGTTTTTTTTTGATATGCAGATGCTCAAAAAATGAATTAAAATCGTTGTATATACAAAATTTAGCAAGCTATAGAACACCATCACCGCACTGAATTTCATGCTTTGCATATACAAATTTTAGCAAGCTATAGGCTATATTCAGTTGTTGTGCCCACAGCTTTTTTCTTCATCACTAGTTTTTTAACATCGGCTCCAGTTGTCATTAGTTGATCATTTTTGTCCTTTCTTTTTCGATAGATTACATTACATGTCAATGGAGTTCTTTTTGCATGCGTGTCCTGTGTTAGATTATAATCATTTTTTTCGCATTACACATGTTTTTTTGCAGAGAGAATCATTCTTCTTTGAAGGGTGCGAGGAGGAGACTTGGGCGCCCTAAGGTGAGACATGCATCCATTTTCCTTTTTTAATCACCGGCTTTGTCTTGATTGTGTGTACTCAATTGCCCTTTCAACCAATAAAATTGATGGCTAATTACTATTAATTTGCATATCTTGAATAAGTTTAAGTTGCAGTACATGTGTTGCTAGTAGTTTTTTTTGCTTCACAAAGCATAGAACAACTGACTTGTTTATTATGAATTTTGGTATCCTGCTTCACATTGCATAGAAACAACCATTTTTTACATTGATTACAACATCTAAAGTAGGGTCTACCGATTTCTTCTTCCAAAACTGGTTGTTCTTTTTTTTTAGGAATCTGCGCCATCTGTTTTTATGTTCCTTGGCCTAATGATTAGGCCAAAACCATGTAAGCATAGCCAACAAAAATCCACCAGAGTGGATTGGGCAGAGCGATTTTTCCGTATGCTACATGTGGCGTGTGGTGGCACTACATGGTTGACTTAATCATCAGGCTTAGGAAATCTCTATATTTTTACTTTTCTTTTGTTTATTCACAATCTTAGTTTGACTCTAATCCAAATTTTTTTCGCGTATGACACATGTACCTCTACACAAAATTTGTTGTCTTTGTTGGTTTTCTTGAGGATCAACAGAGGAGGGAGGCGAGGGGAGGAGACCTGAACACGCGCTAAGGTGAGACATGCATCAACAGTTTTTGATTTGGTTGTACCCATTTGCCTGCTTCAACCAGTAAAATCGGTGGCCAATCAATGTTAAATTACTGCGAAGAAGGTTAAATTGCTGTACATGTGTATCATCAGTTTTTCTTTGCTAATCGGTATGTCAGTTTTGAATTTATTTTGTCTTTGCTAGTAGTTTTGTTTTAACAAATGCATAGAACAACCGATTTTATTTTACTATGCGGTAGCACTTCGCTTCACGGTGAATAGAACAACCTTTTTTTGCATTGTCCATTTTTCTCCCACTCTGGCCTAATGACCGCTGCGAACTGTGTAAGCATTGTCCATTTTTGAATTTATCAGTATGTCATTTCCATATCGCTTGTCTTGTGTAACCCGGTGTGGTGGCACTACACGGTTCAAAGCTGTCATTAGGCGATTTATTTGTAGCTTATATAGATTTTTTTCACACACACACCCCTGCAACAATCATATACTAACTAGGTGTGTTTTCTTCACTACTCTTTTTTGTTGCATGCACACATGTTTACCGCATATTATTTTTTTTATCGGGGGCTGTTTGAAGTTGAGAAAGAAAGCAATCCTGGTGCAATGCCTAGAAGAAAGAAGAACGCTCCAGGACACCCACCAAGGACAAATACGGTAAGCTCACTCACACAAAATGGTGCAGCACAAAGCACAATACTTGCTTTTTTTCTCACAAACTGATTTATTTGATTATGGTACTCTTTTTTTGTGTGCCCCTCTCCCCCTTCTTTTCTTTGTAGGGTCTGAGGAATAGGGCATCACCTTCCAGGCTTGTTAAGCTCTACGAGCACATGTCAGTGAAGCAGCGGGAGATGGTCGAAGATGTTAATTTTGGAGGGCTTCTTCAGATTGCATGCCACACCATCCCTGCAGATTACGCAAAATGGCTTATCAAGGATTGTTTTAAGCCTGATACTATGGAGCTGGTGCTACACAGGAGGCAGGATTGCGGTGTTGGCGGTCATCTCACATGCATTGGGTTTGACTAACAGCGGGGAGGAAGTCAAGTATGAACTTCAAGCTGAAGCAATCAAATTCATCCATGACAAGTACAACATTGTGTTTTGGAACAGCTCCAAGGATAGAAGCCATATGCGAAAGGGTCAGGGAAAACAAGGAAGCAAATGAAGATTTCTTGAGGTCTTTTCTGATGATCGCTATATCAACATTCCTATGCCCTCCAACGAGCCTGGGAATAAGCCCGAGATGCTACCCAGAATTAGTAGATTTGTCACGTGTTAAACATCTCAATTGGTCACAATTCGTCATACGTCAGCTGAAGGATGCTGCTTCAAAGATCAACAAAAAGCATCATGGGATGCATCCTCGTCCTTGTTGTAAGTACCTTCTGCTTCCCATACATTTTTTCTGCAATTCAAATTAAAAATGCAATGGTTTTTTTAGTTCAGAAGTCACTCATATAGTCATAGTTTACTAAATAAAAAATGCAATTATTTTTTGGTTGGACAACAACTTAGCATTGGCACTCAATTATACTCATTTTCAGCCCTTTAATTTGACTGTTATGGAAAACCAACTTACAAACGCGCGCACACACACAGCCCTATTATCTGTTAATTTTGATGTGAAGGGATCTGTTACTATTGCCTCTGTTACTATTTGATGTTTTCTTTAAGTTGGGGCGTGTGATTTTTTTGATGGCCTCCCCTCGACCCCCCACCTTCTATATTCATGTATCATTACTATCTTGTATCTGAGGCATGGAGGTGGGAGGATCTTCTAGCCCCTATATAGCTCACTTGCATGGCATATATATTTCATGCAATTCACTTGCTTTGTTGGCGTTTTGAAGCCGTTGTTTGTATTTTATAAAACAATCATGCATGCTTTTTTTGCCAGCACCAGCCATAAACTAAAGGTGTTATTTTTTGTGTGGCAACTTGCAGCAAGCCACACAATATACACTTATCATAGTATATACATAGTAGAATGCTAAGGCACCTAGTGTTTTTCTAATGTGCTCTTAGTAGAAAGAAATTTGGGAGTGTCTCCTCTCTGCCGGGAGGGGTTTTAGTTCTTGTGTTTACATGTCATGTCCCGGATATCTTTGGCAAGTTGTCTTTTGGAGGCATGGCAGTGGCATGATCCCATGCATCAATGCCGACCCTAATCCCTGTACACTTCATTAAACCAGGCTACATAGAGTAGCTAGTTAGCAGAGAACTTAGATTTTGTCGGTGACAACTTATCATTGCTTATAATCCAAGTAGGATCATGTTAGTCTCCAATTTAGTTGTTTTTTAAAAAACCAGCTCTCAACACACAACTTTTTTTCATCGGTTCTTACTGTGGTTTTCCCCTTTTCTCTTCTTTCTTCTGCCCCCCACAGATACTATACGCGGATGCCGGGCGCTCGGCTTGAAAATACTAGATATAACCCCTAGAGTACCAGCATGGTCGCGGAAACTGTTGGATGAGCTTATTAAGCTAGACACTAACAATGATGGATCATTTGAGAAACTTAAGGTATGGAGCAACAAGCATAAGCGTTATCTTTCTCCCGGTTTTCCTTTTTTGCCAACAAACACCAGCCCTGATTATGATTTCTTTTTTTGTTCTTCCGCCTTTTCAGCTCAGCGGTTACCAAATACAGCGGTCCGAGTCACTATTTAGGCCGGAAGATATTCTTCAATTTGTGGCTTCAAAAGTACCCGAAGGAATGCCAGCCAAGGGAAACTTGGCGTGTTTTTTTCATCTGCACCATCACCATGCATGCCCGGTGGATTGCCCATGATTTTTTTCTCGGTTACCTCATGCAGGATACGAGGAACATTTCCGATCTTGTAGGCAAAATCGTGTGTGGAATGACGGTTTCTTTGGGCTCTTTGTCAAGGAAGTTGGTGCGGTAGCGATCACAAGATACAAGTGGTCCTAGTTTAAGGAGATCAAAGAGGCAAAGGTCCATCTGAATCGAAGAACCAGAAGACGAGGAAGAGTCTGATCAGGACCACGAACCGGATGATGAAGAAGAAGATGAATGGGAAGATATAGACACCGAAGAGGATGAAGAAGATGATGGAGGAGAGGAAGATGGGCAGGCAGATGGAGAAGATGGAGAAGAAGAGGAAAATGATGAAGAAGAAGCAAGAACAAACAAGCAAAGTTCCATGATGCACAAGCCAACAAGCCATCTTCAAAGCGCTGCAGGTCGCTGAATAGTGACATGAATAGGGAGGAAGGTCCCCGTGAAGGACCATGATGCGATGCACACAACAGATGGAGATTCAAAGGACGACGACGAAGATGATCACATCCCGCTGATTAAAAGGCTAAGGACACTCAAGCAAGTGATTGAGCCTGTCCCTTTAGAGACAATCCGACCACCCCTAACCAAGGACAGAAGGTCGAGGTTAAAGCTGCCTGAAACTTCAACAGTTCATCCCATTGATCCCCAAATCAGCAGCAAATCAGCTAGTGAGTGCAGCCACAAGAGGAGCATGTCAGCTGACGATGCATGCAAAAGAGAAGCGCAGGCACTGCCGATTGCAAGGAGCAATTCCCTAGACTTCAAACCACCTGAAATCAACTTGATGAAGTTTATTGATGAACAAGATCCAACCCCATCGGAAGAAGAGCCCTCAAAATCAAAATCACACATGGGGCCGGACCCATAACAAACTCCGGTGCGGGACAACCCTCAAACCCATCCCCTCAATGCCTTTTGGCTCAGCAGGCAGTGCATGTGGTGCTTGGATTGAGGCGTGAAGAGGCATTAATGGAAATAGAAGAAAATGCCATACAACAGCTCAAGATGAAGAACGCCCAAGATACACATAATGCCCAATCAAGTGAGCCCAACTCAAGCCACAAGGATTCAGTGTTAAGACGGTCGGTAGAAATAATAATAGATGACAAAAGGGCAACACAGACGCAGCAGCGGACGATGGCGGCAAAAGGAAAGAACCATTATCAGCAAACTCATCGGTGACACCAGCATTCAAACTAGCACCCACGAGGAGGCCGAGGAAGGCTGTCTTTGAAGTCACCGTACGGTGATAATGCAACCAAAAGAAATTTCAACTGCAGCAAGGAAGTATGCCGACTCTATGACTCAATTCTGCAAACACATGCACACCGGACAAATCAAGGGACCTAAAGAGCGAGGAGTATGTGCTCTTTCTTTTCCTCTTCCCATCGACCGATTTCCCAATGCTCCGGTTTATGTAACCTAACTTTTTACGATCTCTTCCTTGTTTGCCACCAGGATTATAATCATCAATTTGCCCACCCACATTTTCTGAATGAGCTTGCAAATTCGGTGAAGCCCCGGAGATCTAATCAACACGATTAGAGATTGGTATATATGCAATCAACCCTAAGGGCGGTGTCGTAAAGCGGATCATGCCGCTATGCATTGCCGTGAGTGCTCCTTGTCTACATGCATACATTTTTTAGTTTGTTTCAGAACCATATAATATTTAATAGTTTTTGCACATATAACAACATAATTTTTTCCAACTAATCTGTATAGGGATACCTATTGAAAGGCAATCTAGAGAAGGCAGAAATCAAACGTTTATTTAACAAAGGCACAAATTATCTTGACCACAGGCACATGGTATGTGGTCTATTTTTCTACAATAACTGAGCTGTTTTTAGCGAGCGCCGATTATCACAAAGACATATAAAAATCGCTACACATGAAACACATAACTAGCAGACAAAAACAAGTAATGTCCTTGCTGATTTGATTAAAATTGGTTACAATCAGAAATCACGATGGGTAAACTAAGGCTACTGATTTGGTCCTGCACTTTCTTTTGCTAAACGAGGTGCACACAAGCAAGTCAAAAACACCCGCTTTCCTTTTCTTGCATTACATGAACTTTTTTCTTTTCCAGTATACAAAAACCCGCTGCACTTTTTTTATTTTTCAGTATTATGTGTATACGGAACACTTGCTTTTTTTCATCTAAAACAATGACCAAAAAATGCAGGTCATGTTCCACTGACTTCAAGTCATCAAGGTAAAAGATCTTAGTGATGTTGGGCATTACTTTCTCTTGGTGCTCAACATACGAAACGCCCGATTTGAAGTGCTCGACTCCATGAGAACACTTGAAGACACCAACCTAAGGACTTGCTGCGACAAACTACTGGAATCAATCAAGAAGCTTTGGAGCGAACACTACTCAGATTCAAAAGTGCAGATCCAAAATTATGAAGCTATCTCCATCACTGTCCCACATCAGAAGAACAAGTACAAATACTCCTTCCACTTCTTTTTTTTATGCATTAGCAAAACCTGTACTAGACTAGGAACAAGCATAGCGGATCTCGATAACTTTTTGTTTTTGCAGCCATGATTGCGGCTTCCATATCCGATGCATCTTTGAACATTGGGATGGAACGTCATGCTTTGCAATTTCAGCCACCAAGATATGCCCAACATCGAAAGCTTCTCACACAAGTGGTTTACGCACGAAGAAAATGAGATGCAGTGGCGACATAAATTTTTGCCTAGACAGTGAGGTATGTATGCAATCCCACCCAACAACAACTTAGCACACAAATCACTGAAATTTATGTTAATTTCGCACACCAGCTTATATGAGTGTAACAAGCAACTCCAGTTATAGCATATATACTGCATGTGTGTGTGTATAATTATTGTCATGACATATTTTTATCTTGATGCACTACTTTTTTAGGTGCACTATTTTTGTTTAGTCAACTTAAACTTAACACATTCCAACTCTTGTACCCCGAGCGACCAACTTAACTTAAAATTAGCGACCAACCATGTGGGTCTGGTACAGCAACTATACATTATCCAGAACCAATTTTCGCTCCACCACTACTTTTTTTTACACAACTAAGCAGGAACTAGGTCCAAGTCAAGCCCTCCCTCCTCTGCTTTCTTCGGGCAACGTGTAATATTATGTTCTGTAGACTTGCACCTGCTGCATCTATTTTTCCTCTTATTAGATCGCATTCATCCCTTTCTTCATCCTCTTCTCCTTCTTGCGCCTTTAACTCTTGATCTTGGCGGGTTATCCACCTGTACTGGCAAGCCACCCTCCATATCAACAGCACCTACATCACAAATCATTTTTTAAGACATCTATTACAACTATCAAGCCCATATCAGAACCTACACTTTTTATACATATATAAGCAATTAGTCCCCCAACGTGCATCATCATGTGGGGTAGAGGTGACAGTGCGGAGATCTTGGCCTTGCTTGCTCACTTGTTTATGAGCCTTTCTTTTCTTCTTTAGCTCATTTAGCTTAGACCGCATAATCTTTATGTGATCCTGCATGGCCTTATATGCTTCAATAGACATACAACCATCTGCTGCCAAACTGCAAAAGCTTTAGCAGTTTGTGAATCACAGAGTCCTTCGCCCACTCAAAGGAATGCCACGGGCTACTAAGTCCGGCTGAACAAGCATATTAGCAGCATCTCCACCCTCTGCTGTGGCCACAAGCGGCTCCTGAGCCCACCTCTCAAGTATATAGTTATCTGGAATGATTTTAATTCCTAATGTGATGAACACCTTCAGAATGTGGCAACAAAGAATACCATCCCTATCAAACTTGCAGCATTCACAGTAGTAACTTTGCTCATCAACAATTGCTGTCACAATATATTCTCTCCTGCCATAGCTGCCATAGCCATAGACACGTGTGTTGTTAGGTACCAACCTGTAGTGGACCTCGCTCTCTTGATTCACATCATATTCTGCATGTTTTTCAAACTCTTTCGAAAACCTGTAGAATAGCTTCTTCGTGTAGATAGTAGCAGCATGACGCTCTATAGGAAATCTCGACCATCTCCTCCTGTCTTTATCATCTATTTTAAATTCCTCCCCATCCTCAGCAACATGGATTTTGTCTCGGATCTTCTGGTATTGCTCGACAAAATGTAGTATTGACATATTTGGGTTCACATATGTCTTCAACATTGCATTAAATCCCTCACTACGCTGAGTTGATTGTAGGAATGGAAAAAATGAATGCAAGAAGAATGCTGGGGCAAAAGTGCTCCTAAGGGCATACAGTCTGAAAATGTTCATTGCCACAAGCCGTACTTGTCCAAAGATAGCATCCCATTTTGCCTCAAATTCAGTCGGAGTAACCGTGTGGTTCATGCATTCTTTGAAATCATCTTCCAACTCTTCATCTTGATCAAGGAGCGGACCTATAGTCCCTGAAAATTTATCCATAATGTGGAAGCGGCAGTTTCTGTGTGTAGAGTTAGGGAACACTAGCGCAATGGCATATCTCATAGCAGCGTCCTGATCTGTTATAATGTTCATGGGAGTCTTTCCCTTCATAGCATCCAAGAATGCTTGAAATAGCCACACATAGCTAGGTTTTTTCTCATCTCTCAAAAATGCACACCCCAACTGAATTGATTGCCCGTGCTTGTTGATTCCAATGAATAGAGCAAATGGCATATCATACATGTTGGTCATGTAGGTAGCATCAAAAGACACATAGTCATGGTACAGATCAATGTAAGCCTGCCTTGCCGCACTATCAACCCAAAAAATACTCTTCACCCTGTCCCTGTCATCCAATTTTAAATTGCAGTAGAAATTTGGATCCTCTGCTTTTATCTCCCTGAATCGGTCTATGGCTTGCTGCATGTCTTTATACCTGTCTGTCCTTCGAATATTTGACCTAAAGTTGCTGATGTCTTTTCCTCCATATGGCACAATCTGTGCAGATCCATACATTTCATTCATAAGTTGCATGATGCGTCCAGAGGTCAAGTTGCACCCATGCAATAGGGTAATAAACTCCTTCTCTGCTTGCGGGATCCCTTTGTGAGATCTTAGGAACTTTTTTAGAGAAGGTTTGACAACCACATCATGGTTGTGGTCAGCCAAAAAATAGGTCACATGCCACCTATTCTCTATGAGATTAACAACCATCCTTGCTTTGCATCCTGTGTGCAACATCTTTTCTCTCTTCCTCTTTTTTCTACCATCAAGCTTCTTCTTCTTAACCTCTTCTCCGTCAACATCATCTTGAGTCGACTCGGTCCAGAGAGTTGTCATCATCCGCTTCTTCCTTAGCTTTTCTACCATGACCCTCCTTATTGCACACATATATCACTTTGTTGCTGCCAGTGAAGTCGAGAGCCGTGCAGCACTTATGCGAATTGAGAAACCAATTCTCTTTGCATAAGCATTATAGTAAGATTTTGCTTCCTCTTTAGTACCAAAAGTCTGCCCAATATGTGGGACAGGGGGTGTGCACCACACCTCTTCAGCAATATCATCAGGATCTTCATCACCTTACGCTATACCATGCAAGCCTTTTCTTGACAAACAAGGCAGTGGAGCAACATCTTGTTGTCACCGGGATTAGAGATATCACCTACTGTGCAAGGCCTGAGCTGACGTCAAGCTTGTTGCTGGCACAAGGACCCTGCAGCTGATCATTGGATCCCCAAACAGCAACTGCCGACTCCTTTTGTGTAAAAATGTTGGTTCATGACTTCCAAATCAATGAAGTCAAGATCAAATTCGTGGCAATTGGTTCAAGTCCATTTGTACCTTGATATAACCAACCAACATAAGTCGGTTAAACACCGGGAAATAAAACAAAGAGGCATGTTCGCATAGTAGTCTAGCCAACTATGTGGCGGTGTTCATAGATATATGTTCATTTCCCCTTTCATTTCAGTTAAACAACCAAAAGAACAAAAAATCCGGGCATGCTATCATACCAAGCAACAACTATGTTACCACTAGAACTGCTCTATATAGTGTCATGCAATTTAATTCATTTTGGCAGCCGGTTTAAAAAAGCATAGAGCCATGTCGATTGTACTAATCTAGGCAACTACACTAATCTTGTATAGTTAGTATAGTGATGTCAACAACCATATCCTCGCACCAGCTTGCAAAGACTTGTGTACTATTCTAGACAAGCAAAGATTATGCTCACTAACTATACCTCCTTTTCCTGTGTTTTTTTTTTTTGCGATGGACAACTCGAACAATATGCGTATGGCCCGAGAGATAAGTTGGACATATACGATGATGTACATAGCAAAAGCAGACTCAACTACAAAGAATTTCCCAATCATGGCGGGCAAACCAAAAACCCAAATTGCGTGCGACGCATGTGTATACACCAGGTTCTTCAACCACATCCCATCATTTTTTTTATGGGAAAAACATGCTAAAACATGCTGAATCGTCTTTTACCTGGATGGTCGTCCCCTACTTTTGGGAATTTTCATTTGCGTGGTGAAAATTGAATGAAGAAATTGTTTGGATTTTGTTGTGGATCTGGAATCGATTTTTTGCCCAACTTTGGGGATATTTTTGCCCGGATTTCCGCCCTGCCGATCTAGTGAACTGCTGAAAGATGCTCGAACGTACCTGGATGTTGATTTCGCCCTGGCGCTTGATTTTTCTATTGCGCTTTTTGGTTGCACAGGGGATTGAAAATCGCCGATCCTGTTCCGGCGACACCTGTTTCGCGCCGCCACCCAGCGACGTGACAGCACCTCCAGGACCGCGAAATCCCCTAGGGTTACGAGCCACCCGCGCGCTGTGTATTTTTGCCGCCAAAAAAACGTTGGGCCCAGTAGCACCAAAATCTAGGGCGGGGGTACACGGCCGTGCTATTTTTGGAAAGAAAGACCCATGGAAAGTGCTACTAGGGGGAAAGTACAGCCGGCTGTATCCTAACCCAAATTACAGCCGGCTGTATTTTAGCCGCGTCCATTATATAAACAGAGAATCGAACTCAGGACGCGTTGAAGGAACAAAACAAATGTTCTAAATCATATACATTCAATACACCACATCAGCATACATCATTTTCCACCAAATCAACAATTAATATCAACTACCCACTTGATCTTCTTTTAATCTCCACCACCATAGTGGCTTAACATTAACATAAAAGCTTCAGTGCAACACATGAAAGTCTACCAAAAAACTCTCAAATCCGCAGCAAGCGCATGGAATCACCTAGTTTAGCATCGATGAAGAGTGCTTGAGTCAGCGTCGTCCAACATCCACATCAACACTATTAGCCAGTTTACAATTTCTTTAAAAAAAAATCTTAGCCTCCTGAGGGATCAGAAAGAAGCGTCGTGATCGGTATGGACGCGCGCGGCCGTTGCCAGCGTCGTCGGTTACTTCTAAAGCTACTACTGATGTCCCTGCAATTCTTTCCAAGTAGAGAAAGTAGGTAAGACCGTTTGACTCTATTGTTGATCGGTTTGGATTTTTCAGAATATTTTGGTAAACAAATTATCAAAGATAAGCATGTCCGTACTAAATCGCACACCAGCAGCAAATGCCAAGGACAAAAGTACTTTCAATTTAGACAATTAACAAGAACCTTGAGTACATAAACCCATGCTCCATGTATCGACGAGAGGGTGTGTACATTTAGAGAATAGAATGTATACAAAACTATCTAGGATTAAAAGCAGCCACACCATGCATGATAACTTCTAAACGGCGCCCCTCAAACTAACGAACTGTCTTATTTCTTTGATGCTAGTAGCTGAGTACTAACATCACTGTCACTCGGCAACGTGTGCCTCGTTGCATATCTCTTAACAAGTATATCCTTAACCATGGGTGTCAACAATAGAGTGGAGAGCAAGGCTTCACCGCAAAAAAGAAAACTCCGCCATGAATCCCACCAGTTGCTGGAAATCTTGACCACTGACACGATCACGCCGATTATAAATAGCGTATATGCCGCAACAATCACATACTGCAAAAAAAAAGAGGGAGAGAGAGAGATCAAGAGAACATTCGTTCTGATTTTTCTAATTACATAGCTTTTAATATACATCTAGATATATTCTTTATTCTATTCAGGTACGTAGTAAAATTGTCACGCATCTTGAAAAATTGAAATGAATTGTAATTTAGGATAGTGAAAGTATGTGTTCGGTACTAGGCTACTAGCTGTGGGATTCATGTTGAAAACGACGCAACAAATCCATGTATAAACTTTGTGCATGTCAGTGGCCAAGCAGGCTTGTGTGATAGATGCATTTTCTCAGCAAATATGATCAGTGTTGATCTAGACGGGAGTGAAGAGGGGAGGAGAACATAAAAATTCAAGCCTCACCAACGTGGCCTTGATACACGTGGCCAGGCGAGGGTTTACCACGGCGACCTCCGCCGCCGCCTCTTTCGCCGCCTTCAGCCCTTTGTCCAGTAAATCAACCTTAGCATCTGAGCTGGCCTTCGACATGGACGACAATTCCTCCCACCTCACCTGCGTACAGCAAGTAGAAGGGGCCGGGGGCGGCGTTGCCTCGCGGAGCGGGAGCGCGACGAAGACGATCTGACGGGGAGCTACTTCTCGGCGGCGCTTCGATGGAGGCTGTTGCACACGATGGCACGAATATATAAGGACTCCTCATGTACCTTCTTCTAGCTAAAGCCTCCTGGCTAATTCGTTTCGGTTTTCCCCTATACACTATTATAGTTGTAGTACCTTTTTTCCGGATCGGCTTCGTCTTTGGTTGGAGAGCTAGAGTTGGTGCGTGCAGTGTCCCGGTGACCCGGTTGCAATCTAGCACTCAGATCACCCCCGCGTCGCGTGCAGAGATCAGGAACCGGGCCCAATCTCTGATGCAATGCATACGATCGAATGCGACGAAAACATGCGTAAAAACCATCTCATGATATTCACCTCTGTATGATCCCCTGCCTAATCGGGTTTCTTCTTTTTGCCCCCGCATGTTGTTCAATTCAGCACAGAGTTCTGCCTAATCGAGTTATTTTCTGCGGGTTCTTGTTTAGATTTACAAAGTTGAGACCACCAAACTGAAACACAGACCCTGTCTGTCACGCTGCTTCACACACAAGCACGACTTTATCTTTTATACTTTAAAAAACTTAAAAGTAGGAGACGATGGCTGAATTCTCTTTTCATGGAAGGTCAAGGTTGATTAATGCAGGTTCTTGTTCAGGTTCAGTACAAAGTTGAGACCACCAAACTAAAACACATACCTTGTCTGTCACGCTGCTTCACACACAAGCGACTTTATCTTTTATACTTAACTAGTAAAATGCACGTGTGGTACGCACGTGTTTAAAAAATAATTTATCGAGCATTTGTATTATATTCACAAAACATATGTTGGATTCTTCGTTCAAGAAAACCTATTTAAAAATATATCAATGAAATAACCATGACCATTTTTAGACATGCTGCACACACGTGTTTTTTCCTAAACATTATAAATCCCATATGACTAAACTATATTTGACTGTAGTTAATTCTTCCCTTCATGTCAAATTAGAAAATGATGTACAGATTGAAGTGGCAGATAATATGCACAAACAGTTTTTTGTTGTTAATTTTCTACACATGAATTACATTATAAAGTCTGCTTGAAAAGAATTTCACCTGGAGTACAACATTAGATACACTAAATTAATTATATGATTTGACTAAAGATAATTATTTCCTTCATGCCAAATAAGAATATGATGTATTTTCCACATGAGTGAAGTGGCACTAAACTTTCTTCTTAATATATTGACACACAACTCTCTTGCGTGTTCAAGAAAAAAGTGGCAGTACAATATGCAAACACACATGTTTTTATTGTTAATTTTCTACATGAATTGAGATGTAAAAGCATACAAATCTCAACTTGATACAAATTGGTTTAGCTGCAAAACATTCACAAAGTTGTAGAGCCCATTGAGCAAGACCAAACTTTGCCGAAGAGTTTTGCCCAGTTTCATGAAGGCATCTATTCTCACATCTCGTTCTTGTCAATTGTGAATCTAGACGGTGGGGATGGACTGCCACTACTCCTTCCACCGTCAGCCTCTTGCAGGTTTGACACGACTTTCGTGATCCTTGTGTTTGCTACCAAGCCGCAGACAATGGTTGAATGGATGGCAGATCTGCATCATCTACAATGGGCGAATGCCGGCCTCTAGAGACGACGGTGCACCGATGCCATCATCTGCGTTCTGACCATCATGTCTTGGAACATCTGTGGCCTGGGTGACTGAGACAAGTGCGGGGATGTCCGGCTCGCACTCCCTGCCCCGACATTGCCTATCTGCAAGAAACCAAGCCCCAAAGCATCGACCGCCGCCTCCTTTCTGCCTCGCTTGCTAGCCTCCTCTTTCGTCAGCTCCCCCTCTGTTGGAGCTTCTGGCGGCATCCTCACCGCCTGGTAGGGAAAACAATCTCATCCGAGTTCCACGAAATTCCCAGAATTTCGTCTTTCTGATGGGTTCGAAATTTTTTCCGGCGAAATTAATATTTTAATATTTTTTGGGAAAAATAAATTGAAAAAAATAATAATAAATTCTGAAAAATCCGAAATTCCCGGAATCCCTTGTTTCTCTGGGTCCGAATTTTTTCTGCCAGAATTTAAATCCCTGCCTGGAACCCCGGCGCCTTCTTGCTCACCGCCTCCACCTCCCATCGCTTCATACTCACCACCAGCTTCACCGCCACCGCCACTGACCTCTCCTTCACAGTCACCAACTGCTACGGCCCTTGCGATCACACTGACAATGCAAGCAGGACTTTCTCATGGAACTCTTGCAAGTTCGCTCTTCTGTCTCAGGTGCATGGCTCCTCCTCGGTGATTTCAACCTCACCCGCTGCCTCGAGGACCGCTCCAACGGCAACCACAATGTTGTCAAAGCCGGCCTCTTCAACGCGACCATCAACTGTTGATGCTGCAGGAGCTGCCGCTGCTCGACCGACACTTCACCTGGTCCAACCACCAGGACCCACCCATCCTCGTCAAGCTCGCTTCTTCGTCGACAATGATTGGGCTCTTTGCGAACTCCATGGCAACCTCCTCTCGCCACTTCTGATCACTGCATGATCTCCCTCACCGCGGCCACAACCTTCCCCAAGCCGTCCATGTTCCGGTTCAACAACCATTGGCTTCGCGTGCCTAGGTGCAAAGAGGTCATCGTCAAGGCCTGGCCAGTGTTCAAGACCGCTCTGGCTCTGCCAAGCTATCCTTGTGCGTCAAGCGTTGTAGAGGACTTGAAGGTGTGGCGACGTGCTCAAAGATCACCCACTGATATCCTGCATAACTGGGGCTTGGTCATTGCCATGATGGACCTCCTCGAAGAATGTCGCCTTCTCTACCTTGCTAGTTTCAATTGAGAGAGCTTGTTCGTGAAGCCGTCGTGGAGCAAGGCCGCCAGTTAGCAATCTACTGGCGTCAGTGTGCCAAAATCAGAACGTGCAAGCTTGGGGACACCAGCACCAAATTTTACCACCTCTCTGCCACCGTGACCTGGTGCCGCAACCAGATTCTTGCTCTCCAACTTGAAGATGGATCCATGGTCACGACACGTAAAGCGATTGTCTTGCTTGCTTCTACGTAGCTCATGGGTCAGGCTGATCAGTGCGTTGCCATTCCACACCTTGATCAGTTGTTTGCTGACACCCGACTGACTACTTCTCAAGCTGCTGGACTCATGGAGCCTTTCTCACTCCCTGAATTGAAGGTGATTTTGCTCTCCATGCACAAGGACAATGCTCCTGGACTTGATGGCTTCACCCCCGTGTTCTTTCAGAAGAACCTGGCCACAGTTCAGGCCGATCTGTTGTAGCTACTCAGTGACTTATATCAGGGCATCACTGATTTGGAACATATCAACCACGCGTACATGGTACTGCTACCGAAGAAGAGTGACTCCATTCTTGTCAAGGACTATCGACCCATTTTGCTCCAAAATTGCTCCACGAAAATCTGCACCAAGGGGATGACTAGGTGGCTCCAACTAGTGGTTCACTAGCTCGTGCGCACTGACCAAACTGGGTTCCTCAAAGGGTGCTACATCGCTAAAAATTTTGTCTATGCTGCGGAGATCGTGCAAGCTTGCCACAAAAGGAAATCCTGGACCATTGTTCTCAAGTTGGGCTTCCGGAAGGCTTTTGATTCTGTTGCTTGGGGTGCCTTAGATGCCATTCTTTCGGCCAAAGGATTTCCGGAGCTTTGGCGCTAGTGGATACACATACTCAACGTCTCCAGTCAGACTGTGGTGGTTCTTAATGGGGTGCCAGGTCGGTGGATTCGGTGCAAGAAAGGGTTGCGTCACGGGGATCCGCTTTCCCCTTACATATTCATCACAGTTGCGGTTGCTTGAAGATGATTCTCGAGCCTCGTTCAAGGGGACATCTAGCACCCCCTGGTGTCCGACCTGCCTTGCCCGGTGCTCCAGTATGCTGATGACACCCTTATTCTCCTCAAGGCTGACGCTGCCCAGTTTGCAAGGTTGAAGCTCCTGCTGCAACAATTCTCAGCCATGGCGGGTCTACACATCAACTATGAAAAAGCACCTTCGTACTGATCAGCCTCAACAGTGAGGAAGTCGGCTTCCTTGCGGCCTTGTTTGGCTGTGCGGTCGCCTCCTTCCCTCAGACCTACCTGGGCTTGCTGCTGCCAGCCTGCAAGGTTCGGTCTTGTGACCTGCAGCCACTGGTTCAGGTCGTCAGCCGCTACATCCCTAGCTGGTGTGGCGCGATTCTCACCACCAGCAGCCGCACCATCCTTGCCAATGTCGTCCTCGATGCGAGGGCGGTCTATGCGTTGTGCTCCATCCAGCTCCCCAAAGGGGTTATTGAAGCTATTGATGCACGCCGGTGGGCGTTCTTTTGGACTGGCGACTCCACCTGCAATGGCAGCCAGTGCAAAGCCGCGTGGATGATGGTCTGCCGCGACCATGAGCACGACGGTCTCGGTGTCAAGGATCTCGTGATCCAGAACCAGGGGCTCCTGTGCAAAATCGCGACCAAGCTGTAGGAGGCCCTGACCACCAACTGGTAGTGGTGGTCCCTTCGCCTCTACGGACCTGCTGTTGGGCGCGACCTCGGTGACCTGCACCACCTCGACACTCCTACTTGGAAGATGATCCGGCAGATGTTGACCAAGGTACAACCCACACTTGTGTTCACACGGGAGGTGCCTCTGCCGCACGACCACTAGATTGGGGCGCAACCGATGGCTGCCTTGTTCCTGGCCTTGTTCTCCCACTGTTGCCAACCCCAACATCTCCATCCAGCAGGCGGTGCAAGGTGGCACCCAGGACCTTGGCTTGCACACCCGCCTATCCGCGGTGGCCACTAACGAGCTCCTCATTCGCCATGGCGCCTTCGATCTTTGTGGATGCGGGCGTGGGAGCCTCCATGGCGCCCGCCTCCTCTGCCTCCTTCTATGATGGGTGCATGGCACTGCTGCTTGTTGACCCCTTTGCCCCTTTAATCTGGGGCAATGGTGCTACACCGCGATGCAAAGCACTTTTTGTGGTTGGTGCACCGTGATTGCCTACCGTCGGCAACGCTCCTCCACTACCAGAACATCGTCGAGTCCCCGATTTGCGCCTATTGTGGACGGGAGACCTAGCACCATCTCCTACTGGGATGCCCCTCGCTGCTCCGGTGTGTTCTGTTGGTTGGCCGCACCTCACCGGACTTCCGAGACCTGTGGACCATGTCAGAGCTCCCGACGACCGCCATGACCAAGGTTCATTCCACCATCGTCACTTCTCTCTTGTGGAATATTTGGAAGGCCAGGAACTCTTGGGTCTTTCATTCTTCGCGCCTTGCTCCACCTGCTGTCATCAACAATGTGATGCTCGAACTTCAGCTTTGGCTACACCGACTAGCGCCTAGAGATCAGGATGCCTTGCAAACGTGGGTCTCTCTTTTTCATGTAGCTTAGCCCTTGTTGTTACAAGCTCTTTGCAATGTTACAAGCTCTTTTAGATTTCTGAAGTTTTCAGTGAGGATATAAAAAATTCCAATTTCATAAAAAGCTGCAAGAATTATATCTAATAGTGTTACCAAACCCATTTGATGTGAGCCATGAAACACACCTGCTACTAATTGGACAATGGTTGTAGTGCAAAATTCTTGTCAAAGCAATAACATGAAACGGAGAAGAAAAGAGAAAAAAGAGTAGGGATCATGCACTAACCTAGGCCGTGCACTTGCATGCTGTGTGAAAAAGGCGAAGAAACATAGAGTAGGGATCACGCACTAACCTAGGTCCGTGCACTTACCTGCTCTATGAAAAAGGAGAAGAAACATGCTGGATCAACTATTTGATTGAGAATGATTGTTCATGTTGTGCAGCACCAGCATGCCCAGGCCTGCACACCGTCGCTGATATCTGCCATCTGACATGCCAGGGGAATACGGGATGGTGTGAGGCTCGTGGTGGCGACAAGTACAGACGCTAGAAATGCCATCTTCAGAATTCAAAGCACACCATGCTGCTGACGCTGGGAACTAGGCCACTGGTGGAGGCGCTGGTCACAGGCTGCCTGCAAATCATGGTCACTGTCTATTGGGTCATCAACCGAGGGATGGCGGCCGTGCGGAGGGTGACTCTAGAGGCAGCAGAGGAAGAATGGTTGGGGACGATGGAGGCGTAATGTGGGGAAGCGGCTCCAAGAGCAACGTGTGTGGCTGTGGGGCAGGGCACGATGGGGTGTTGGAGCCGCGCATCTCACCGTCGAGGGCACCTGGCAGCCTCAGGGAGGATGCCGTGGAGGCGTTGCCTCACGCGAGCTTGGTATGGGAGAGGGTTGGGGAGGCGGGAGGCGCACTGGCTCGGCCTGCACGGAGGTGGGAGGCGGTGCGAGAGACGCGGCGACCGCATCGAAAAGATCAGCTCGCGAGCGGGTGCGCTGCGGAAGAGGGAAGGAAAAATGGTCCCGACGGGTACAAGCGCGGGTAGGTGCGTGAGCAGTGAGAAAAATAATTCGTTTTTGAGAGAAATGCTATCCAAATTACTTTTTATAGGTCTACCCATTATTTGGTCCTCCGATTAGATGACGAGTGGGTCCGGCGTGAAGGCGTAGATTCAGTGCCTTTTAGCTTCTTAAAGGCATAGCATAACCTTTCGCCTATGTATCAACGTCAAAATGGAATCCAACGGCAGCCGGTACTTCCAGCTCGTTTTCAAAGGGGCACGGTGCAGATGCCGCCCTCGGTGTTCGAAGCCGTCGGCGTTGGCGCCGACTCGCTCGACTCCGGCTCCGTGATGTATCCAACTCCACCAGTCACGTCGCTTCGATTGTGGCGGTTTGGGCGGCGCGCATGCCTCCCTCACTTTCACGACATGCCGCCGGCGATCCAGTCGTCTTCTTCTCCGAGACGGCGCGGATTGCTCATGAGTGCCCAAGTCAACGATGCACGCGATTGGAGCTGCGTCCCTTGTGAAAACGAGGTAGAAGTACTAGCTGTCGTTCGATTCGATTTTAACATTGGATACACAGGCGAAAGGTACCTTGTGGCTTTAATAAGAAGTTCTGAATCTCCGGGAGAAGTTTTGATGAGAAAAGTTTTCAAAGAACGCGTTTTTTATAGTATAGAGAAAAAAACCTTAAAAGTACGAGACCATTGTGAATTCTCTTTTGATGGAAGGTCGCAGTTGATTAATGTGGTGGTCTACCCCAGCACTCCAAGGTTCATACGGATATGCCTCGAACTAAGCTCAACCTTACTCCCTCCGTCCCTTTTTGTTGGTCGTCAAAGAACAGTGATTCCCCCACAGGTACGCTTTCCTAGCGACCAACAATAAGGGACAGAGGAAGTAGTCACCGGGAGCGCGGACGACGCGCGATCCTCGTTCGCGAACGTCCGCTGCAACACGGGTCAACGGCGTGGATCGCTGCGTGGATCGCGGTACGAACGCGATCCGATGATCCTGGAGCGATGCGGCAACAACACGGTTGTGTCCAAGGGTGCTCCGGCGGCAGCAAATAGAGCCCCAAAGGGTCATGTGGGCTTAGTTTTGTGAGTACTCATGGTGGGCTGGGCATGCAATCAACCCAGTTAATCAATGTATTCTAAATTTTTGGATTAGATTGAGTCATGGTTCAATACGATCGTTCCGGTTTTGCTAGGTTCACGTTAGGTTAAAATATGGATCAGGGGTACTCTTATCGTTCCATACTTTTTCAAAATTGCGTCCCGCGTTCCCGTACCTCGACCCCATCGACCCGGGAACTTGGGACGTGATTGATTCCCTGCACGCAAGCTGAGCCAGGCTCGGGGCATGTAGGGACGTTAGTTTGGTTGTCTGCTCGGAGCACTCAACCAGGCCCGGTAGATGCAAAAAGGAGGCCAGCGCCTGGCTCAGCGGAAACGCGAGAAGCGAGCGTTTCCCGTGGGCCTGGCCGGCGTGGTGCAGGTGGGCGCGTGGGGCCTAGCATGTAGGGACAAAAAAAATTAATATCAAAGGCTAGATGCAGATAACGGATCACCAGCTGTATTGGTCTTGGTTGTTCAGGCGCAGGCAAGCAAACAATGCCTGGTGCATCCAGCAAGCCAGGCCAGCACGGGCCTGGACACGGAGCCGGGCTGAGCTTCAACGGGAACCAATCACCCCCTTGGTGACTATGAGCTCAGCTGCTCAGGCCACCATTTGGTCTGTCTTTGCTAATCTTGTCACGAGCTCAGCTCAAAGAGAGCGTAGTAACAGCAAGCGCAGTGGCAGAAGCACCATTAATCGTGCACTAGAATGAAGTGAGAAGAATTTTCGTCATCATCGTGGCATGTTACAACCAGGAGCAGCAGCCGGCCGGCGAGGTCTCTCAAGCCAAGCTCGGCTGCTGAAGCTGAAAGCAGAAGCAGAGGACCTATGCCTAATTTGGACCCCAGCAGCTGAGGTACATGACGGTCCTCATCCCCTCCTCGGCCTTGTCCGCTCGCCTGCTCTCCGCCGCCGCCGGCGGGGCCATCTTCTTGGCCTGCGCGAAGCTGGGGGCGTTGGCCTTGGCGGCGCGGTGGATGGATCGCAGCGCGTAGTTCCAGCGGCAGAGGCCCGCCTGGTCCTTGAGCGCCTCCACGGCGCCGACGCTCATCGCCACCATCCACGACGCCTTCGCTGCGGCCGCCATGTCCTTCTTCTTGTTGAGGATTCGCTTGGTTGGTGATCACTGATTCGTTGCAGTGCTGTGACTGTGATGCTGTGTTGTGTTGCGGTGGAGAGGCGATCACAGGGGAGGGGTTAGGGAGGCCGGTGGAAACAGGTGGCCGCGGACGCTGGTTTCCCTGGATACCGGGGGCTCTCTACTTGTCCCTGCTTGGTTACGCCGTCGCCGCGGCTCGCTTTCTCCTGCTGTCCCGCATCGGCCGGCCCAGGTCATTATCCCACTGCCACGATGCATCTCTGTATCTGGACTGTTTGTTGTTTGAGCTAGAGATGCGTACTACTGATTAGTACAAAATTACTTTTGAATTAGTAGGAAAAAAAAACTGCATCATGTGGTGGCCGTCCACTGTCCTGCTTTCAGCAAACAGGATGAGTGATCTGCCAGATTTTACAACTGACTCTAGGTGTCCAGGAGTCTTCCTCTCGCCTTCGTGCACACGGTTAGCCGAACTTATTAAATTAATCCGTTTTATTTAACGCGCTGAATCACATGGGTGATCTGCATATTGTTACCACATGCTCTTAGCACCGGCTTTTCGGAGCGCGGCATTGTGGGATTTTCGGACGCCATGGGACATGGCTTCCAGGATACCGTGGGCTGAATATCCGTTGCAAAATCACGTGAGTTACCTGCAGATTGTTACCACACACCTGGACTAGCAGACTAGCAGTGACTGGCAGAGCGCCAGTGACATTGTGGGATTTCCGGTCGGATGGTTGCAGCGATTCATAATGCAATTTATGTGAAAAAAACAAATGCTGCTACTTGAACACATAGCATGCCACATTGGCTCAAAGGACAATCATATAATTTAAGTGAGGGCACACATGAGGATTATGATAAATTGATTGAGTTTTCTCCATATGATAAAATTTAAACCATGTCGTTGGAGATGCATTTGTTAAGAAGATGAGTGGGGCAGTTAAGCTCACTCAGCTCAACATGGGTTACATGTGCCCCGTTGTACTGCTGTGGCTCGCAACTTCTACATAACCGCATGAACCAACCAACCAGAAACCTCAACCTAGAGGACAGGTGAAAGTTATCTACAATTCAATGGTTATACAATGACTTGCTTCATGTTGCTCTCCTCTTGAGGCGTTGTCTTGGAGGTTCTGATGGCTCCTATGGTTCTTGGAGCTTTTCCATGATCTGGACTACTGGGAAATCTTTTGGCGTGGCAGAGATCGTCTAAGTACGGTTTCTAGATGACAAGGATACCAGGTAGGAGGCACCATGATCATCGTCGATGTGTCTTTCTTTTTCAGGGGGTGATGTGAGGATTCTTGAGACCTTGGAAATCGACTCAGTTCGATTTGGATCAGCAGGCATCATTGAGCATTTCGCTGCGGACGCTTCTGACATCAGGTTCCTAAGTAGATGATGTGAAGGTTTGTTGCTGCATGAGTATCAAGCAAATGTGAAGCAAAAAGACGTAGAAGGTTGAAACTTACTTTCTAGCCTTTCTCTTTTAGTTTTGTTTGCTTCTCTTTCTTGTTTGTGTCTAAATTTGAGATTTGGAGTCTAAGAATTCTTGTAACTTCTTTGGATATATATATCGAATGTGGATATAGAGGTCGGGATATTAATCCATTATCTCTAAAAAACCAACCAACGAGCCTACAAACAGCACGACCAAAGAATCCTGGGACACAAGATGACAACGCCTGCGAGAAGAGGATGCTCGCACGTCACCGATCTTCTCCACCCGAGCCAAAGGAGCCGAGTGAGAGGGCATGAAGACCATGCCTCCAAGAGCGTGGGAGGCGTGACGGCTTCATAGTCCACGAAGGAACGGTCAAGTCTTCACGGCGAAACCAAATGAGTTTGGCCAACAGGGTAACTACGTGAAAGGACACAGTCGTTATCAGCACCAGCCAAATCATTCTTAGTCGCCACAAGGCTACAAACTCAACTGAGCCTGGTGCTTAGGAACGAGCCTGGCTAGGAGCTGCAGGCATCCAATCGCAAGTACAAAACCGCATGCGACACCCAAATGGAGACTCCACTTCGCCACAAAATAAACACAAGGAGAAGTTCGCTGACATGGATATGCCTGAAATTAAGCTCAGGACACCATTTGGATTGTCTTGGCTTACTTATTAGCCTGAGTTGACATGCAAAAAATACTGAGTTCGTAATCTGAGAGTATCATCTCATGTTTGCGTGGAGGGATTGTTCTGCTCTAGTCACATGTTGAGTTCAAAAGGATGGTAGAAACTAGAAAGCACAGTAGCAGAAACATTTTTTTTTGACGGTCGCAGAAACATTCATATACTCGATTAACGAAGAAAACAGCTATTATCAGTGCCAAATACATCTGGGGCCTGGGGATCAGTCCATCGCCATCTCCTTCCTGATGTCCTCCAGGAGATCATCTCTGTATTCAGCGAACGAGCCGCCGTATGGCCTCACCGTGCCATCCTGCACAACCCACACCTCGCTCCTGTTTTCATCAGCACAGATTCTTGTTATCAACCTCGAGTCATGGCTGATGATCACCACGCCTCCAGCGAACTCGTCCAGCGCGTCTGCCAGGGCATCCATGCTCTGCATGTCGAGGTTGTTGGTGGGCTCATCCAGCAGCAGGACATGCGGTTCCCCGAGCGCAATGGAGGCGAGGACGACACGGGCCTTCTGTCCACCCGACAGCTTGTCGATCAGAGTGAGGTGACTCTCTTTGGGCAGCCCAAACTTGCCGAGCATGGCACGGGCATCCCCCAGCTTGCTCTGAAGGTGAGGGTGCTTCTCCAGGAGATACTGCACGGCGCTTCTGTCCCTGGGCAGCGTGTCGCAGAAGTGCTGCAGTGAGCCCGATCCTCACCTTGTGGCTCCTCCTCGCCTCGCCTTCCGTGGGCACAAGCTCACCGGCGAGAAGCTTGAGAAAGGTGGACTTCCCTGACCCATTGGGCCCGACGACAGCAACACGCTGCCCCATGGCAATGTCGGCGTCAACCCCAGACAGCTTGAAGTCCTCGTAGCTGAACCCTGCACCACTGAGCTGCAGGAGGGGCCGTCCAGCAGGGAGCTCCGTGGGCATCGCAAAGTGGAACTCGACGCTGTAGTCATGCCACTTCTTGGGTGCCTTCCTGCCACCCTTCCGAGCTGCCTTGACCAGCTCCTCGTGCTCCTTCATGGCCGTGGTCTTCTTCTTCTCGTAGGTGCGCACGAAGGCGTCGAAGTTGCCGCGGTAGGCGTGCAGCTTCTTGTCCTCAAGATGCAGGATCTCGTGGCACATGGCGTTGAGGAAGCCTTGCTCGTGGGAGACGAGGATCAGGGTGCTCTTGCACTGCGTGGCGAGGTACTCCTCCAGCCACAGCACGGCCTGGAGGTCCAGGTGGTTGGTGGGCTCGTCCAGCAGCAGGAGCGCCGGCTGAACGAAGAGGCGCCGGCGAGCGCGACGCGCTTGATCCAACCGCCGCTGAACGTGCTGGTGGATCTGGCCTGCTTTGCCTGATCGAAGCCCAGCCCCGCGAGGATCTTCGACGCGCGCGCCCGGGCGGACGCCCAGCCCCGGCTGGTGAGCTCATCGTACACCTCGCGGAGCCGGTCATTGCCGTCGGCGTCGGCGTCGCCGGATGCCTCGAGCTCGTCCCGCTCGGCGCACAGCATGGCGAGCTCCTCGTCGGCCGCGAGCACGACCTCGATCACCGGGCGCGGGTCCTCGCTGTTGTCCTCCTGCGCCACGAGCATCACGCCGGTGTTGCGCGGCACTGGGAGCATCCTCCAGTTGAGGAGCTTGAGCAGGGTGGACTTGCCCTTGCCGTTGGGCCCGACGAGGCCGTAGCGCCGCCCGTGCGAGACACGAAGCGAGGCGCCCTCGAACAGCGTCACGCCCCCGGGCACGGACACGTCGAAGTCCTCGACCACGATATCCTTCGCGTTGGCGGTAGAGGCGGCGGCGTCATCTTCGTCTCGAAGGACGCGGCTGCCGATGGTGACGACGTAGGCGTCAGGGTTGTCCAAAAGTGCGGCCGCCGCGTCCCGCGCCGCAGCCTCGGCTCGCGCCGCCGCCTCGATGTTCCGCCTCTCGTCCCTCTTTACCTCCCTGAGAGAACGACGCGCGGCGGTGTTGACGTCGACCGCCGCGCGTGACGGCCTTGCCTTAGGAGCGCGCTCCTCCACTTGATCGACCTCCTCGTCGTCGGAAGGGGGCAGATCGATCCCCGCGAGGTACGACGAAGTCTGCAAGGTCTTGAGAGACCTGGACTTCGCGCCCGGCGGGGTGGGTTTACCGGCGGCGATCGAGTGTGCGTTCGGCATAGTATCCCTCGTCGACGGCAACGTGCCGAGCACTCGAGCAGCGGCGGCGGCGTTGTTGTTTCGGTTCTCGTCGGCCAGCAGATTCCAGAATCCAGCAGACGGAGACAAACCAATAAATAAGGTCACGGCTTACAGAGTCCGACGCGACTACGGCCCACAGTTGGCCCAGAACGAGTCGGATTGAGGCCCACAAGAGCCCACGACATTAGGTGCACGTGCCAGATATGCACAACGTTATCGTCACCCACCCTCTTCCCCTCTTCCCTGTATTTCTTCCATCCGTCCAAGCGCGCAACCATCCACGGCAAAGCAGCAGCAAGCAATTTCAGCACAGGAGCAGCAGACGGGAGGCGGCGCTCCCTCCACACCGTTCGACTTGCAAAGCGATGCAGCACTTGATCAGCGCCGCCTGCAAGGCGCATCACACGCAACCGGCGGCCGCGCTCCTGACGCCGCCGAGGCCATTATTGCCCTTGCCCGGACGACGACGGGCAGCGTTCCCCCGCCTCCCAGGTCGATTACCCGCGGGGGTGTGACGAATTGCATGCGTCTGATCCTCATCTTGTTCCATGGCCTGTCTGTTCCATGACCTGACGAATTGCCTGCGATTTGCAGCGAGGGATGCAACCTCGCGACTGGTGGTCAGGAGGAGATGCCAGGAGGAAGACAATCCGCAACAGCAGCAGCAGCAAGAGGCGGCGGCGGCGGCGGAGGGAGGCAGCGCCGACGAGCAGGAGAGGAGGACGTTCCTGAGCCTGGAGGAGGCCGGGCTGGTGGAGATGTCCGGCCTCAGCACGCACGAGCGCTTCCTCTGCCGCCTCACCGTAAGTGTGCTCTGCTTCCAACCATGGCAGTGTAGCGATTATTGCCTGATTGGGACCAAATGACAGCAGGTGTTTTCTTCTTTCAGATATCGTCGCTGAATCTGCTGAGAGTGATATCGGAGCAGGAGGGCGTCCCGATTGAGGAGCTCAACGCCGGGCGCGTCTGCGACTGGTTCATCAAGGACAAGCTCAAGAGGGAGCAGGGCATCGGCACCGCCGTCCTGCAGTGGGATGACCCTGGCCTCTAGCTCTACCTCCATCCTAAGCCGGAAGTCGTCTTGGTTCACGGAAGAGGAGGATATGCAAATGCACGCAGAGCTACAGTTGAATAGAGGTTTTTGCGCTGTCAGTGCCCTTTTGCTGGATGCACTGACTAAGCAGATGAGCTTGATGAAATGCTCGCTTATTATAGTTCAGTCTTCACCATACATGTATTATGTAGTTGCATTGCATCATCATACCTGAAGGTAGCATCTGTTCAGGCTAAACCTTCCCATCAGTAATATGATCATATGAGTATACGGTTCATGCCCTTTTGGGTGAGCAACCAAAGCTACAATACAAGAACAGAGTTGTCGTACGAGCTCTGATAATCTCTTTCAGAATTTCAGTATCAACAATGGGCGCATCAAAACTGGTTATGGAATGATAATTTCATGCGATTTTGTCTAAACATCTCTGCGAAGTTTCTGTAGCGTTGGATGATTTCTCGGAGCAAACAAAATTTAAAGCGTCGGATAATTTCAACAGAACTGACACTGGCGTAGTCATCGGCCGAGCCAAACCCTCAAAACGCCTACCCTTCGTCGAACACCTACCTGTTGCGCGTCTCCTCCTTGCCGACGCGGCGACGCACCTCCGATGCGCCGCTTCTGCCACGTCCTCGCGGCCGGCGGCCGGCGGCGGCATCTCACAACCACCAGCCGCTCCCGCCGCCGGAGTGGATCGAGCCGTACCCAGACCTCGCGGACCCGAGCCCGTACGCCTCCGCCTCGTCCGCCCCGCCCACCCCGTCGCCGTGGCTGCCCGCGTGATCTCCATCGTCCTCCGCTCCCCGCCCGCCACCCTCGCCGCCGACCTCCGCGCCTTCTGCAAGACCTTCCTCCTCCGCCTCTCCCCGGCCTTCGTCGCCGCCGCGCTCCGCTCCCCGCAGCTCGCCACGCACCCGCTCCCGTCGCTCCATTTCTTCCGCTCCTGCCCAACGGCGCCGACCTCCTCGCCCACCCGCAGAGCCTCCTCAGCTGCTACGTCTCGCTACTCCACTCCTTTGCCCGCTCCAGGGACGCCGCCTGACGCCGCCAGTCAGGCGCGGCACCTCGTCGCCGAGCTACGCGAGCACGGGGATGCCGTCCTGCAGCACCTCACCCCGACGTCGTCGGCGTCGCTGATCCGCAGCCTCGCGGCACTCGGCCTCCGAGGAGCTGCTGTGGGCGTGGCAGGCCATGCGCCTCGCCGGCGTTGAGCCGTCCAGGCTCACCTACAACTGCCTGCTGGATGGCCTGGTAAACGCCGGCCTCCTTGACACTGCCATCAACGTGTTCGATGCAATGTCCACGGAGGATCGGGTGTGTCCCGACGTGGTTTCCTACAACATTCTCATCAAAGGGTACTGCCGTGCGGGAGGACTCAGGATGCAATGGCACGGCTTGCGGACATGAGGGAACAAGCAGAGTTCGCGCCAGACAAGGTGACATACCTTACTCTCATGCAGCGCCATTACAGTGAGGGCACATTTCCGCAATGCATAGCATTGTTCCAAGAGATGGAAGAGAGGGGAATGGGGAAGGAGATACCTCAGCATGCTTATGTGCTGGTGATCAGCGCGCTCTGCAAGGATGGGAAACCATTCGAGGGGATGGCAGTGTTTGAGAGGATGCTGAAGAGAGGTTGCCCAGCCAATGCAGCCATGTACACTGCACTCATTGATTCGATGGGTAAGTTTGGGAGGGAGAAAGAGGCAATGGCACTCTTTGAGAGGATGAAGGCCAGTGGAATTGAACTTGATGTGGTCACATATGGTGTGGTTGTGAATTGCTTGTGCCGATTTGGCAATATGGATGAGGCACTTGGATGCTTCAGGAGTTGTGAAGAGAAGGGTGTTGCAGTGAATGCCATTTTCTATACAAGCCTAATCGATGGCTTTGGAAAAGCTGGGATGGTTGACCAAGCACAGGAGCTCTTTGAGGAGATGATCGCTAAAGGTTTCGTGCCCGACTCATACTGCTACAATGTTCTCATCGATGCGTTAGTCAAAGCAGGAAGAACAGATGATGCTTGTGCTCTGTACAAGAGAATGGAAGATGATGGGTGTGATCAAACAGTCTACACATATACCATACTCATTGATGGTTTGTTCAAGGAACACAAGAACGAGGAGGCTCTGAAGTTATGGGACAGTATGATTGATAAAGGAATCACTCCCACAGCTGCAGCTTTCAGGGTCCTCGCCAGTGGACTCTGCCTTTCTGGCAAATTCAGCCGGGCATGCAGGATATTGGATGAACTAGCTCAATGGGGGTTATTCCTGAGACAGCCCATGAGGATATGATCAATGTCCTGTGTAAGACTGGCAGGTTCAAGCAGGCCTGCAAATTGGCAGATGGAATTGTGCAAAAGGGCCGTGAGATACCGGGGAGGGTTCGAACGATGATGATCAATGCACTAAGGAAAGCAGGAAATACTGATCTGGCAGTTAAATTGCTACATAGTAAAATCGGCATTGGTACAAAGATCTGGCAGCATCAAAAGACGAGTGAAATTTCAGACCCTGTTCGAATGAATTACGAAGGCGTTTCCTGAAAAGTGAGGAGACAAGCCCTGAGCTACACTGAGGTGAACATCTCGTGGCCCAGGGCACAGGCTATCTTCCTGAAGAAACCTCCCCTTCTTCAGGGATTCTGTCGAACCATTTGGTAACTGTGAGGGCTTAAAAAAGCTTCACCAGCTTTGAGTTGATAAATTATGTCACTATGGTTTAATATGCCTTTCTCTGATTGCTTGAAGAACCAAACCAAGATCAGATTCTTCCATGACACCCCTGTACGCTACAACAGATACAAGTTCTACCACCATAATCAACCTGAAGTCGATGAATTTGATTTGATTGTCATAGCATCAATGATAAACAGTCAGGACATTGAATATGTGAAGCGATGAAGACCTACGCTGGTGCTGCTAGGGAATTGTTTAATGCTGTAAAACGCAATTGCAAGTCACAGTTGCCCTGCTGGTGATGACTGATGAAAAAGTTAAAGATAAGCTACGATCCAGATTTCAATGAGGTATAACTCTCTTTAGGGTGTTGTTTAATGCTGTAAAACGCAATTGCAAGTCACAGTTGCCCTGCTGGTGATGACTGATGAAAAAGCTAAAGATAAGCTACGATGCAGATTTCAATGAGGTATATCACTCTTTAGGGTAGTTCTTGTTTAAACCGTGCTGTTGATGACTGATGAAAAGATTGATAAGCTTCAATTCGGACTTAGGGTGAGACTGATAAGCTTAGATTGAGACTTCTCATAAGATGTCAAATAATGCACGGAGCAGTTTTTTTTTTAACCCTCCTATTGTAGTTTTTGTTTTGATCTGAGTTAATGCATTTGTTGGAGCTTGTTTGAACCAAACACCTGGAAACTGTAATATTTCAACAAACTTTCATTTAAATCTAAAGTTTTATTATTATGATGGAACTACAATCAAATCCACAACCATAACAAAAACAAAAGATAGCAAATGTTAAAATTATAACCATAACTGAATAATATATTGCAGAAATCACGGTCCACAACTTTGTTGTGCCAAATCTACAACAGTAACAGAAGATAAAGAAAATTGAATTCAGTACCGCAGGGTACTGAACTTATATTATGTGCTGTTGCAAATTCAACTGAGTAATCATTAGATATAACATCCAATATGATAGCCAAAAGCAGTATATTTGCATGCCATTCTCACGGTTTACAGACATGGCCATCG
The DNA here is from genome assembly GCA_022644695.1 of Cenchrus purpureus. NCBI lineage: Eukaryota > Viridiplantae > Streptophyta > Magnoliopsida > Poales > Poaceae > Cenchrus > Cenchrus purpureus. The sequence goes on along the minus strand of CP053456.1, from coordinate 28,129,372 downwards.
ACCAGACAGATACAGACAAAAATAATCACAGGACAGGACCTTTGCGTTCTATTAGAAACAAAACAGAAAACTAGAATCTTTTCAAACGGAGAGCACAAGATGTGGGTAGTCCCAGGGGCCTGGTAAACTCTGGCTCCACTTCTGCAGAGTGAGATTCAGATAGTTAGACATCAAAGCTACACAGAAAACTATATCAAATATAGCTACAGCAAAATCATTGTTCAAATTGCACTCCAGAGTACCACCAAAACAGTCTCTTTCCTATTAAGAAAATAGGTTTAAAATGCTGAGGCAATAAGGCAACAGTATCTCAGACGTCTGAATTCATGTCATTTTAGATGCTGCTTCTCCGAGTAGGTTCTCCCTGAAGCAGGGACTTGGATACACAGCACATCCATTTTGCAGACAGAATCATCACTGAAAGTTGAATGAATTTTGAAACGACTGCTTAACCACTATGAGGGGGGAGAAGTCAGCATACTACAAAGATTGAACTCAACTTCAGAATAGAATAGGAAGCAAAAATATTAACAAAGCAATTTTTGTGAAATGCCTCAGATATATTGAGTTGATGTCATGTTATTCTCAGCTTCCTCAAGTAGGTTCTCCCTGAAACAGGGACTTGAGTCCACAGGACATCCATTTTGCAGACAAAATCATCACTGGCAATCAAATAAAAAAAGTATTGACAAGTCCTGCTGATTACATTTACATGCCAAAGGAAAAACATCTGAATAATAAGACAGTAACCCAAACAGCCTAAGGGCTAAGGAACCTCCAAATCAGTCAAAAACAAATTATCATGTGATGCATACAAAGAATTTATAAACCTCAAAAGATGACCATGCATCTTATCTACATGCAAGACCCAGGTTCTCCCTGAAACAGGGAATTAGAAGTTGCCTACTCAACATAGGTAGGGGATCTAAATTAATGCAATCAGCTAAAGAGATGAAAACAAGCACTACAAAGATGAGCAAGCAAAACACAGCAAAAAAATAATGGTAAACTGATAAAAACCTCAGAGAACACCCAGTAATCTCATTTGAATGTAGGACTCCAAGTAGGTTCCCCTGACAAGCAGGGCTTGAAGTTATCTACATCTCACACATTGGGCAAATCATCATTGGACTAGCAATGAAAACACAAAAAATCAATGCAAACACATTTTCTCAAAACTTTTGTTACCCTATTTATAAAAATCAGTAAAATAGCCCATATATCTCAGAGAAAAGAGTAATGATAACCTGATAAAAAACCTCAGAGAATGCCCATTAAGCTCATTTGAATGTAGGACTCCAAGTAGGTTCCCCTGACAAGCAGGGCTTAGAGCTATCTACATCTCACACATTGGGCAAATCATCATAGGACTAGCAAAGAAAAAACAAAAAATAAAGGCGAATCCATTTTCTCAAAACTTTTATATACCATATTTATAACCCTTAGAAAAAGCCCATATGTCCCAGAGAAAAATGTTAATGATAAGCTGATAAAATCCTCAGAGAAAGCCCAGTAAACTCATTTGAATGCAGGACTCCAAGTAGGTTCCCCTGACAAGCAGGGCTTGAAGCTATCTACATCTCACACATCGGGCAAATCATCACAGGACTAGCAATGAAAACACAAAAAAAAAGGCAATGCAATACATATTCTCAAAACTTTTATTAATATACTTTATTCATAAACCTCAGTAAAAGCCCATATATCTCATTCCAATGTAGGACCCCAAGTAGGTTCTCCCTGAAATTCAGAGACTTGAGGTGATCTACACCTAATTGACAGGGCGACTCATCATTGGCTAATATTAGAAGCAAGGAAAATACAGTTAACATATATCATTATAACAAAAAGGAGCTTATCTTTACAAAGGGATCTGAAAGCATATTCAACTAAACTTACATAACAATGACTGGCAACCACAGCCGCATCGCTAATTTAGTGAGAGATTTTAGAAGCAATACCACCATAAAAGAAACAGTAAGCTTCCACGTTAAACTCACCAATGCTTACTATTTGCCTCCATGACTGGGCTGCCTTGAGAGTGAACAATCTCAAGAAACCAAAGGTGAGGAGAGGCATAATTACTTACTAAATTCTACACCAAAACTAAATAACAATCTGCCTACTAAAACTAGGCATAATCACACTCTGCAGGAACCACTAACAAGGTCTTAGTATATAAGAGTAGTAAAACAGGAGCTAGCAAAGGAAAAGCTTACCCTCCGTCAAGTGTTCGCCTTCTTATCCGGCGACTTAGAAGACTGCGGAGAAGAACCAGCCGCCGCAGGAGCATCATGGGAGCAGCATCCACCTGGGCCGTGGTGATGATGGTGGTGGTGCTTCTTCGGCTGTGGCTGCCGCAGAGGCTTGCGCATATCGAACGCGTCCTCACCATCGGCGTAGTACTTGGCCTCGATGTCGTGGATCTGGTACCCGAGGGTTGAGGTGTAGAGGTTGAACGCGGCGCGGTTGGATCGGCGGACGTGGAGGGAGACGTACTCGGCGCCGAAGACCTGGTCCATGGCTGCCTGCGCGGCGGACATGAGCTTGGTGGCGAGCCCCAGCTTGCGGTGGGAGCGGAGGACGGCGAGGGAGGTGATGTGGCCGTGGCAGGGCTCCGAGGGGTCCTCCTCCATCTTGGCGAGCACGTAGCCGACGATGCGGCCGCCGTAGTCCTCGGCGACGAAGAGGAGCTGCGGCCACGACAGCATGTGGTAGAGGTAGTACTTCATCTGGTAGTTCTCCGGCAGGCACATCAGGTTGCACGCCTGCATCGCGAGCAGGTCGTCGATGGTCGCCTGCCGGATGCACACCATCGTGGCCGCCGCCGCCGAATTCTCCAAACAACTACTACTAGGGATGATGCGGTGGATTGCGTGGTTCTCCGGCGAGAAGTTGTGATGGTGATGCGGACGGCGGCGGCCGCTCGGTCTTCTGTTAATAAAGGGAGGATGGGATGAGGCCTTGACCTAACCCTAGAAGAAGACGGGCCGAAATAGGCCTGTGGACCGAAGAATGTTGCTCGTGATTTTAGCACTGTTGGGCCGGCCTATATGACCACGAAACGAAGCTGAAAGGAAAAAGTCCATTCCACAACCCTCATGTATAGGTGGTGTTCGGATTTCAACCCTCATCTTGAAAACCAGACATTCACTACCCACTAACTATTGAAACCGTTTGATTTACCCCCTTCACTGGTTTTGACGACGGTTTTGGATGACGTGGCGATGGGCTCACATGTCCCTCCCCTAAACAATTACTCATAACCCCTAAACTTTCTTTCTTCTCGAGATAGGTCCGCGCTTCTTACCTTGGCATGGGGGCAGGCGAGGAGGAGGCGACTTGCGCCCACGGCGGGTGGAGGTAGTTGAGGAGGAGGGGCGTCGGAGGGAGGCGGGAGCCACAAAGAAGGCGTCGAGGTGGCGGTGGTCGGCGTCCTCAGGCGTAGCGGATGGCGCGGAGGAAGCTGAGGCGGGCGGAGGAAGGTGCGGAGGCCGGGCTGAGCTTGAGGTGGGCTGCGGCCGTCGCGGACAGGGAGAGGAAGAGGAAGGTGGAGGCCGAGGCGGGCGGCGGCGCGCCATGCGAGCTCCTCCCGCCATCGCCGTCGTCATGCGCGGTCAAGCCGTCCCGGGCGAAACTCCGCCGGACGAGGAGGGCGCGCATGAGTCCAACCTCGATCTGCCTCAGCGGACTTGATCGTGCCCGGTGGCGGGCGGAGGAGGCGGCTGCCATCTCTCCCCAAATTCCTCGTCCTCGGCGGCGACAAAAGTCTCCTCGGCGGCCTCGCACTTTGTCCGCCGGAGCTCGGCGCTCTCTTGCGGGCGGCTCCCTCTCCTCCTCCTCTCCGCGGCAGAGGATACAGGCAATGCGTTGGTGGCGGCGGACAGCGGGCGGGCGATGTCGGGCGGAAGGCGCGGCGGGCAATGGCGCGAAGTCGCCCGTCGGCGGCGTCCATGGCGGCGTGGTGCCGATCTTTGGCTGGCGATGCTCACTGCGGAGGTGAGATGGATGTTCTCCATCGGCCGGGACGAGCGGCCATGTGGAGTTGGCGATGGAGTAGTCGAGAGGATCTCGTTCCCCGACGAGGAGAGGAAGAAGGCGGAGGCGGCGGCGGTAGGTGGCGCCATGGCGGGAGGAATGGATATGGAGGTCGGTGGCGTCGCTTAGGCGGTTTGGATTGGATTGGGTTCCTTGTGAATTTGTTTGTGATGTGTATGCGATTGCGCATGGCGGAAGAAGAAAACGTGATTCGGGAAGGTAGAAGAAGGCAAGGGACCTATCTGCGAGAAGAAAGAAAGTTTAGGGGGTTATGAGTAATTGTTTAGGGGAGGGACATGTGGAGCCCACTGCCACGTCATCCAAAACCGTCGTCAAAACCAGTGAAGGGGGTAAATCAAACGGTTTCAATAGTTAGTGGGTAGTGAATGTCTGGTTTTCAAGATGAGGGTTGAAATCCGAACACCACCTATACATGAGGGTTGTGGAATGAACTTTTTCCAAGCTGAAACAAAGATACTAGAGAATCCAGTATATTGAGGCTTGTAAATTGAGGCTACCAAAATTCATTTACAGACCCAACCCAAGACCTGAAATGAGATGTCACTCCGGTAGAAAATCTAACTCAGCCCTCTATTTTGATTATGTCACTAACCCAATCTATCTCAAACCCATTTAGACTGGGTCCAACAAGGATGGACAAACTGGAGAGGCAAAACTCGATTTGCCTCGCTGCTACAGTAGCAAGAGAGCCATCCATTTTTTCCGGTCTCCAACAACAAGAGGCAGACTGGAGAGGCAAACTCCATTCATGGCGTGGCTCCTCGGCGCCGGGGGATGAGGGTATAATTTTTGCATTTTAGACTTTTTTTTAAGAATTTTACATATGGATTCCTGGGGGAAAGAATTTCAAAAATAGACCCATAGCACGGCGTCAAAAGCCACGGCGCCATTGTATAACAGCACGGCGCCAAGGGGCATGGCGTCGTGCTGTTATACAACGGCACCGTGACTTTTGACGTTGTGCTATTTTTTTAGGTGATTTCGGATGACGGTGGCGTCGACGTGTCATAGAACGGCGCCACAAGCCGGTATTGTTGTAAGCGACCGCGGCGCCATGCCCCTTAGCGTCGTCTTGTTCTACTGTGATTTATGGCGCCGTGCTATGGGTCCATTTTTGGGATTCCTTCCCACAGAGGTCCAAATGTAGAATTCTTACTCAAAAGGGATCAAAATGCAAAAATTATACGGGATGAGAGCTCCTCCGCTGATCTAGGCGCCGCTGATCCTCGCACCCCGGGCCCGTCTCGTCCGCCGCTCGTAGAGGAGGAGGAGGAGGAGGAGGAAGTGGCGGCGACATCACTCCCCACCTCCCAAGCCATGGAGCTGCTCCTTCGGCGGCGACGCCCCGCCTGCACCGCCGCGCCCGCCATCGAGACCGAGGAGGAACATTGGCGCCGCCGCGAGATACAGAGCAGGCCCCTCCTCCGCAAGTACGCGTCGAGTTCCCCACCGGCCGCCGCGTCAACCTTGTCGCCCGGCGAATCAAGTTCCCCGATGGCCGCCGCAGCTAAATCTGCTGCCGCATCGAGCTCCGCCGCCTCGTTCCACCGCCTCTTGCTCGCCCTGATGCTCGTCCTGCACTGCTGCCCTCGTGCTCGCCAAATGCAATCGAGGAGAGGGGGAATCCATTTTTACCTCTCCTCTCTCCTCACAATGCAAAATACCTCTCCGATTGCCTCATCTGTTGGAGTTCATTTTAGCCATACACAGTGTCGTGGGAGAGTCATTTTTGCGTTTGCACAGCTCCGTGGGAGAGTCTTACACCCTGTTCGTTTAGCTTATCAGCCACCAGTCAGTAGTACTTTTTTCTCAGAACAAACTAATCACCAACAACCAGCCAACAGTATTTTTCTCTCAGAACAAGAGGGTGTTTGGATCCATGGGTGACTAGAGACTAATTTTAGTCACCAAAGTGACTAAACCTCCAAACACTCCTGACTAAAGGGTGACTAAAACTAGTTTAGTCTCTAGTCACCCTCACCCAACTTCTAGTGACTAAAATCCCCTCTCTTACCTAATTAATTGCTCCTCCCATTAATTCCGTAGACCCAACAAGAGATAGGAGAGGAGATAGAAAGGAGGGAGAAAGAACAATTTAATGTTAAGAACAATTAATGCTAACTAATTTTAATCACCATCCAAAGCGGTGACTAAAAGTTTTAGTCATTAAACTCTAGTCGGTGACTAAAGGGATCCAAACACTCTAAATCAACACCAGCCACCAGCCAAACGAACACGCTCTTCCTACGAAGAACTAATCTCAGGCGCCATCCCAATCTCTCCTCCCACTCCGCGCCATCGCCCTCCCACTCCGTCTCAGCGTCTCGCCCCTCCAATCCCATCCAACGCTCGAACAGCACCCTCCCACGGTCCCACGGATCGACCCAAAACCACCTCCCGCTCCGCACTCCCCCAAAATTTCGCGTTCCCTCCCAAACCCACCCGATAAATACCCCCACCACCCCCAAATCTCCAATCCCACACACAAATCCTCTTCCACGGCCCCCCTTTCCTCCAGATTCCCATTCCCTCCGAGCGGCGAGCGAAGCTTCCCTGTTTCCGGCGATGTCGGGGCGCGGCAAGGGCGGCAAGGGTCTGGGCAAGGGCGGCGCCAAGCGCCACCGCAAGGTGCTCCGCGACAACATCCAGGGCATCACCAAGCCGGCGATCCGGAGGCTGGCCAGGAGGGGCGGCGTCAAGCGCATCTCCGGCCTCATCTACGAGGAGACCCGCGGCGTGCTCAAGATCTTCCTCGAGAACGTCATCCGCGACGCCGTCACCTACACCGAGCACGCTCGCCGCAAGACCGTCACCGCCATGGACGTCGTCTACGCGCTCAAGCGCCAGGGCCGCACCCTCTACGGCTTCGGCGGATAGATCGGTTCCTCTTCTGGTGGCGAACTACATGTGGTGGTGGTGGTGGTGTTTTCTTGGCGTAGTGTAGTCAGTGCTCTCTGTATGGGTGCTGAGTTCTGTCTTCTGTGGTGGTTGTGATCTACCCCTTCGTGGTGTTCGAGTCTCTAGTTCATCTGCTGTAATACCTAGTTCCTGTTTATCAATGGGAAACCCTCGGTTCTATCCTCAGCGATCCTTTGTCTGAGATTGATGTAGTCCTGCTCATGGTTCTGTGGTGTGTGCAACTGCCTTGGAGAACCCATCAGAGCTAATCAACCTGCAATCTGAAGAACTGCGAGAATTATACTGTGTGTATGTGGTGATTTTGAATCGGTTTAGTCTCTTGGTTCTTTCTGCGAACTTGCATTTCTGTGCTGATTGATGCTTGTTTCTGGTTCAGAGCTCCAGTTGGAGCCATTTGTTTGGTTTCTTTGCTTGTTTCAGAGTCTGGAAACATCATGTTCTCTGCAGTTAATTGATGAGTACTTTTGTGTAATGCTATTATAGAGGCAATTGTAAGCGTAAAATTTAGAAAGCTGCTACTGAAAAAAATGAGTATACTGGCGTTCACAAAGATAATGGAACAAAGGGTCAAGGGGTGCTTGTTTCAGATTTCTGCCTGTTTTGAGGCTGTGAGCTTCAGTTTGGACCATTTGTGTGGAACTTTTGCATTAGTATGCAAAATACATGTCCATTTAGAGGTCTTTGCTGGAGTTAAGTTTTGCATCAAATCTTATTTTAGAATAGAAATAAATATAAATTGATTTATATTATAGATGCATTTAATTTGAGTCCAAATGCAAATGTTTTGTAAAATCATTCAGAGGCAATCCTCCACAGAGGAAACAAGGCAAAGTGCCTTGGAGGAGAGGGCATGCAAAATCACTCCTCTCTCCTCAAAGGCAACGAGTCTTGATGAGCGGCAGCGTGGAGGCTGATACGGGCTTCGTGCGCTTCAAGGACGTCCTTTGACGACAGCGGGTTGATGCACGCGGCACCCAAGGAGGGACGGTGCCGGCACGCTCAATTCGCTCGATCCTTCTCGATCGCGTAGGAGGAAGGAGGGAAGGAGGCGGCCGCCTCTCGGGCGGCCGATGGTGGCTAGCTCGATCCGGCGCCGTGGCTCCGGCAGGAAGAGGAGGAGGCGTCCATGGAGGAAGCGGTGGCGGCAAAGGACCCAGGCGGCATGGAGGGACAATCTAGGATTTGCTCGTCAGCGCTTGGAGAGGGCAAAATTGGATGGTCACCTAGTTACTGTAGATCGAGGCAAACCTTCATTTGCCTCTCCATTTTCATCATTGTTAGACTCAGCCTTAGATGCTCGGCAAACTGTGTCAAACTGCCCTGATATCTATCGTCCCTCGTTCAAAAGAAGCATAAAGTAACTACCATCCCAAATCACAGATCATTTTAGTATTTCTATATTTTACAGTTTTTACGCACAATTTTAACTATACTTAAACTTCCTAAAATTTGAAACAGAGATTTCATAGTATCAGAATTCAGCTTTGGTAGCAACACTTTAGCAAAGAGGGTCGATATTTTAAGTCGCACAATGAAAATTACAGCATTTATCAGCAACAAGTACAATAATACATGAGATGGGAGTTCTTTTCCACTGGTACTGTGGTACAGAGTGCTGAGGTTGCTTCAACAGCACAGATTCTAAACAATCGACCAGTGCTTATGCCCCATCGAGAAAGGGTTAGCGATCTCATCGGTTCCATCAGTTGGTGAGACCAGCATGACGCCGTGCCTGCACACCTGAAACAAAACAGGATGCGTGATGTTCATATCAGCATTTGTAAAGGACATGATAAAGCAACATCATCAGATATACTAAAAACAACTTATTAAGCTGTGACCTGAAAATTATGTAGTTTCTAACTTTTCTTTGGGAACCCAAAGGAACTCTACATCTTATAGAGGATAATCAACTAGGCGAGCCTAGTTGGCACTTATGTCTAAATTGTTCACAACTAACAAACTGAGTAAGAGCATGCAAGAAGATTAACCACGGGTCCACGTCACCCTTCAACATATGCATTACATGGAGCATAAGCTCCATATCGCACCTCTCGAATAATAGAGGAATGACTGAGTACACAGGTTAAATCAAATCTGTCAGAACAAGAGTACTTACAATGAGACCAAGCTGTCTGCTTTTCCCGGATAGCTTCAATGGGTCATCTTGCTCTACAAAAGAAAATGACAAGATTATGGATAATTCCATTCAGACTATAAAGAACTTTAACATCGTTCCATCTACATATGCAGCATATGAGTTTCAGGCACTATGATCCAGTTCTTTGCAGAATATAGAATCCTATGCTCCATCCAGCTTTCAACACTTAGTTCAGTGCTAAAAACAACAATTTTGTCCCTACCCAAATTTTATTTAAACAATTAGCAAGCAAATGCTAGCTGCCTAAGAGCATCTCCAAGAGTATTTCTAAATTTTACTCTCTAAATCATCATTTAGAGAGCCATTTATAAAATCGTTTTCTATATCTTTTCACTTTCCAACAGCTTTTCTATTTCTTATGACTCTAGAGAGCCATTCTCGCTTCTATATTTGACTAGAAAAATCCGGAGAAGATGGCTATATTTGGATGACCATTTAGATAAGCTGTTGGAAGACTTTTTTTCACCAAAATCTCTATTTCTACCATTTAGAAAGAATATAGAGTCTCTTGGAGGTAGATAAAATGTGCTTGAAAATCGTGTGCTAAGTCCCTCCTTGCTCTAGCAAATGTCGATGACCATGTCTTATGCAACATAACCAAAGGAATCAGAAAGTACCTCTTCGGACTCAACTGCTTCATCCAGCACTAAGTTGAGGAGCTGGTCGTATCCTTTAAAGTTCCTGTCACTGGACTCATGAATATGATGGCAGATCAGCATATTGAATAAGAAACAGAAAATGTGCAAAGGGTCCTGGATTGAAATAACTAAATAACACATTTTAAGCTACTAGCAAAAGACAATATACCTAATATGTATAGATGAACAATTCCAGCATACAAGTAAATTGCAAGCTAAAGAGATTGTGGAAATGCTTTGCAGTAGACATTCCACATTGTAGCACATAAACGATGATAACAACTCTAGTTAATTTTGACTTTCCATTTTATCCTTTTGTGATCTATAAACAAATGTACAGAACATACTGAGTTGAATCAGCACGGATCATTTTATAAGTAAGAGGATGTTTGGTTTCAGCCAGCACGCCACACTGCATCCACAGTCAACTGAGTTAGCAGCAGATAAGTGTGGCGCCTGAAATAAGCCACAGTCTGTGGCGCGCCGCTCGTGGCGTGGCAGCCTGTGGCCGCAAGCAAACAGGCTCTAAATTTCACAAAACCTAGGTTTTATGCCTCAGGTGTCACAAAACCCTAGTTTAGCATGGAACTAACCAGGTTTAGTGGTTCACTAATGTCAAGTCCAACAAAAAAACTTATGATACAGCTCTTGGTTTGCGAATCCAGGGTTATGTAGCAGATTTTGTGAGCTGTTTCACTCGATGACTTACTAAAACAAATTACACAGCAGCACAAGCTAACACGAACACCAACCGCATGAACAAGATACTTTTCCCTCAACTCATATCACAAGCTGGATAGGGTTCACAGGATTAAATAATTTGGGCAGCACGGAATTGTTCTGACAACTAGTCAACTGGAGGAAGTTGGGATGTGAAATCAACCTTGCCGGCCGCCGGTGAGCTTCACCTGGGTGTCAACGAACTTCGCCAGGTCGAGTGCAGTCTCCTTGCCAGCCTGATCAGGAAGCACACAAACATCAAAACTTAACCTCGCATCACGAGCCAGCCATCACACCACACGAATCTAAAACAAGCGAATCACTTCGCGCACGAAGAGGAGGTCGATGCTTGGCTTACCATCTCGACACAGCACGCAGCCGAATCCTTCGCGCAGCTCCTTCGACCTCCGCCTGAGAGCTGCAAATCGCCGGGGATTCGAGCGGATTCGCCCTAGAAATCGATGCGGCCGCACCTGGGACTGGGAGAAGGAGAAAGCAGAAAGCACCGAGCTGCTCTCGCGTGGGGGTTTTGCCCTTCTGTGCTTGCCCCACCCAACAGGATGGGAAAGTCAGTCGTAGCCCACGGCCCAGGTAAACTCGCATTCCGCCCAACCTATAGCGCCTCACATATGTGGGCCTTTCGTTTTAGGGTCCTATATCCGTTTTCGTTCCTCGAAGGCGTATTTCCGTGTCAATGCTTTTCGTCTGCCCGCCGTCTCCGTTGTCTCTCCGTTCGAGACGAGGGAACCGAGGACGGTGGTCCGCCACCAGGAGACGGGCTTTGGTTGGACTTCCCGCCAGGACTGAGCGCTGCGGTCTCCTTGCCCGGGCGGCGGCGACTGGCGGCTGGACGGACGGGTAACATCTTCTCCGTCTTCCTCGTCCGATAACCTCGCGTTTAGCGGGACTTCCTGCAGGCTGCGTGCAGAGTGGCTTTAAATTTGTTCGTGTTGGAAGGGGGGTCACTGTTCTTGCGCGTGGCACCTGTTCGACGAAAGGCCTGCACGCCTCCTTGATGTTCTATCTGCTTCTTTTTGCTGTAATGTAACTTGCCAATCGTTGGTTTTTGCAGTGGCATTGCGATTTTTGCAGCCAGGAATCGATCTGGTCAACTAGTTGAGGTTTAAGTCCAATGTCTGAACCAGCACAAACGATGTGAGTTCTCTTGCTCATTAGATGAATATTAGGTGCAATCCATGGACCTTGGTGTTCTGGTTCTTTAGCGCTGCATGGCTTGTTGGGTTGTTCCAAGTACTTATTTTGTGAAATGAACTAAATGATTGCAATGAAGCAATCTGCATAGTTGTTATATAGTAATATGACTCAAGTGCTGCCTGTTGTGTGATGCTGGGTTCTTATTATGCTAAGTGTCCAATGATGCTGCAGGGAAGGAGGAGGTGATATCAACACGCTTCGAATACTTGTAGCGACTGACTGCCATCTAGGCTATATGGAGAAAGATGAGATACGTAGGTTCGATTCCTTCCAAGCATTTGAGGAGATTTGCTCATTGGCAGATCAAAACAAGGTTTGTAGGAATGACATTTCTGTTACCATCCTTATTTCCCAGATATGGTGAGCTCATTCATTGTTTTTGTTTTATATGAGACTGAATTGCAGGTAGATTTTATACTTCTTGGTGGTGATCTATTCCATGAGAACAAGCCGTCACGTTCAACCCTGGTAAAAACTATTGAGATTCTGCGGCGCTACTGCCTAAATGATCAGCCAGTGAAGTTCCAGGTTGTCAGTGACCAAACAGTCAACTTCCCAAACAGGTTCGCCATTGAATCCTATTGCCTGATCCATACTTTTGTAGTCACTATGTGTAAATTCAAGACAACTAAACCATATAAACTCTTATGGTGAATTTGTTTACTTTTCCTGACCTTCATTTGTCTGATATATCATTTATGAGGGCTACAAGAAATTCTCTGTTGTATTCTCAGATTTGGTCAAGTAAATTATGAAGACCCAAACTTCAATGTTGGCCTGCCTGTGTTCACTATCCATGGAAATCATGATGACCCTGCTGGAGTGGTATGGGCACTGTTTCTCCCTCCAAACTTTGTGTATTTATACTGAAATTATGTGTATGATGGGATGTCAGCTTTCTTTCATGCTTCTTGCTGTAGGATAATCTCTCTGCCATCGATATTCTTTCGGCTTGCAATCTTGTAAATTATTTTGGAAAGATGGATCTTGGTGGCTCTGGTGTCGGACAAATAGCAGTTTATCCTGTACTCATAAAAAAGGTAGCACTATGTCTGCTCCAGAGAATTACTTATGTTTAATAATATGGTAAATTCATTGCTTTACTATTATTTCAGGGCATGACTTCTGTTGCACTATATGGTCTTGGCAACATTAGAGATGAACGACTGAATAGAATGTTTCAGGTACCTTTCAATCAATCTTTTATGAATTTAAAATAACTTCTTGTCAGAACAAGAAAAGTTTTTTGATATTTCAAACATTTACATGGCACCATTTTCTTATTATTGGATCACATTTTGTATTTGAATCCTTCAGACACCTCATTCAGTACAGTGGATGCGGCCTGGAACTCAAGATGGAGAGTCGGTGTCTGATTGGTTCAATATATTAGTTCTTCATCAGAACAGGTATGCATAGCAGGTTAGAAGTTAGAACAGGAAAGGAAAATATTTTGTTCATTTGGTCTATGATCCTTTTACTGAAAACCATATTTACACCTGAACTCACATAGGATAAAGACAAACCCTAAAGTGCCATCAACGAGCATTTCTTACCACGTTTTCTGGACTTTGTTGTGTGGGGCCATGAGCATGAATGTCTTGTTGATCCTCAGGTAACAGCTAGGATTCCAGTTTTACACTTTAATGATTCTAAGGGTAAAAACAAACTATATGAAATTTTCTCTAATAAATACAGGAGGTCCCTGGGATGGGTTTCACATCACTCAACCAGGCTCATCAGTTGCGACCTCCTGATTGATGGTGAAGCAAAACCAAAGCATGTTCTTTTACTAGAAATCAAGGTCTTCTTTCAAAAAGAACTCTCTTATTCATATTTTATGTGCTTATGTAGATTTTCATTCCTTTATATGTTTTGTAATAGGAAATCAGTATAGGCCAACGAAAATACCTCTGAAATCTGTCAGACCTTTTGAATATGCTGAGGTATGTCTCCTGTATTTTATGCTTATGTAGTTAATGAATCTCACAGTTTATATTTGTAGGTTGTGTTGAAAGATGAAGCAGATGTTGACCCCAATGATCAGGCCTCAGTGCTTGAACATTTAGATAAAATTGTGAGTGCTTGTATTCATTCTGTTTTTAGATCTTCTCATGTTTCTTAAGAAACATTATAAAGAATAGTCTGTTTGTTATTCTCTTGAGTCTGCCCATTTTCTGTTGTTAAATGTAAGTGATTTTCCTGGGTTCCATATTATTCATTTGCTTCAGGTGAGAAATCTGATTGAGAAGAGTAGCCAACCAACAGCCAGCAGATCAGAGCCCAAACTTCCGTTAGTTAGAATCAAGGTAATAAAATAAAATGCAGCACATAAGTGGGTGCAAAGTGATCAAGAAAGAAAAAACATGATAATGCTCATATTATTCTGCAGGTAGATTACTCTGGGTTTTCAACAATAAACCCACAACGTTTTGGTCAGAAATACGTGAGGCAAGGTACATACATACAGCACTAATTTGGTACTACTGAAGTGTTTTTTCTGTCTCAATCCTACTTGACTGAACTTATTTGATGATTTTGTAAGGTGGCAAACCCTCAAGATATTCTCATTTTCTCTAAATCAGCAAAGAAGCGTCAGGCTACAGGAGGTATTTCTTTATATTTTAAGAGAAATAGTGCACCTGATATCTGTTTATTGAGAAAAAGGTTACAAATCCCCTGTTTATTTTAATTATGTCTTATCTTGTAGACCATATTGATGATTCTGAGAAACTTCGTCCTGAGGAACTTAACCAACAAACTATTGAAGCTTTGGTTGCAGAGAGCAACTTGGTATGATACTGCATATACTTTTATTGGTTCTGTCTTTGAGGACGGAATATATGTTGCATCAATTTTATGCTTACTGGTTCCATCTAATTGTGCAAACTAAAAGCAAACATCTAATCTTCTCGATAATTTTTTATGCACAAATTAGGTTCTGAAATGTTCTCTTGGATAATTTTACATGGCTGCAGTATTTTATTTCCTTGGTATTCATTTATATACATTCTGATTTTTGTGAATCCATTGGATAATTGTCTCCATCTCTTTTTTCTGCAGTTGTTATTTGTACTTAAAATATAAAGTTTTATTCTTTGTTTTCAGAAAATGGAGATTCTTCCTGTGGATGACTTGGACATTGCATTGCATGATTTTGTGAACAAGGATGACAAGATGGCATTCTATTCATGTTTGCAGCGAAATCTTGAAGAAACCAGGGTATAATTCCCAAGGATTGTGAGATGTTAGCTTTTACCAGAGAAGAATCATGCATCTAATCTCCAAATTGTGATTAAAAATTGCAGAATAAATTGAGTTCAGAAGCAGATAAATCTAAAATCGAGGAAGAAGATATAATTGTCAAAATTAGTGAGTGCATGCAGGTATTTAAGCGTTCTACAGTTGTACTATAGTTATGTAAGAATGTTCTGGCTCAAAAGGTTAATGAGTCCCATTCTAAAATCTAGGACCGTGTAAAGGAAAGGTCCCTTCGCTCCAAGGATGGTGCAGTTCCTATCAAGCTCTCAAAACTTGGTGATTAATTCTTAGCCTTAATATTCTTTTTTGCTGCATAATATGTTCTTTCCTAGGAAGCTTATAATGCTTGTGATATTCATCTAGGATACTGGAGGAAAATCTACTGCAGCCCAAAGCAGCCTGAACTCCTTCAGTGATGATGAAGACACCAGTGGGAGATGCTTCTTGGTGCAAGGTCAACTGATGTTGGAAGAAAATCATCTGGATTTACTAGACCTTCCAAAGATACTACTGCTGTTGCTAAACGTGGTGCTTCCAAAAGGGGCAGGGGAAGAGGCAGTAGCTCAATGAAGCAGACCACTCTTAGTTTCAGTCAGTCGAGGTTGTTGATTCTAACTGTTATTATGTTTCTTTCCAGCTTTGGAACCTCTGAAGTTCAATAGAATTTTTCGTTACCATGGAGAAATGTAGTTATTTGTCCGTGGCCAAATAGAATAGCCATGCCAAGTCTAATTTTTCCTTTAAATGGACTTAAATCAATGTGAAATCTTCGCTGCCCTGATTTTCAGGCCACAGCGAAGCTAGAATGCACTTAATTTTGAAAAGGCAACTTTGATGCTGATTTACTGACCACCATTTGCAGGTCAAGTACCATTGTCCGCAGTGAGGAGGTGGCATCATCCTCAGAGGAGGAAGCAGATGCAAATGAAGTTGTTGAAAATTCAGTATGCCTATTTACTTAATTTTTGTTGGTGCCGATGCATGAACTTGATTTGGACTGCCTTGTTTTCCTGCTAAATGATCTCATCATCTGTTTTTTATTCCCAAATGCTCAGGAAGAAGAGAGTGCGCAGCAAGTTGGGCGTAAAAGAGCAGCTCCTAGAGGTAGAGGTAGAGGCAGAGGTTCTACTGCTAAGAGGGGAGAAAACAGATATTGCTTCCATCCAAAGTATGATGGACAAAGATGATGATGATTCAGAAGATGAGCCGCCCAAGAAAGCTCCTCCTCGGTAAGTGGATCACCTCAGTATTCTCAGTTAGCATATTGTAGCTATCTCCATTGTCATGCAAAATTTGGCTCATTTAAAAGCAAACATATTGTGTGAAATGAGCTGATTTATTTAAAAAAATTGGCGTTTTGCAGGCCCCCAGGAACTATGGGGCTGTTAGGAGGAGATGATCTTTGGAAGTTCTTGCCCTTGAGAATAGAGGCTGAGGGATTTGTCTTAGAAGAACCGGCTAGCTTTGCATCAGCATGGACGACGGTTTGTTCTGCCGGTGAACTGAGAACACCTTTACACGCTCTGGTGTAACAGATTCTATACATGCTTAAATCACAACCGTTGAATTGTACCTGTTATGCATGTAACATGAATTTTGACCCTCGATGAGGGTGTTCGTCAAAGTTCACCTGCATGTATTCCCTGAATCCATCGTGCGAAGTTCTCGCTTTACTGGTATCCAAATAACGAGGGTGCATCTTCTTGTGCAAAGTTCTCGATTACTACATGGTATAGTTGTAACTTGCGCAAAAGGCACCGAAAATACTATGCTTGAATTTATTTCTCTGGTTAGACTTTCAGAGGGTAACGCAAAGGATCGAGCATCCTGAAAAATAAAACCTTAACAAGATAATTCAACCTCCCTTAAAGAAAATCCAACGAGCTGCTAAATATTAGATGTGTAACTGTGTACATAATGGCAGAAAAAAGGTAGTACCCTAGAACCTGAAAAGGTTTAGATCAGGCATATCCCTGTGATTTATGCATCTGGTATTCTATACAACAGGTAATATTTTCCGTCAAGCTAGTTCTGACTTGGTCATTGATTCATGTGGTTTGGAGCAGAACTGTGAGGAAGCCAGGGAGTTGCAGGTGTTGCTGGAGCAGCATACGGCAGGTAGTGTGCATCTGCTAGTAGTTGAAGGAAGAAACATGCGTTAATCGCAAACATAAAAGGGAAGAAACATACTATGTTTGGTTCTATGTTTGACACCATAGTACGGAAAAAACACGATCAGATCAGGGTGAATCAATGAATGTTAAATTCAGACAAACCATATGACAAGGAGCTAAAACAGATGGCCCTGTGAAGATGACTACTAATGTACTAATGGAATGGTAAGTGTTTAGTTTAAAAATTCAATGGTTTTCAAGCATGAGTGATGATTGATGAACATAGAAATATATCAAGTATAAATATAGGTAGATTATGAACTGGACCAACAAATACGAATAGATGATCACCTACCAGTTTGTGGTCCATATGGTCTGTAACTATCAGAACTCCATGAGGAAGAACTGCCTTGATTTGGCACCCACTGAGCAACTGGTTGTGAACTGTATGCTGGAAGAGTTGGTGGTGGCACCTGATGTGGCATCCCAATCAGATTTCCAGCTGCATAGCCAGGGGCCCTGTAGGCTTCGGCTGACCCAGGTGCCTGGTAGGGGTTCCTACTAGTCATTGGAGCCTGAACACATTGTTGCATCTCAGGTTCATAAGGAATAGTGTTGTATGGGCTTGGGTTCCCATGGGATCCATATGTACTCTGTCCATATCCAGGAAGTGGGGTACTTTGATAGCTTCCATGGAATTGATATTGGTTTGGGTTACTCGGATAGCTTGAGGGCATCTGATATTGGTTCAAAGCACTTGGATAGCCTGAATGGGTTCCATGTTGGTTTCCTGTTGGACTCTGAAACCTCGGAACGCTAGAAGGTGCCTGTTGCAGCATTGTGTTGCCCACAGTATGCAGGCCTGTGCTGAAAGTAGCAGCACTTCCAGGTACAGTGCCACTATAATTTCCATATGAATTTCCTATTGGTGGGTGAAAGCTTGCCATGATGGCCTTGCTTTAGGATCAACAGGAGCTGCAGTCACCACATATGTTGAGCTAGCCTGTAAGCAAACAGAACACCAGAATACTGCTGTGTTACTTTACATCACACTGATATTATCCATGATGGCACAAGATATAAAAGGAACTATTTCAAATCAAATAACAATAGAAGTGCCATACATTTTTGTTACTGGAATTTCCATAGCTTGGGGTCCCGGTTCTTGGCAGCACTCGTTGCATCTCAACTAGGTTTCTCTGGGCCTCATCCTAGAAAGCTCTGTAAAGATTACCTGAAAATGTTTTAAAGTACAATGAACAAGTAGCATTTGAGAGTAGTCAGAAGATGCAGTACACTAATACCAAAATTTGAGTATATAATTACCTTGTCAAAAGGCTCCTTTGAATCAGGCATGTCCTTTGAGAGTGGCAAGACAAAATTAGCTGAAAGGGGGAATGTATGGTAACTGGTAAGTGATGGATCTAGAGACACTAAACAAATGAAGCTGGACAACAAACACATTACTTGAGAGTAAAATAAAAGCGTGCATGTGTCTAGGGTACCTGTCATTTCGTTAACAGCTTCAGCTGGCACTTCCTTTCCCATTTCATTGAATCGCTTTGCTGCCCTGGATTTCAGTTCACTTGGTGATGGGAACACGACCACAGCAGTCTGTTACATACAAGAGTATGTGGCATTACACATCTTATGAGCCAATCCAGTGCTAAGATTTGCTAGTCCAACGACCATATAAAAATGTGACATTTCTCTCTTTTGCAGCTTACCTTATGGTAGTTGGCAAATGGCCTCAGCTTATGCGAATCGCCGCATTCTTGTAGACATTTGTTTGATCAAGGATGAAGTTCCGAGGGGTGTTTGCAGCCCTGGTCAGCAATTTGTTGAAAATCCATGTAGCACACTCTATCAATCGATCGAAACGCTCACCATAGTTATTCTTCTGCAGCAATCCTGGAATCTGCAATGAATCAATGCTGTCATAAACTCAAAAGGCAGCACAACACAACAGAATATTACTATAGCCACGAGTGGAAGACCAACCTTCATTTGCTCCAATATAAGGTTAGTCCCAAGAAGGATAAATCGTTTCTCTGGATGCTCCTTGACCCACTTCTCTGCCCATGTCGACTTGCCTGAAGCCGGGAGACCAACCATCATCATGACCTCACATTCACTCTGTTCAAACACAGGCCCAAACACTGCATTTCCATCAGCAAAAGCAGAGGCCCAGGGCTCATAACCATCGACCGGCTCCAGCCCGTCCTCCCTGCTGAATTGCAGCTCCACGACAACATTCTTCAGCAGGACATGGGGAAACAGTGCGGATTCCCATTGAGCCGGCCTCACAGCGGCACCAACCAGACCCAGCCCCTTCTCACCGGCATCGAATTGCTTCGCGATACCAAGCCACTGGCCGTTCCTCGCGAACCCGATCGACGCCATGGGCTTCGAATCGAGGTCCACCGCGCAGATGATGGTGTCCCCGACCCCGAACCTGACGCCGTAGTTGCTGAACTTGCGCTGGTGGGAGAACTTCCCCGTTCCCCCGAACCCGAAGCTGTGGTCGGACTCCCCGAGCGCCCCGATGGGGTCGTCGCCCCTTGAGACCCCAATGCGGCAGAGGTGGCGCTCCTCGGGGGCCGTGAGGTCCATCTCCACGGTCTGCTCGGCGACGATTCTGCACCCGAAGCAGTACCTCCCGCCGCCCCTGGCGCCCACCGTCGCGCGCGCCCCCGACCAGCAGTAGGCGAACCCGCCCTCGTGCTGCGCGCTGCCCTGGATGCCGCCCCCGCCGACATCGAAGTCTGCACGAACGCCGCCGCGGCGACACACCGGTCAGAGACGCGATTAACGACCTACCAGAGGTACGGTGCAGAGGAGGGAGAGAGGGAGACAGAGGGTGTGCGCGTACCGAGATCGCAGTCGGCCGGGTTGAGCACCACGCGCGGAGGCGGCGATGGCTGCGCCGAGTCCTCCTCCGTTTTGGGGTCGCGCCGGGGCCGCTTCGGCGGTGGCTGCGCGGCCTTCTCGTCCGGCGACGCCATTGGGTTAGCCGGGGCTGTCGCCTGTCGGGTTTACGAGGGAGGGATGATGGATCGCTAATCCCACGCGTGCACGGTTAGGCTCGAGTTCGACTCGAATTCGTTCGACTCGCCCTCGACGACTCCGGCGGTCTTGTATTGTCGACTCGAGTCGGTCGGTGGTAGTCGGTACGGTAGCGTTGGGCTGCGATACGGCCATACATACACACAACTACGACGGGACAGTTTTTATACTAGGATCGTGCCCATGCGTTCTTCTGAGCTCATCATATCACGATCAAATAAACAATAAAATTACACCGAGACATCTTAACGTAACTCATAAATAAGATGTTATTTTGATTGATAATTTTTCCACAATCTTAAACCGGCTTACATACGGTATGGCACAGTAGCACCTCAAACATTGTATGGTATGGCGTTTGGACCCAAACGCGCGTGGTATATGGTGGTAATAGTATAGTTTTCTGAAATTTGAAAACCAGGTCATATATTTGGAAAAATCGAAAAAATTAATATAAAATAAAAAAAATTCCATATTTTTAGAACTACTCATATATACCGAAAAACTACTCATATAATATGTAATGGAAAAGTCTACATCACCCCTCAATTATGGTGTGTTACGTAACGCTTAACTGTAAACTTTATATCAGCGAACTTTTAACGGTCAAATTACCCCTGAGTATTTTTGAAAATCATAATAAATCATAAAAATTCATAAAATAGAAAATCTAATTGTGTTGGACTCAAATAAGTAGATCTACAGTGAACATATAATATGGTATGCTTTAGTTTAATTTTTTGTAACTTTAGATCTATGATTTTCTTCATAGCTGTAAAAATGTTCTAAAGCATATCATATTATATGTTCATTGTGTAGATCTACTCATTTGGAGTCCAACAGAATTGAATTTTTCATTTTATGAATTTTCCGTGATTTACTATGATTTTTCAAAATTGCTAGGGGTAATTTGACCTGTTTTGAAAAGTTCAGGAGGTGATATAGAACGTTTCATAGGTTGGGGGTTTATGTAGTCTACCCCTCATAGTTAAGGGGGTGATGTAGACTTTTTCCAATATGTAATAATTTTGTTGAGAGAATAACTCATAAGTGATGTTGAGAGAGAACCGCTTTGAAATGATTAATCTCAGATTTGTAACGTGGTACTCACAAAGACTAAGGGCAACTCCAACCGGGCTATTAAAATTGAGCTCTCATCCACTCATATAAGGATCTCTCATCTACATTTAGGTTTCCACTTTCCTTCCAACTCCAACCCAACTCTCATATACCCTCCTATATACTTCTTACACGTGTGGCCCACTCGTCAGCACTTTTTTTAACCACCATCCTCCCCCTGTGAGAGCCAGGTGTGGTTCGAGGACCGGTGGATGGTCGCTTCGTGTGATGAGTGATTGACAGCGTGGTGTGGACTGATTCTTGGCTAAGTATTGCGAGGTGCGGTTGCGGCAGTGCAGGAAGAACAAGCGTGAAAGGTCGTTGCGGTGAGGCCTCGGTGTGGAGAAGACAAGTAGGCTTGGTTCGAGGGACCCGGTGGCGGCTGGGTAAGTGCGGGCCGCATGGTGGCAAGAACGGTAAGATGAAGTCATGGACGGTTTTCTTGGTTGAGCCTCAAAACCAAGGTCGAGCCGGACTACGTGGGGCCCGAGTCATGAGTGGTGATTGGCGGAGGCTACACCGAGTTCATGGGGTTTCCGGTGGTTCACCGAAACCACCGGGTTCCTTGGTTGATCCACAAAGCCAAGACCAAGAACCAAGATGGAGGTGCAGCGGCTCGGGCCGGTCGGCCCGAGGTCGGCCGGGTTGGTGCAGTCGGCCGGTGAGCACCGATCGACGGTCGACGGTGGGTACGGCCGATCGGTGAGGAGCACCGGTCGGCCGGTGTCTGGACGACGCTCAGGAATCTTGAGCGGAGGACACGCGTCGGGATCGCAAGGCTTGCGTCGAGGCTAAGCAAGTTTGCGGTCAGGGCATCCGTCCGATGGTGCGAAGACAAAGACTTCCAATTTCGCCCTCGAGGCATGTATCCCTAGTTAGCTAGTAAGGGTATTTTAGTCTTTGTTGCCTCCATATAACCCAAGTGGTGAGAGGATGGCAGCCATCTCTTGGAACCCTAGCTCATTTGGTTTTCCTATTTTCCTTCCTATTTTCTTAGGATTTTCGTAGGACTAGCTTGAGAGCTTCATGGTGAGATCTTGTGAGAGGGAAGGATGATCGGGCGGCAAGCTAGACATTATATGAACCTCTTTGGTATGTATAGATGATTGCGTGGTTCCTCAAGGCTTGGATGTGTCTTTCCGTTTCTCCTTTTGGTGATTTTCGAGCCCTTTCTTGGCGATTTTCTTGGAGCGAATTCGAGGCCTTTCTCTTTGGGATTTGGTGGGGGATATATGCATGAACCCTTCGTGGTTCTTTACCCTTTGATTCCCCTTCCAAATCCGTGAGCAAAAGGGCTCGATTTTGGGGTTTTCGTGGCTCTAGGGTTAGAGGTGTTCTTGGGGAGATTTCTTGATTCCTCTTGATTTGACAAGTTTTGGTGGACCAAATCTTGGCTATGGAGTACCACAGTGTTCCTACTATCCCCAAAGTCTTGTGCAAAACCATGGAGCGGATCGGAGATCGGGAGTTGGATTTGGAAGAGTTGACTTCATGCGGCTGTTCATCCCAGCTGCCCAAGCACGACCAGTCGACCGGGTGCTCTTGACTCGACGGTGCTAGACCTGGTGGGTTTTGTCTCGGGGAACAGCCTTGTCCGTGTGGTTTTGTCCGTGGTCCTGTTCGAGTTCTTGGCGTGTTTGGAGTTGTTTTGCTAGGCTTTGTGAGGGGTTCTTCTTCCTCACGGGTTGTGTTTCGTGGTGGTTTTTTTGTTCCGGGGCCTAGAGGATTCAGAGGCTTCACGGAGCGTTCTTATCTTGTTCTTGTATGCCGGCCTGTCGGCCTCATCCCCGTCGGCCAGGTGTCCACCGGTCCAGCCGTGGTGCGTGGTTTGGTGAGTTTTGGCTCGGAAGGTTGAGTGTTGGTTCCTAGGACCGGTAACACTCCAGGGCTGCGTGGTCTTGACCAACTTGGGTAGTTGGGTCGGAGGCGTGAGTTGGAAGCCGTGTTAGTCTTGTTGGAGTTCTCATCTCATTCGAGAAGAATTTTTATCGGCTCCCATTCACTCCCCCTCTGGTTCGCCTAATCGGTCCTTCAATTGGTATCGAGCGGTTCGGGTCTTCTTGACTCTTACCAGTCTAAGATCCAAAGATGGCGTACCGAGAACGGGTTCGGGTCCTCCGCACGATGGGAAGAACTACCGGATGTGGCAAAGGCGGATGGCGGTGTTCTTCCGCGGAAAGGGTCGATCCTTTGGGATGTCACGGTGAACACGACTTATGTTCATCCGATGAACTTCCTTGCTCCAGGATCAAGGGATATGTTCGAAGCCAACAACAAGGCTGTCGACTACTTGTTTCGTGCCCTGTGTCCACCTAAATTCGATCGGGTTCAGACAGAGGACTTAGCTTGTAGGATTTGGGAGTAGTTGAAGGATGCTCATCTTTGGGAATGCTCGGTTCGAGGCTCGGATGTACGCGACTCTGGGAGAAATGACGAGAACTTCACTCATCTCCCCGGCGAGTCCGTCGATGCCCTTTTCCAGCGATTTACGGTCGTTGTGAACAACATGAGAGCCAATGTGGACGTCCTCCCATACAATGATCATGATAGAGCCGTGAAGCTCTTGCACTCGTTGGATCGTCTGGTATGGGACGGGAAGTTTGAGGCTATTGTTGAGTCAGAAGTATGACACCTTGACGGTGAGCAGTAGTTCTCGAAGCTCAAGTCGGTGAGTTGGACCGTGGTATGACAGCCAAGATCGAGAGGCCGTGATTCTCATAGTCTCGCTCTCGTTAGTGGCAAAGGAGCTAAGTCTAACGCTAACGCATCCTCCGGGATGTACTCTCATCTTCTTTGATGTCTTTGCCGGATGAGGAGTTCGGCGTGCTTGGAGGACGAGTGGCGTTCTTGACCAGGCGGTTCGAGGCTGCATGAGAACCGGGTGAACCACGAGGAGGACAACGCAGACGTGCTTCGGTCTGACAAGCCGGGACACGCCGTCGCCATTGCCGGAGAAGGCGGAGAACAAGGGGCGGCTACAAGGATGGCTACGAGCACCGATCGAGCAAGGATGACAAGTACCGATCGAGACACGATCACAAGCACAAGAACAAGCACAAGGACGGCGGCGGTCGAGGAAGAAGGATGGCATGGCGGAAGGCCCGAGCAATGGTCGGAGCGGCGGCGTCGACTCGCTCCGCCTACTCTTCCTCAAGCTCCGAGTGAAGATGAAGGTGATCGGGCGCAAGAACAAGAAGTCATCCGAGGAACTTGAGCGGGTTGAGCTACTTCGAGAGATGGCTTCTGGGCATGGCCCGTAGCTTCCGGCAGAAGAGCCACGAGTGACTCGGACTCGACTCAGGGATGAGGTATGTGATGAGATCTCTTCTTTGCAAGGAGAATGATGAGTTGGTTGACTTGCTTGATAACCGCGATCACATACTTAGAGGCCAAGAAGATGAGGAAAGAGCTTAGGGCTCACTAGAAGATGCTAGGAAGTGTGGGTGAGCTAGAAACCCGGAACCTAGATGCTAAGCTTGAGATTGATTCGCCAAGGCTTCTCACATGGTTTCGATGAGATTGATTCGTGATTGCTCTGTGTACCTAGCTGATCTTAGCTCTTAAGGATAAGCATGCTTCTACTTGTGATGAACTAGATATGCTTAGGGTTGAAGTGGTGAGCTTAAGTCTAGACACCTTTGCTGGGTGCTTGCACTTCTTGCCCTGTTTGCATGGAAAGATTGATGAGATGCATGGTTACAACTTTGTTTAAGCAGAGGCTAAGTTGAAGAGCCTATTCCACTTCTTGCTCTACTTGTGAATTGCATGCGGTTGAAGGGCGATTAGGCGAACCCGAGAGAGAGGAATGGAGCCTATAAAATTCTTCTCGAAGGAGATGAGAACTCCAACAAGGCAGAACACGGCTTCCAACTCACGTCTCGTGGACCCAACTACCCAGGTTGGTCAAGACCACGACCAGCAGGTGCTCGGGTCCTAGGAACCAGCACTCAAGCCTTCCTGGCCAAAACTCACCAAAACACACAGTGAGAAACTTGCGGCTTCTGGCTGGCTACCGGTCGAGCAGGTAGCTGCTGTAGAGTCGGGGCCATTGACGATCGGGGCCGTGGGCGAGCAGGCCGAGCCCGATGCTTCTGGACACCGCCTGACAAACGTTCGGAAACCTCGGTGAATAATCCTAGCAAAACAACTCCAAACACTCCAAGAACCGAACAGCAGACCACGGACAAAACCACACGGACAAGGCTGTTCCTCGAGACAAAACCCACCAGGCTAGCACCGGTCGGACCGGTCAAGAGCACCGTCCGACGGCCGTGTTCGGGCAGTGATGAACAAATACCATGAGTCAACTCCTCCAAATCCAACTCCCGATCTCCGATTCGCTCCACGGTTTTGCACAAGACTTTGGGGATAGTAGGAACACCTCATGGTACTCCATAGCCAAGATTTGGTCCACCAAAACTTGTCAAATCAAGAGGAATCAAGAAATCCCACCAAGAACGCCTCTAACCCTAGAGCCACGAAAACCCCAAAATCGAGCCCTTTGCTCACGGACGGAAGGGGAATCAAAGGAAAAGAACCACGAAGGGTTCATGCATACATCCCCCACCAAATCCCAAAGAGAAAGGCCTCAAATCGCTCCAAGAAAATCGCTAAGAAAAGGCTCAAAATCACCAAAAAGGAGAAACGGAAAGACACATCCAAGCCTTTGAGGAACCACGAATCATCTATACATACCAAAGAGGTTCATACAAGGTCTAGCTTGCCGCCGATCATCCTTCCTCTCACAAGATCTCACCATGAAGCTCTCAAGCTAGTCCTACGAAAATCCTAAGAAAATAGGAAGGAAAATAGGAAAACCAAATGAGCTAGGGTTCCAAGAGATGGCTGCCATCCTCTCACCCCTTGGGTTATATGGAGGCAACCGAAGACTAAAATACCCTTACTAGCTAACTAGGGATACATGCCTCGAGGGCTTAAAATGGAAGTCTTTGTCTCGCACCATCGGACGGATGCCCAAAGAACCGCAAACTTGCTTTAGCCTCGACGCAAGCCTTGCGATCCCGACGCGTGTCCTCCGCTTTGAAGATTCCCGGACTGCTGTCAGTCAAGAGGGCCGCATGCTCTCTCACCGGCCGATCCCAGACCCACCGGGCCGACCGGCCGACCCACCGGCCGACTCGGCCCGAGTCGCCGGACTTCCGCCTTCTGCTCTTCTTGGTCTTGGCTTTGTGGATCAACCAAGGAACCCGGTGGTTTTCGTGAACCACCTAACCCATGAACTCTGTAGCCTCCGCCAATCACCACTCATGACTCGGCCCCACGTAGTCCCGGCCGACCTTGGTTTTGAGGCTCAACCAAGAAACCGGCCCATGACTTCATCTTGTCGTTTTGCCACCATGCGGCTCAAGACTTGACCTCCACCGGTCCCTCAACCAAGCCTACTTGTCTTCTCACACCGAGGCCTCACCCAACGACCTTTCACGCTTGTTCTTCACCGCACCGCACTGCCAAGCCGCAACTGCACCCGCAATACTTAGCCAAGAATCACCACACCACGCTGTCAATCACTCATCACACCAGAAGCGACCATCCACCGGCCCTCGAACCACACCGGCTCTCAATCTCCCCTTGATGAGTGCATTGACAACACACACGCTTTTGGTAACCAAGAGAAAGGAAAAGAAAAGAAACGACTAAAAGAAACTCCAACAAGCGATCGAAAGCCAAAGAAAAGGCAAAGAGCAAGATCACTTGAAGAAGACAAGTCTCTAATTCTTAGGCAAGGGCAACGGCTCGACACATCCGAGACAAAACATGCTCAAGCAAAGAGCACAAACCATCAAACCAAAGCTCGAAAACCACAAAGAGCTCCCCTCGAAAATGGGCTTGATCGCTGCCGATCACGAAGTCCCTGAGAAGCTTGAAACGAGCGCACGTACACACCGAGAATTGAATGTCCCTCGTCGCCGTCAAGTAGAGGAGTGACCCGATCATGCTCCGGCATTCTTCCCGTCCACGTGTTCACCTTCCTCGTCCGCATCAAGAACTGTAGTCGTACTCACAGGCCGCCATGGCCTTGGAATCCTCCATCTTGAACTTCCTCACAATGTCCTTGGTGTACTTAGCTTGGTGCACAAATGTTCCTTCCTTTGATTGCTTGATTTGTAGCCCGAGGAAGAACTGAACTCGCCCATCATGCTCATCTCAAATTCCTCGCTCATGTCTTCTCGCAAACCTTGCAACAAGAGAGTTAGACGAGCCACCAAAGACAATATCATCCACGATACCGCACAATCAGATATCTCTGTCTCCGCCGAGGAGAAACAAGGTCCGTCGACCTTCCCCATCTCAAACCCTCTCTCAAACAGAACCCCTCAACCTACCATACCAAGCTTCCAGCGCTCGCTTCAACCCATATGCCTTCTCAACTTGTAGACCCGGTGAGGGTACTTCTCACTCTCAAACCCCTGGTTGCCTCACAAACACCTCTTCCTCCAATACACCGCTCAGAAAAGCACTCTTCACATCCATCCGTACAACTTGAACCCTTTAGCCACGGAAAAGCTAGAAGGATCCTGACGCCCAAACGAGCTACAGAGCGAAAGTCTCCTCGTAGTCGATCCCTCTTCTCGATCAGTACCATGAGCAACAAGTCTCACTTGTTCCTCACCACTTCTCCTTTCTCTCCTCTTTATTTTTCCACACCCATTTTGTCCCAATCGCTTACACCTCGGGGAGGGTCAACCAACACCCAAACTTGGTTCCTCTCAAAATTCTCCAACTCCTCATGCATCGAAAGTTAACCCAATTATGATCGATAACGCATGTCCAATGTCTTTGGGCTCAAAAGTGGCAACAAAAGCAGCATGAGCGAAATGAGAATTGTTCCAACCTCGACCGTAGTAATGCTCATTCATGTCGCCGATGATTCTCGCCGGTGATCCACTTGCACTGCCTGGGAGGTTCTCGCCTTGATGCTACCTCCTCAACAGCCTTGCCTTGATGGGTTTGTCGTTGTAGGTGTGGGAAAGGGTCCATTCTCGATCCGTCAAGTAGTAGGTACATGTTCACCGCATCACACCGCCATCTTCATCATCTCCATGTTCATGCTCCTCCTCTCCCGAAAGATCTCTCGAAGTCTGGCCGTCACCGTGACACTCAAAACAAGCCGACCACGTGGTCTCGTGTCAAGGTCACTCTCGCAAGTCTCCACGATTTGGTTAGTTTCAAGATTGAGCACACGAAATGCTCTAGAATGAGATGCATAACCAAAGAAATACCATCGACAGACCTAGCCTCGAACTTGTCCAACTTCTTCCCTTTCTTGAGAATGAAGCATTTACAACCAAAGACATGGAAGTGACTCACCTTGGGTGTCGACCGTGCATCAACTCGTAACAGGTTTTCTTCTTGTGAACCACGAGGTAGATCTGTTCGACACATGGCATCGCAGTGTTGACCGCCTCACCCGAGAACCTTCTTGGAGTCCTATGCTCGTTGAGCATCGTCAAAACCATCTCGCTGAGGTCTGTTTTCCTTTCCACCACGCCATTACGGGGAGGCGTGTCACGGACTCAGCGATGTTCAAGACCCAAGTCATGGCAAAGGTTTGAGCGAGAGTTTTGAATTCGAGCCATTGTCATGCGGATCGCTCGTATGGCATCTCCGTGCCTCTCGTTTCTTAACCTCAAGACAAGATCTCGAACAAAACCAAAGCGTCTCCCCTTCTCCTCAAGAAAGAACACCCACACATCAGAGTAGTCGTCCACCACAACAAGGACATACCACTTCCCACCGCGGATCGCTGCTGGGCCAACAAAATCCATATGGAGCAGCTCGCATGGGCCTCGGTCATCACATCGGTGAGAGGCGGGTGAGAAGAGGCTACCATCTTGGCATGCCTACAGCGCACAAACCAACTCTTTCTCAAACCTCAATCGTGGCAATCCTCGGACCAAATTGAGTTTACTCAAGCGAGACAAAGGTCAAAGCTCAAGTGACCCAACTTCCTATGCCACTTCCACAACTCACTCGAAGAACCGGCCAAACAGCGCTCCACACGAGGCGAGAAAAATCAGCTCGGAACACTTGACCCTCGGGAGCGACCATGCAAACAAGATCCCAGGAATCTAAAATCCGAGAACCACCGGTAGGGAACAACACCTCAAAACCCTCATCCAACAAGCGGGACAGAAAGCAAATTGTATCCAAGCGATTGAACAAGAGCAACACGCTGAGTGATCTTATCGCTTACCTTAATCTCACCTTCGACGACTGCGCCCTGCCCATTGTCCCCAAAGGTGATGTACTTCTTTGTCACCAAGGACGAGACTTGAGAACCACCCTTGTCTCGGTCATATGCCTCGAGCAAGCAGGTCAATCAACCAAATGTTCTTCAAGTCTCCCACGAAATTCAAAAGCGAGCACGTGGTGAACAAATGACTCGACCTTGGGGTTAGTACCAAAAGAGTAAAACCGGTCTTGAGCCATTTGCTCCAAAGTGGGGTTAGCACAAACCAAATCATCACGCCTATCAAAGCTACCACCACGGTAACCACCACGAGAACCAACCCTCTCTAGGCGGAGGAGGGCGAAAACCACGAAAGGAAGCGTGGATCGTACCTCCGCTCCATCTCAAAACTCGACTCTTCTCACCCTCATATTGAGCACGAGGTGGAGCGCCTACACAACAAACTTTCCGGACCAACCACGAGAACCACGACCTCCGGAACCAAACCGAGCATCCTCACGAGCCACGAAAGCGACTCATTTATGCCTTGGACTGCCAAGTCGGCCAGGTGTAGTACCAGTCGGGGTGTGGCTCGGCCAATGACAACACCTTTGACCTTAGGTCTCCCCAAGCGGGCCGTCCCTCTGATCGCCTTGTACAGGCATCTGCATCGAGGCTCGGTGTACACCATTAGAGAATGGTACATCCTGTTAGCCCACTCTCTAGCCATTCTCTCCTCACGCTTCCTCTTGAAGCAAAACTCATGTGACCATCTCTCCCACAATACCCACAATGGAACTTTATGGGCTGTGGCTTAGGCTTAGGCTTGGGTTGGGGCTGCCCACTCGGCTTCTCACCTTCTTCTCTCCTTCCTCACACCTCCCTTTGGGCTCACAAACTTCGGTTTCGAAAATCATTTGTTGGGTGAGGGAATATGGGTAGATCTGGAGTAGTGTC